>QANU01107566.1:49263-247244 GCA_003254905.1 Nissolia schottii
TTTTTTTTTTTTTTGGCTTCATACGTATATACCATACCTTCTAATCTAGCAGAGACAACTCTCTTCTAGCTAGGCAGGGCTTGACCTAATCCAACCGTGCTGTTTGCCAATTTTAAGGGATTTAATCCTCCCGCTACTCTTTAAGTTCTAAATTTGCTTAAGTTTAAATGCAGATATTCCAAGGTAATACACATCTAATATATTTTAAAAATATACTATAGTTTCTCCAAAAATTGAGATTCTTCTTTCATTTATAAATCTTTATCATAAGTATTTCATTTATTGGTCAATTCGTATTTAATTGTAAATATTCAAATTATAAATGTCCCTAGCTAATAACCAAAAAATATGCCTTAAATAAATTACTTGAAACATATCATAGACAATCTCCAATTAAAAGTTGCCCCCAGATAAAAACCATTGAGGTGCAGTAAACACTCGACCATTACCTGGTTTTTTTTAGAAATATACTTACGAATTTTTTAACTATTTTTATATTAAAAATTAAAAATGAGAACAATTAATATAAATATGATGAGAAAGAACGTACTTATTAGATTAATGAGTTCAAAAATAATGTTTTATAATAAATTAAAAATATTAAATACTTCATGATTAGTATTAAATAAATCATATCAAATATCAAAGTATTTATTGATTATCAAAATTAACATAATAACTGTTATTTTTTAGTTCTCCTTTATTTGTTCATAGAAAAGTATTTCTTTGAACACTAGTACCTGTGACCGGCATATACGGACAAATTTTTTTTTCAATTCCCACTTATTTAATTGCAGTGGAGGGCACGAATACTCAATATATAAAATACTTAAATTACTTCTAAATGTGTAAGTAAACATTTTATGACTTTAACTAAAACACTAAGAATGTTAGTGATAGAAAATTAATTTGAGTTGGTCTATGGTTAAAAGGCGTAAATATTGGATTTATATGTTCCTTTATGAATCACTTGACTAGTGTGGTTGCATTTTATAAAATCTTATAGTTAATTATAAGCTTATTATAATGTATTCTTTAACGGAAAATATGTATACTATTGTAATTTTTTTTTATACAAGGATAAAATTTCATTGATAATTGAATAATGAAATACACAATACGTTCAAAGGGCCATGACATTCACGAGCACCGGAAGAAGGGGGTTTACCCAACATGCTAAAAAACACTAAGAACTAATGTTAATAAGAAGATAAGGACCGTGATCTTTATCTTGAGTCTTTCTAACTCTTCAATGGAGCCACCAGGTACAACAGAAAATTAATTAGTTAGGAAGGGACCCATAGATGCATTGACCTCCTAACATTCTTCGTGTCTGTGTTTGTGTGTGTGTGTATATATATATATAATCTCTTCATCCAAACGCATCTTCTTCCAGCCTTTGCTAATGTCGACGTTCCGCGCCACTGACATCATTTTTCGGATCTGTAAAATCAAGGTTGGCCTTGACCGAATCGATTGGGAGCAAAAGTGACCGAAACGATGGGAGCAGATGTGATCAGCGGCGGACAGGCATCAGGGACGTCGACTCGACAAGACCCCGACAGTGCGTCAGTGCTAGTAGAGGGCCAATTGGTGAAGGGCGCAACAAAAGGAGGAGCATATACGATTGATGTGGCGGAAGAGGATCAGGATGAGACGAAGGGTTTGAGCGGAGGGCGCAAGGAACCACGAAGGCGCCATAACCAAACCGCTAAAGGCAGCACACATGACCGTGAAGCGTCCACATGTCACAAAGTGAGGATATCCATGTGTATTCATATATCCTCAAGAAAAATCATAAGATCTCTCTGTTTACTGTGGTTTGTCTGGTATTGTCCTACTTAATTTATTTATTTTTAATAATTTTTATAATTAAATTTATTAAATTTTATTATCATTTAAACAATAATCCTGTGTTCATATTTTATTCGTGAGATGAGGGACCTTGCCCTGCCGAATTGTCGTTTATACTTCAAAGCATCCACCTTCAACGAAAGGGCAAGCCTATTTTTTTTTTTTAAAAAAAATAACTAAAATATATATTGATCATTAATTATTGCAGTTATTTTTTCTTGTAAAGGATATGCCGACCATTTCAATTAAAATATTATAATGAGGAGAGAAAAAAAGGGGATTACGATGGGATTGAAGAAGATGTTGGGTGGATTGCACATAATTTGGTGGTAGAAGCAATAATGAGTTCTCAAATAAATTTTTATAGCGCAACATGCTTTTAATTTGACTTTTGCTATTTGTATTTATTACATTTATATTCAATGTAATATTCTTTCATATAAATATTTTACAGTACATTTAAATGATTTAATTATTTCAATATATATATATATATATATAGATTAATGCATACGATGTTGTACATAATTTCTATGCATGGATATTAAAAAAATGCATTTTCCTTACAACTTCCATGTGTGCTTATTGCAATTGTAGTTTGGTGAGTTATAACTAAGACAAAGAGACCAAATCAAAAGGTTGTCGGTGTCAAATATTTTAAGAACAGAATGATATGCTCACATTTTCGAATTCATTGGCCACTCTACTCCTTTTAAAATACCATAGGTCTCTTTATATGTCCTTTTTGTTTCATGGAAAAAGGCAGAGACGACACGCTTTATTTATGTGTGTGTTTATATATATATATATATATATATATATATAAAATCAATTTACTCTCACACGCATATAAAAAACAAATAAAAGAAAAGGGTACATATACTCTATAGTACTACCTGGCCGGTACAGTTTCATCCTTCATAATAGAGCAAATATATAACTTGCCACAAAATAATTAAGGAGAAATGTTTGTTGGACTATAAATTAGCTCATTTTTGTATATTTACATAAATTTTTAAAAATAATATGAATCTCAGAAAAATCTAATTTTAGCTTTTTGAGTCATATGTTAAAAATTAATTTTTTAATATTTTTTAAAAAAATATGAAACAAACGCAACCTATAATTCATGACAATTGTTGTAACGAAAGCAACAGAAGTTTGTGAATTGTGACAACAACAACAAAGGTTTGTAAAATTTGTTCAATAAACTTTGTAACTTTTATGAGGAATGTGTCCAAGTGGAGAAAGTGTGTCCTCCATGGTTAGTTTGTAATGTAAGCAAAAAAATGTTTGTACTTTAGAAGAGTCATTTCCTATAAACTATTTTTGTGGGTTACAAACTTTTGTAGTCACATCACACATTCTCTCTTCTACTTTGCGGACACACAAAAATATACTTTTTCGTTACAAATTTGATTAAACAAAAGTTACAAACCTTTGATCAATCAAATTACAAACTGACAAAGAGAGAGATATTTGATAAAGGAGATACCTTTTTAATTAAATTTTATATTTAATGTGAGACTCGCATTTATTAAATTTATATATAACGACATTACAATAATAATGTAATTTGTTGACGACACCACAAAACAAGTATTCACAAAGAAGGCGGTTGTATTGTTAACAAATTGATACGTGGTAACTACACTTTTGTATTCCAATATTTTTATTTATGGAAAGGCTTAAACTCAAGGAACAAGTAGAATCAATTACCTCTTAATAAAAACAAACTCAACTCATAATGATCAAGTCTCATTAAAAATTTTATTGAAAAAATTCAGTGGAAAAAACCCAAAATTGTGGTTTTGATTTGAGTTATGTATGTATCTATAAAATTGACATTTTATTGTACTCAATACCTTCCTGAGTAGATAAAAATAAATTCGCCTTTTTACATCTAACATATACTCTTTTTTTAAGGAGAAGTTGATAATAATAAGTGTCTTTAATCCAATATATTTTTGGTCTAGATTCACATATCTATATTTACAGGTGGCATTAGCTGAATGGGTTGTCGGTAAAGAGGTCAATGGGAAAATAGATGATAGAGTGAGGGAAGGGTACATGATCTTTGTTGTGCTTAGATTTTCAAGTACATGGAAAAGATGTATTGAGAGCAAAGCGGGAGACAAGTGGAGACACACCACATGAATCCTAAGCGGATCCCATAAACACCAAATTCAATTTTAATGTATTCTTCTACTTTCCTATATATATGTGGTACCAAAAATATAATGCCCGTCATCCCCACACCAAGATTCAACACATTTATAAATGTGTAAATCTTCTTTTTTCCTTTTATTTTACTTTTGGATGAACCTTTTTCTTCGGCCTACAATATAATTTTAGACCATGAAATTCACACATAGTTCTAATTAATTACAAAAAACCAGTAATATATATATACACACATGTACACACTTATATATATCAAAAAAAAAAATAGAGGTTGGATAATATATTAGCCAGTTATTTCAAAAGAAATAAAATCCAATCCCTTTTAATTTGATGGACTTCAAAGAAACAGGCGGAAAAAGGTTCTACTCAATCCTAAACTTTCGATTAGGACATGCTTATGTTCTTTTGGAATTATCTTTTCTCTTCCTACTTTCTCTTCATATGAATCACTTTCCATATTATTATATATGCGGAAGTCAATAAAGGAAATTATTAGGTAGCCTTTTTCTTGTGGATTAAATAGAACTATTATTATTTAGTGCATCCACCCCATATTGCGAATTTGTTATTATTTAAGAAAACAAATTCCTGTACAAAATTGATTTCATGAATCTCTCTGTTTCTTCTCAACAAAGAGTTAAGAAGCTGCCGGTGCTGCCTCCCTTTTCGCAGAAGTGATCCTCCTCCCTTCTCCCCCCCTCCCTCTTCTCTTTCATTTCAATAAATTATTCATATTTTTATATGGAGTGCGCTTAGTTTGATTTATTGTTTAACAATAGATCTTGTGTTTTTCGTCTTTTTTGTAGTTGTGTTTGTTTCGTTCTTTTTTGTGGGTGTGTTGATTATGTTGTGTATTTTTTTTGTATGATCTTACATATAACAAAAATAGTCAAATCTAAGGTTATCAAACTCGAGGGCTTAAGTAAATTCGTGGCCGTAAACTTGATTCATAAACTCGAATAAAACTCGTATGAATTTATCTATTATTAAAAAATATTTTTAAAAATTATTATGCTGCAAAAATATATTTAATAAAATCTGAAATTCATAGTTAAACACTTTAACTCCATAACAAAACACAAATAAAAATGAAATATAAGAGTTCTACAAGTTTAATTCATACATAATGAATCATTCCAAGCTCACAACAAAACGCACACTAAAACCAGCACAGTTTTAGACACACTAAAATGCAAACTAAAAATATATCGAACAATCTCATTCAACAAACATATATTCAACTTCATATATGATATATCAAATTCAGAATAGCCAATATGATAAACAATGCAAACCAGAACAAACAATTCAGAATTCAAAAATGTGTTCAAGTCAATGGCTTGTGTTTAACAATAAACAGATGTAAAATAAATAGCAATGACATATACTAGAAAAGAAAACCAGCAAGAGATTGAATTACTGAAATAAGTAGCACAGACACGAGACATATACTAGGAAAGAAAAACCGGCACAAACATATACATATACATGCACACACACATATATATATACTAGCTGAGTTCAAAGAAGGGAACAAAAAAAATCACAGAATAAAAAATCCAAATCAAAATTACAATACAATTCCAAATCAATAATGTTAGCAAACAACCAAAGGCTTTAGGCTTGGTTGATTCAATAATGTTAGCACTTCCTCATCTTACACTTCATTATGAACATAGAACAGCCTGAGTTACCTTCAACTTCTACCTAAAAGTAATACAAATTTGGCACTTCCCTACAGACCCAAATGCATAAAAAATTTCGACCTCGCGGACTCACAGATTCAATGTCAGATAGACTCATCTGAAATAGGGTTCAAAGAATCAAAATTTTACGTCAAATGATTAGTGCTTGTTCAGACTTCAGAGGTGTTAGAGGCACAATGAGTCGTCGACAGTGAGCATCGAAACAGAAGCACTGGAGATGGAGATGTATGCCGCTATTGCTGGTGAGTGGTGATCGCGAGGAGCACGAGGACATCAGCCACGATTGAGCATGTCATCGAAGCTACGAGCACGAGGAGTCGTCAGCGGTGAGCGTAGAAATGGAAGCTCCGAAGATGCAGGTGTGGGTCGCCGCCAGTGAGTGCAGAGAGACGGACTTTATGAATTTAGGGTCTGCAATTTCGTTTCATGTTCTGGCCAAAAGACGGACCAAATTTTTTTTGAAGAAGAAGAGAAATCAAAACAACGTCATTTTTGTAAATCAAAATGAATATTATTTTGCTTGTTTAGTCCTCTTGTGCTAAACTTGTGAAATCGCTATTAAAATAGCGATTTTAATCAAATTTACTCGAGTTTAGCTGAGTTTACACAGAAACGAATTTACATTCAAGTTGACTTAATTTTATTACCTGAGAACATAAACTCATTCGAGTTTGCGAATTAGAACGCGATTTTAATAACCATGGTCAAATCTCTATAATAAAAAAATATGTAATATATTCTTTAAAGTGCAATACTTTCGTTGGTCTCTAATATAAAAAATATTGTGTTATCGATAATTTTTCAGACAATAAACAAAACTATAGTCTATGTTAATTCAAATTTCAAAATATTATTTTTTTATTGCTATTAGATATGCTCTATCTATTATAGTTTGTAAGTGTCGTTAAGTGAAATTTGTTTCTCCTAGGACGAAAATCAGATTTCATGAAATGCACAAGTGGAATGGGGAATTTCTAATTTTTTTTTTTCTTTCTACACAAACCCTATGACTGGCCCATCACAAATTCACAATAGTCAACGACAAAAGCGTAAGGAAGAACCGATGAAAATTGCCATACAATTTCTTTTATGCCCGTCTACATCCAGCACAAGTTCTTTTCTTGAGCATAGCATGGTCATGGAGACCGAAAGAAATGAGAAAACAAATTTCATGATTGATAATTAATTGTTACCTTCCGTTTTAAAATAGTTGTCAATTTTCTCCTTTAAGCGAGCATTAAGAAAATGATTAGAAAATATGGAAATAAAGAAAAATTGATAATATTTTATCTAATTGTCTTTATTTATAGTAAATGAATAAAATTATTATAATGGATAAGTATGAAATAGTTTATTTTATAAAGATATGTTAGGAAAAGAAATAACTAATGATGTTTAAAGTTAGTAGCTAGACAAACTATATTTTGAGTCGGACCAAAGTAGAAAGATAGACAACTATTTTAAAACGAAGAGAGTATAATATATATACAAATGTTGTTGTAACAAACAAATTACTCCACTAACTAAAATAACTAAATTACTCCATCTGATCTATAATATTAGTCCATTTCTAAACATAATTGTGTATGTATATTATAGATACATTGAATTATGAAATAGACTAACATTATGTAATGACGGGAGAAGTGGAGTTATTTACATTCATTAATTAGGTCATGTAGAATCCTAGGTTTCAAGGTGCAGTGAACAAATTATTAGTATTAATTATAACAAGTACTCACATGCTGCTTAATATGGATCACTTGGCCGTGGGTTAAAATAAGCATTCACAAATTGAATTTACTAACTCAAGAGTCTTATCATTGCTTTTGAGTGTTGAAAATAAGTACATTTTGGGTCGACATATATAGATAAATTCGAAGTGGGTATGTGCTGATACGTTTCCACATTAGCAAAAGGGATGTCAAAGTATTAGTGTATTACGCAATTTGACACATTTCCGGAAACAATCAATTTCATTAAAAGATAATGCATCTTCAACTACTTAATTTGCTTTATTCAAAAGATTGAGTTGTAGACTTCAGTTCTACCTACTATCACTTACTTAAGACTCACGAGCCAACTCTGAAGATTTTGAGTATTTTATGAAATTGTATTAGCAAAACTTAATTGCCCCCTACTTCTTGTGGTTAAGGATTTTTTTTTTTTTTTAAGATGCTCCTGCTTTTGAGTTTATCTTTTTTATGTTTGTTAAAAAAGTTGGGACGCAACGGATGCTTTTAATAATCTTGATAAGGTGCTTCAAAACTATAACTGCTAGAAAAATAGCGTTTTCGACAAAATTTGTGATAAAAAAAATACACTATTTGATATGAAAGAACGATTTTGTGGCAAAAATTGGATTGTCGAAAAAGTGTTAAAAAAAATTACTTTGCAATGGACCTGAGCTCCAAATTTTGTAGCGGATTCTAGGGCACAAGTTTATGTCACAAAATAACATTTTTGTCCCAAAAATCAAATTTAACGGAACGTCGGTTTACTATAACTTTTCACGCAAATTTGTGGTGAAAACTTCTTTTTCACTCAAACTTATCATTTAATTATAGTACTTTTCAAATGTGAGTAATGTCATTTTTATATTTTATAAAAATAGACAAATTCAAAATGATTTGTTATTTAACCGTACTTTCTAAATGTAAGTAGTGTCATTTTTATACATGTATTGTTTTATTTAAAAGCTAAAAAACTAGGGTAACCTTAATATATAAGTTCATTATGTCCATTAATTATTTTGTTTATGTTTATATTTATTATAGTCATTTTTATTTTAAGAATAATTTTATCATATACTATACTCTTTTAACTTCTGTTTATCAAGATTAAATTTTACATTATTGATTATTTCATCAAATATACCACTATTATGATTTATTGAAATAGCAATTTAGACCCCCACCAAAGATTACCAAATCAATCCTTATTAGGTCATGGTGCTCTGCATACCATACAGAGAGGGCAGTCCTCCATATTTCTTTTTCTCTCACCCCTCGTGTGAGAGGCAATCCTTTCAATTATTTTTTTCATGAACATATAGTTACATATATGTAACTATTGTACTTATAATTGATTATAGAAATAATTTTAATTTTTCCACTTTTCCAAACCAACGTTAAAAAGAGTTGTCTTTTTAATTTGAATTAATCTTATACTAGACATCATACTGACTCATATCATATACACTTTTAATTAGATAGAATTTTAAAATGACTCACACTTAAGATCTAATATAATAATAGATAGATAATGAGTAAATATAATGTCATATATATATATATATATATAATAAGTATAAATAACATTTTTTCCCTAAAATAAACAAATTCTTTGTGCAAGCCTTGGGCTTTGGAAAAGAAACACTTAATCGGATGTGATATGATAAGTATATACGATAAGAATCATGCATCATTCTTTATTTATTTATGCTAAAGACAAACAAAATAAAGTTGAATATGCTGCACATATATTTAAAGATCCTTCAATCAATATTAGTACCAAGCTTTCCCGTATAAATATAAATTATGGCTTCACTTTAAAGACAATTGGAGGCTGTTATGGCATTCCCATTCCCTTATGTCGGCGCCAAAAACGCCATTGGAAGTGCATTACTTTTTATGGTAATTTCTCAATTCATCCAATCCACTAAAAGAGCCATATATGTATAATACTCCACGTAACCAAACTATTTGTCGATAATGGTGGAGAAATGAGATTTGCATACCTTAAATTTTTAAACACCCAATACCCGCTTTCACAAAAATGTTATGATTATCATATTTTATTTTCTTCATTTCTTCCCTTTATGCTGGACCTCACATTTTTTAAAGCGCATAAATAACAACACTCTTGGTTGGCCTTGTACCTTCAGGGAGTGGGTTGTAGTTTCCGGTGTTCCTTTTCCAAAGCTTATTTTGCATTTCTTGTGTTAGGACGATTGGGAGGGGAAAAACCACTAATATTATAGGGTAGCAACGTGGAATATATATATATACATATACATATATATATATATATATATAAATATAAATAAATGTTTAACAATGAGTCAACTCAAACAATGAGTCAGAATAAACTTAATCGGGACGCGAAACCTTTGTACCCAGTTGCTTTTCTGTCAAAGCCATAAACAATTGATGCAAAGTCAAAAAGGGGCATATATAGATGTGAGTTGGTGGTTGGCTCACCAGTCACCCTCACCCCAACACCACAAGTTCATGTTCATCTATGTGCCGTAAGGAAAATGTTATTTTTATAACTCTTTAGATGGCTATTTAATAACTCATCCTTATCAAAATATGATACCCACTTTATAACTATTTATTTTGGATGAAATAGTACTTAATAATCTGAATATATTTCACCTTTTCATTTATGCAAAATGTTATTTGTGAATAAAACTTTATTTTGTTTATAAAATTAACAATTTTTATCAATTTTGTCTTTAAAATTGTTAAACTTCCATGAACATTATATCCCTTGGACATTTTGCAAATCATGACCTTGATGAACATTTTATAACTTTGGGACAATTTAAAAGTTTATGGATAAAATTGATGGAAGTTACTAATTTTAGGGACAAAATAATGTTGTAGTCATTGTTTACACTCATTGATTGTGATTAAACATTATATCGGCTCACTAACTATCTACTATTAAATAATCTTAATAAGATGTGAGTTATCATTAAGTAGATGATAACTAATTAACTACATATCCTCCTCAAGGTTGCTTTTCTCGGAGTTTTTTTTTTCTCTTTTGCCATTATTGTTCGAAAAAATTACTAAATTACCCTTGTTTTTAAACTATTTACCTAACTACCACGGTTTGAGCTGATGTGGAATCCGCGCAATGTGTGGCATACCACGCATGATTCACCAACAAGTTCGGCGAATTCCCCCACACGTCAGGCGAATTCAATGCAACCCAAAAATGGAAATTTAACTAAAATCGCCATCATGGTTGGCGAATTCAACATGAATTCGCCTCCCTTGTTGGCGAACTCTAGACAACGTGGCCTATTTATTAACCCTTCCACCCCCATATCGCTCCACTCCTCTCATTTTCTCAAAATTCACTTATCTCTCTAAAAATTTTCTCTCTCTAAAAATCCAGAGTTCCTGCTCTCTTGCTGTTGCGGCACTCCTGCATTCTTGCTGTTGCGTCAGTGATGTAAGTTGTAAAACCCTACAACATTATTGGATCAATTAGTTCATATATTAATAATTTGAAATTGAGTTTGCTGAAAATTGTTAATTCATTATTGCATAGAGCTGTTTGTATATTGTATGTTATCTGTATTAGTGACAATTTATGATACATTGATGCATTGTGCAATATAATTTGTAAGTTATTGATGTTGTATAGATTATTGTTGTTGTGTGTACATGTTGTTGTTGTACGATGTATAAATTTATTGAATAGATAAAAAATTTTGTCCACGTATACCATATATATTGTAAACCCTAAACCCTAACACAGGCTGAGCCATAAAACCCCAAACCCCAAAATTATAAGCCCTAGCCCAAACCCTAAACTAAACCCTAAACCCTAAACTCTAAACTAAACTGTAAACCCTAAAGTAAATCATAAACTAAACCCTAAACTAGACCATAAACCCCAAAATTATAAGCCCTAGCCCTAGCCCACTAAACTAAACCCTAAACCCTAAACTAAGCCCTAGCCCTAGCCCTAGCCCTAACTTAACCCTAAACTAAACCCTAAACCTAAAAATAAACCATAAACCCTAAACTAAACCCTAGCCCTAGCCCTAAAATAAACCATAATACTAACCCTGGCCCTAAACTAAACCCTAAACCCTAAACCCTAAACCCTAAAGTAAGCCCTAACCCAAAACTAAACCCTAAACCCTAAACTAAACCATAAACCCTAAAGTAAATCCTAAACCCTAAACTCTAGCTCTAACCCTAAACCCTAGCCCTAGCCCTAAACTAAACCCTAACCTAAACACAGGCTGAGCCATAAAGCCCAAAACCCCAAATGTGCTAATGTGCTAACCCTAAGCCACTACCTGGATATCGATGATAATTTAATATTGTATGTTATCTGCATCTATGGCAATTTTTGACCATTGGTTTAGGGTTTAATTCATAGTGTAACATAACATGTGTAATGTTGTTTTAATATAGTGTAATTTATGATGTGGATTGTGTTATAAACAGAATTAGAAATGGAAAAACCCCTTGTTGTACTCGTTCATAGTAACGGGAGAATGTACGAAGGTGAACGTGAGTTAATGTTTGATGGGCCTATGCCGAGGTCTATGATGATTAAGAGGGGCATGCATATAGACGACTTGAAACGAAAAATTTGTTTGAAATTAAGGCTGCAACAGAATCAATTTGTATCAAAGATGGTTTTCCGAATATTACAAGGGTCGGGGTCGGAGTCAAAATTTGTCAGTTGTGAAATGGTGGATGACGAAGACATTGAATGCATGATAGATGTGTTTGAATCAAATTCAGATGGGTCTATGATAGTCCCTTTGATTTGTTTTTTCACTGTGGAGTGTCACCATCCTGATCGAGTGATGCGACAGTTTGGTATGGATCAGCCCATACCAAGCAGGCCGCACCAGCCCGATCATCTGCATAGCATCACATTGGTTGGACGGACCGAGGAAAATTGGTCGGATGTGCATGGCCAATATATTGCATACTGGGATGATCGGGCTGCCCGAATTGCCACTTGCCTACCACTGCATAAGCCTCTCACCGCACGGTCCCAGTACATGCAGTGGTATAAGAAGATTACTCGACGTTGGATCAGTCGAGAGTCGGCGCCTATAGGAGTTGTGGTAAGTTTTACATTTTCATAATTTATTAACCATTTGTTTTTTATTATTGATAATGATTATTTGTGTTTGAACATTGTTAAGGTGACATCGCGGAGCAGATGTTGACATTGTTAGCTGATCCTCATCCAGGAGCATTTACAATGGAGAAGCTCCGATCGTCTATGGAGAATATCCTATCTGCCATTCAGGAGCACGACCGGATCAAGGTTCAACAATTGCAGTTTGCTTCGGCTCCCACGACCAACGTGCCACCTCCCACGGATACCGATGACCAGGGTGATCGGAGGCCACGCCGGAGGAGAAGAACTGAACTAGCTGACAGACGAAGACGTGTTCCCACTGCCGATGAATCTGCGTCTTCTACACATCAGACTGCTCCAGTTGAGGCCACTGCGGCACCCACGGTCGACGCTGCCAACCCACCACCTTCACTTCCGTACCCTTACCCACCACCATACCCTTACCCTTACCCATCACCATACCCTTACACGTACCCACTGTCACATTCGTACTCACCACCGCCACAGCCTTACCCCCCCACCCCCATATACTCATTCTTCCTAGGCTGGCACGTCTGATCCCGACCGTAGACCGCCACAGGGCTCGTCATAGGTAGCCGATATGATAGGATTATTAGTTTTTCTTTAGGGTTTTATGTGAGATTGTATCACAGCTTTGTTATGGACATTTTAATGACATTTTAATTCATGTCTTTTATTATATGTCTATTTTTTTATATCAGAAATATATGTATTCCTTATATTTATCCTGCAATATTCATCACATTAGTGTGTACTTTGATTTTACATTATTCACATGGATTCTGTCTTGTCTCTATAGACATCTTCTCGTAAGCCTTTGATTTGATGGTTGTTCCTAAACCTAAACAAGCAATTACTTGGGATGATCCTGGTGAACTCAACCAGCTTGCCATTAGCAACCTCAATAAGCCTTCCCAACCTGTAATTTATGATCGCTTCTGGGAAGATCGACGGTTTGCTCAAATCCAAGAAAATTGTGTCAAGGCTGAGGCTTTACTTGAAGCATATAACTAGTTGCAGTCATGGAGTCGGAGATCTTGAACATTGAGACTCGCCTTTGTGACTTGAATCCAAGAATGGTGGAGGCGGACACAACCTTGAAGGATAGAACTGAAGAAGCGGAACTAGCGAGGAGGCTCACCGAGTAGAGAGAAACGAAGCAGATATCAGCAAAGGCAGCACTAGAATCCAACACAAAACCTACAGTGATGCTTATTATATAATTGAATCTTTCCTTTAATTGATTGGTGGTATTTCGATTAGGGTTCGGTGAATTGTTGACATATCCAATTGAATCAAATATTTTACAAATTAGGACATATATTAGGGTTATGGTTAGCAAATTAGGGTTAGGGTTAGGGCTATGGGTGGATTAGGATTAGGGTTTTGGGTGGATTAGGGGTAGGGTTAGGATTAGGATTTTGGGTAGATTAGGGTTATGGTGGGGCACGCATGGATTCACCAAGCTTTGTGGCAGGCTATGGGTGGATCAAGGTTAGGGTTTTAGGTGGATTAGGGTTCCAGTTAGGGTTTTGGGGGGATTAGGGTTATGATATATGATTTGGGTTAGGATTAGGTTTAGGGTATAAAGTTTATGGCATATGGTGGGGGTTAAGGGTAGGGCTTTTTAGGTTGGGTATAGGGTATAGGGTGGGGGTTAAGGGTTATGGTTTTTGGGTTGGGGTTAAAGGTTAGGGTTTTGAGTGTAGGGTTTGGGGTGTATGGTGTATGGGTTTGGGAAATAGCCCATATATTAGGGACAAAAGAGTAAAAGACTCCAGGGTTGGAATTCGCCAATAGGGGAGGCGAATTTAACATGAATTCGCCAACCTCATTAGCGAATCCTGTGTGGCATGCCACGCGTGGCGCGGATGCCACGTCAGCCCAAACCGTGGTAGTTTGGTAAATAGTTTGAAAACGAGGGTAATTTGGTAAATAGTTTGTACAGGAGGGTCAAAAGAGTAAAAAACTCCTTTTCTCGTCTTGATTGATTAGTGTAGATAGTAACAAGGGGAAAATTGAAGTGAAAGTTCTCGCGTACATTTAACATTTTGGCACAACATCATTTCATTGATGGAGTGATCGAGTCCATGTGATGCCCGCCAGCCACACTTTGTCCTCGATCGTATTCAAATTTGTACGCTTAATTTGACTTCCTGTAGTTGATTCTTATCGATCTATGGTAGTATGGGCATATAGTACAAGTAGGGTATACCTTTTAAGCGCCATTGGCATTATGAAATTAATTTATTGATTGTTGATTTGCTGACAGACTTTCAAAAAATATGCATAGCGACGAGTAGACCTTCATGTGTACTCTCTGACCAAGAAAGAAAATACAGATTAATTTCAATATCTAAACTAAACCTGCTACTATGTCACAACTAATTATAAAACCCCCGCAAACCATGAAATATGGTGGATAACAAATTAAGAGGCGGAAAGAACGTCAACCATCTAATCGAGATCAATATATAGTGTATTAATTTCTGCTAGCAAATGTTGTTCCTCCGAATGCTTACAACTTCCATTTGAATACATAAGTTAAAAATAGATTATCACAATTTTTTTTTTAAAAAAGTAACTAAACATAAGTATTTAGAAATTATTTTGTATGAATTATTTTATATTAAAAAATATAATAATAAAAACTTTTATTTTAAGTATTTTAAAAACTATTTTTTAATAAGTTAAATGTTTTAACTTCTAAAAAAAACACTAAAATTGACTTTTTAAAAAATAATTAAGCTATATAACTAAACACAATAAAAATTAAAAATATAATTTAAGTTAAAAAAAAATAAGAAAAAACTGTGTTATTCAAAGAGGAGCTTACTATATTCGCAAGGTCAATGGTGCGGTGTTATTCAAAGAGGAGCTTACTATATTCGCAAGGTCAATGGTGCTGCAACATCACATTAATTAGATTATGGGTGGGAAATTGGGTAGTGCGGCTGAAGAGAACGAATGATGTGAATCTTTGAAAGGAGAGTAACGCACCTTTCTAATACTCAAATAACCAACATTCCAGTCTATTCTGACGCGGACTATAGTTAATTAATTAATCTGAAACATATATATATAGAGAGAGTGAGAGAGAATAGTTCAAGTAAAATTAATGGTTGACATTGATATTGCTTGCGCTGCCTTGATGTGGATGGATTTAGAATCCTTGCGCGGTCAATGTTAAGCACTATGTATAGAAATCTGAGACTTTGCACGCTCCACGGCCATGGTTCATTGGTTTGGTATGGTACAAGTATATTATATATGAACATCCACTTAACTGGAAGACAACATTGTGTGGAGTAATAATCATTAAAGTAACAATCCATTAAAATAGGGAAAATGGAACAAAAATGAAAGATCTAGACATCCTTCCTGGTCTGTGCAAAGTATTGAAAATAAAATAGGAGGAGAATGTTATAAAGGAATCAATTAAGGAAGGAGAGCGTAATTTACTTTATATTATAATCTTTAAAGAAGTTGCAAACTCGAATGGCAGAATTGGGTTTAGAGAAAGGGAGGGGTTTGTTGATGTAATGGGTGGTGGCCAATGCCAAGGCATCTATAGGGCATTATAATACCCAAACCCCCTTCTCTAAACCTAGGAATATTGAGGAGTAAACCCGGTTGTGCGTGCAGCTTGTGAATCTTTAGGTTTTTAACTCATGAAAAAGAAAACTAGAAGAATATCTTTGTCTCGATCGTGAGCCTACCATTACCAAAATAAAATAGCCATCAAATCAAACGACTACTGCCAATAACCAGCCAGCCATATTATGAGAAGCTAAATACGCCTTTTAACATTTGGAGTGCAATCAAAATCAAAAGAGAACCAAAATACACAAATTTCTGGCCACTTGATTTAGAGTGCGCAGTAAGCACCATGACTCTATTGGTTGGCAAAAAGCAAGCGTTCAGGGTAATTTTACCACTCTCGTCCTTTTAATTTTGGAATCAACAACGAAAAACAGCGTCTTAGAGCCCTAGAAGTCTCACGTACTACGTACAGAATACAGAGGCCCTTCACATCATCGCAATTTTACATCAGTAGGCAATGATAGCCATCCAATATATTTTGGAAAGAGTCCTAATTTTATGGTGAAATCCACATAATACCCATTTTAAGTTCTTTCAGCAGTTAAGCTAAAACTGGAAAAATAAGATTAAAAAAAAAAAGTTACAGAGCATTGATAGTCGCAAGCCACTTTAACGTACTCAACAATGGGCTCAAGTCAAGTATGTAATATGTTTTTCAAATCCGAGCTATCCAATCCACCAGGCACCAATGAATGTTAGAATGCAAAATGCGTCCCCCATTGTTGAGAGTTACCAACATTCAGAGAGGGGATGCAAGATACACAACATATAGACATAACCAATAGTTGCGACAAGAAATATCAGTATCTTAGACTGAATAGCCTAGACAAGATGGTTGAATACTTGAATTTAAGACAAGGTTCTTCTATTGAAAGACTCCACCGTTATGTTGGCAGTGAAAGCAGGAATTGAATTCATCTTCCTAATGAATATCTCAACCTGCGAATGTTTCAGTCAACAAAAGTACGATTCAGTCAAAGAAAGATGAACATGTGACAAATTACATGCATGACGACAATTCTCATTCCACACAAGTCTTGCTTTTAAATCCATCTTCAGTTGTTATGACTCAAATTATCATACTCTGTTTGGCTGAATGGATCCAACTAAATCTTTTAACAATAGAAGAAATATCAGAATTCAGAGGAGCTATAAATTGTGAACACAGGAAGATATTTTGTTCCCAAAGATGTAAAACTAAAGTGTCTGTCTGTCTGTTCTTATAGAAAATCAACTTCGATAAAATTTCTCTGTTCTTTTTATTTCAGAGAATTAAATATGAAATATTTTTTATCATTACTTCAAAATAAAGAAAAATCAAATAAACATTTTTTTGTATATATGTGTTCTAAAAGCCATTTATTTAATGATTAGAATTAACATGGTTAAATAATTATTAACTATGTTATTCAAAATACATTTTCCTTTTCTACAATACTTAACAGAAAATATGCTATTTATTGCAAGAGAATAATTTTCATGTACTAATAGTGTAATCCAATAAAAATCGAAGGAATGCCCAACATGGTCCATTTCTATGTAACTAACTCTCAGACATGGCAATTCACATGATTTCTATTGCATGTTAAGTGTAAAATTGTTTTTACAATGTCAATGCATGAAAATTAATCTCTTCCTGGAAATACATTTTCAGCTTATTTATTTACTGCTAAAACATAGAAGCAAGAAGTAGCCACACCTAAGGTTCAAAAGATCAGAGAAACACAAGTCCAAAAAGTTAAATAATCGGTGGATGTATTTCTTGAAAAATATTGCAGCAAAGTTTAACCTCCTCACCTGACGGGATATCTCAGGCTGAGCTGTGTACTGATTTACCTGTTGTTATGAGGAAAAAATGAAAATAAAAAAATATCTAAGCATCTTTTCAAGCAATCATTGTGAAGTGTGAACACAACCTCAGAACATACATTCCTGATTTTTCATTTATGGATTAACATAAGACCTAAATTATAAGTAGGAAGAAAATCACCATTCAATTGCGAAGACCTAACCAAACTGAATTAGTAGTGAATGACCCCACAAAGTAAAATCAACATTTTTCTTTCATTGTTAATTCCAGTATAGAATTCAACATCGTACCAAAATATTTGTATTCCCTGATTCATAGTCAAATTCAAGCTTCTCGTCATCACTTTGTGCATAAATTGATTGCAAGGTAAATCGCGTCACTGGGATTCCATTTGGGCGCTGGTGTTCATCCATCACAATCTACCAATATAATTTATCAATAAACAGGGAAGCATTTTAAGTCTTATTGGAATGATAAATATATAATCATAGAATCAAGTATCAGCTTTCTTTGGATCGGAAATAACTTAAGTAGCAAATGCTCGAGAGACAATGTCTTGGAGAAAGAAAACAACGAACCCTATAGGAAGAACCATTGGATAACATGTTGTATTGCACAGAAAAGTGCTGATGTTTTTGTTTCCCTAACTTACCTACTCAACAAGAAGCAATGTGTTGCAGAAACCACCTTACAACAGAAGTGTGCTACAATATTACTTCAAAATAGTGATTAAAAATTGAATATGCATTAATGTGTTCAGGTTTCCCTACATTATTGAACATACATCCCTACCAGTATACAACATTTTCAAATGTGTCATTCAATAATGAAATGAAAGAAACACTATACGGTGCAAAACAATTCTTTTTATTTCGAAAAAATGAATTGCAGTAAAACTAAATCAGTATGTGCCAACCTTGTAACCAAAAAGCTCACAACATGCTCTTCGGAAGACTGAAATTCTGTCTGCAAACACTGTTTTGTATCTGTTCATGTTTTCAGTATTTCTGTTATTCCAGAATCATCTTGATAACAAACACATTAACATACCCAAAAGTAGCAAGTTATAAACATCAAACACTCACCTTTCTTCTCGCTTCTCAAGTGTCGCAATTTGCTCTTTTAATTGCAATATCTTATCTGATATGTAGCTATCTACCAGCTTTCCAGTGTCTCCTACACAGTTAACAGTGATCAGGAAAACCTGTACATTTGATAACATTATTATGCAATGGTTATAAGACAATACTGGAAGCCTTGGCCCACCCTTAAGGAACTAGCACATGCCTTTTACTTTTGGGGAAAAAAATATCTCATTACCATTAATGTCAGTCTAAAGGACAGATGCCAGACCATTATACTAAGGGAGAAACTTCATTTCTCTTTTATTCTTAGGTTTATTTCTCAATCCCTCTCTTGTGTTTTTGTTTTACTTTAACAGTGTCGAGAGAAGCCTGCACATAACTCCTGTACTTCGATTAGTTTCCTTGGCAGTTTTTTATAGCTTTGATTCAAAGCAAGCAATCCAAAAGTTGTACAGCAGATACCAAACAAATTATTGATTTAAGCTCAATCCCATGTATGAGGAATTCTTCATCTAACCCAACCAAGCTCAGGTAGAAAAACAGTAGACTTTATAGATCATAACAAGTAAAATTTGCTGTGTACTAAGATTTACGGATCAATAGTACATTACTGATTAAAGTTAACAAGTTTGTAGTTAAAATTGGATCCTCAATCCACAATATTATAAAAGTAACCGTGGTTAAGAATATGCAAACCCACACAGTAAATGCAGATAAATTCTTCAGCAAGAAGCCAGAAATTTGATAGCATACTGCTCCAGGAAGCAAAATGTAAATTTTAGGTAGTAACTGGTAAATATCTCCCACTTAAGGAACAAAAACAAAATGCAAACTCATTCTTTTTAATTACATCAATGGAAATGAGGGAAGAATTCTAATCTGCACACAAAAGAAGATCAGCAGAATGGAAACGAGGGCAAGACAAATAAAAAAAGCTAGATGCTATAAAGCATCATTCTCTTCATTCAGTTCTTATCTTAAAGTATGGACAATACAATCTGCAGAATTTCAAAACTTCAAACTATTGTCCTTTGTCAAATCCTTTCCTGTATTTACCAACTCTTCAAAAAACATAACCGTCATTACAAGGTTTCATACCTGATTGACTCTTCAATTCTTCAACAGCTTTTAATTTCTCTTTCGTTTTTTGAAGCTCAGTTTGTAGTGCTTCTATGGTTTGTTTGGCCTCATTATCAACAGTAAGAGTATTCACCATCCGCAGAACTTTTGTATTAGCAGCAGAAAAATCACCATGACCCAACTAAAGAAGGAAAAGCATGTGTAGAATGTCAAATAACTATAAAAGTAATACAGTTTTACAATAATATAGGAATAAGAAATAAAGAAGACTTAACGTAAACAAGATATGTATTCTACAATGGTATAATAATGTATCCTATAAAAAGTGTTTGTCGTTGGAAAATTACATTTTCAACAGAAGCCACAAACTCCAATGAACTCCTAGTTTGGTTAACGGAAGAAGTATTTACATCATTCTTCATTAATGGGTCAATAATCATACCAGTGCTCATACTAAAGGTGGTCATTTAAAGAAACAGAAGGGACTTCAATTCAATGATTTTATGGAGGTGAAATCCGTAACAAAAATAAACAGCTACCTAATATATATAAGTCTGCAAAGATTCACCCAGCACTAACCTTTGCCTCTAATAGAGAAATTTCTGATCGGAGCCGGTCACTCTCCCTCTCCAATGACTTAATTCTTCTTACTTCATTGTGCAACTTTTCATTGAGTAACTTTATTTCCTCATGTTGACGATTATTAACCGCTCTCTGCTCATGCAAGGCACTTTCTAGTTCCTTCATGCAATCATCCTTCTTTGCAAGAGATGATTCAAGTTCCTGCATGCATCAACCAAACAACGCAAAAATGACATTGAGAAATCACATGATAAGTGAAGTGATAACAGAACAGGGGGAAATGCAACCTGAAGGGCCTGAACAGTAATAGCACTCTTAGATCCATCCACGGCTTCGCTACTCTTCAAATTGGCAACATTTCTTAATTTACTTCTTTCCTCAGAAACGGCAGCAAGCTGCAAGACAATATATGCATAATTGAAGTAACATAAAATTATTGGCAGACAAATGACTACAGATTTCAGAACATAACTACACAGTGACCATCACTGTCATACAGCAATTATTCACTGATATCATCCATAGATTGCCAGAAATTTAGGTAGTTTGTGCCCCAATAACAACTGATTTGCTTAAAACATACCAGAATCTTTACTACTAATAAAGCGTTTGGGCCAAAATAACTACCCTCTTGGTCACAACTTTTGGACTATTATATCACTTTTATTCAAAAAACATAAAACTACCAATTTTAAACTTTCAATTTTCAATTTTTTGAATCTCATTTTTATTTGAACGCCCCATTTTCTAATAACTAATAAAAACTGCTACTCAATAATTGTAAAGATTTGCAGGCATGAAGTGCCTGCATCCCCAGTTATAAGAATATGGGAACATTTATAGTAGGAAATAATTTGATAGATTGAGAAACTGGAAAGTATTAAAATATATATATATATATATATAGGGTTATTCTAACCTCCTCAACAAAAATACCACCTTCATATCTTATAAATCAACTCATAGTTCAAGGTTAATTTTGTAATTTTATTTCATTGTTACTCATTATTCCTTCCACTCTTTCTCTCCCTTCATTAATATCGCATGCGGCAAATAACGCAAATTTTACAGAGTTCAATACAGCAGAAGGGATAATTGCACCAACAATAAATAACATCCTTTGGGTTATATCTTAAAACTGGAATACTAACAATTACAAAATAAATAGACAATCTCTTTTTACCCTGTCCAACAATTCTAAAAATATAGGAAACTGAAGAACTGGATATGTTGATACTTATTATCCCAACTTTATGCATTCAAGACAAACGCCTTAAAATCATAAACTGATACCTAAGTTCTTCATTTCATAGGCATGTTGTGGTCAGAGATCTCTAAAAGTCATGTTTACATCTATTTCACTTATAATACCGAATATCTTTGCAAGTTAACAGCATATGCACTCCACTTAAATCAGGAAGCTAAAAGAGAACGGCTGCACGAATATGTCATATCAGGGTCTGATATGGATCACTTAAAATGTTTGCTTAAGTGATTAGTAGATTAGCAGGTGAGAATCCCAATTCAAAGTAAGATCTATGTATCTTGTTATATTCTGAGAAGAGAAATATCAATAGAACAGAAAACAAATTTAGAAGATTTTAAGCATCTATGAAATCTTTGTTTTGAATTATGTGATGCATGTCCATCCTAAAGTCTAAATCATTTCTGGATACACCAAAGTTCACCTATTGTCGAATTTCTTACCACCAACAGCCTAACTACACTTCCAAATCCTACCTTTCATTGGTAGCATCAAAACCTCTGAATGCCACAACCTAATAGCCAAAAACTTATCTATTAAACCATACCAAGCTATCTTTATCAGGAGCTTCATCTATCCATAAATGTATGTTCTATACCAGCCTGGTTATCCAGAATAGCAGATAACAATCAAGAATTCAAAGATAACAAAGGAACTAATGCTGACTAAAGCATCTACAAAATAAGTCCAGTGCTCAGTAATTATTGAAGCTTCCTTGTCAAACACTCACCATTAACTCAATCTGTTTTATCTCTGACTTTAATAATTCTGCCTTCTCTTTTGCCAGCACAGCCTCAGATTCAGCATTGTGTTTACCAATTTCGGCTGCATCCAGAGCCACTTGCAACTGTTTCAGGCGAGCAGTTTGCTCACCCTCCTTCTGTGTGCTATCAATGACCTCTCTGTACCGATAGAAGATATCAAGATCAAAATACAACGTTTCATGGCAATCTCTTTTTGTGACTACAAACCCCCCCCCCCCCAAAAAAAAAACTCTACACACTAAAAAGCGATCTCAATATGAAGGGATCCTGCATCTTAAAAATTACGAAAATCCTCCTTTAACATGTTTACCAAAGTAGTGCACCTTCTATACCAGAAAAAGGTAGTGTCACGTGGATAAAAAATTCTTAACTAGAAGCCTAGTAGGAGATCTTCTCAAAATACTTATGACCTTAAGTTGCTCACAAATTGAAAATATTACTAGGGGTCAAATTTAGCCTCAATCCAAAATAAAATATAAAGAATATCCCAAAGTATTTTTTCTTTTTTTTTCGATAAAAGAACATAAACCAAAAACTACAAAAGTTATGAATGGAGTAAAGCTTTCCAATCTTTCAAAATATCTATGAAATATCCTAGAGTAATTATTCCTGATAATCTTAATATAGCAATGCAAACAAAGATTTAGCAACTCACGTACTTCTGCAAAGCTGCAACCTTAACGGGTATGTCCTCAAAGCATGACACACCAGGTATGTCTTTAATCATCAATCTCCAAGAGGATATTTGATCCTCTAATTCCTTCATATTTAGCTGGACGTCCTGTAATTTAGATAGCTCAGATTCTGCCCTTTCCCGGCGGCTCTTTTCCTCCAACAATCTTTCCTTCAAAAGCTCAACACTCTCATGACTTGATCTTAGCTTTCTCGCTTCCCTTACTTCAGATTCCTAAAATGCCAAAGTAAACAGGACACACTTTTCAGATTACTACTGGTGAACAAATTTATGGTGAAAACTGAGAACTCATCCAAGATTCTCTTAGCGAACAAGAGAGGGAGGGGGGGGGGTATTAATCTAGTGCTCACCATTTGAAATTAAAAAGGTTGTTAATCAAACAAAACAAGAAATGAAAGGAACCAAGCACAGGATAGAACATTGTGCTAAACAAAAATGGAAGAGAAAACAAAAAAATATTGCATTCTTTCAAAGTAGACAAGTTTACATATGGACTCAGAATAAGAACTTCAGAAAATACTTCTGTTTCATTTAATATAATCATATGAGTTCCACCAAAACCGTTATTAATGCATATACTATACATGACCAGAAGCCAGATCAAGCTGGTACTAACTCAAGCTCATTTGCAGCCATGCTCCTTCACAACAATGCTTTAGTAGCATATACTTGATATAAATCACAGCAAGTTATAAACTCATCAAAACACCAGCAAGGGGAACTACAAACAAAAGAAATTATGTGACAGCTCATGTATACAACCTCACACTACTACAATCACCAAAAATAGAGGAATCAAGGTTCAAGATAACAATTGAAGGCAATCTTACATAATTCTGAAGCTCCTGTTGCAAATGTTTGACTAAACCATTACTTTCTGTAGAAGCAACTTCTTGTGATGTCAAAGTTGATAATTTTTTCTCAACTTCAATCTTCTGGTGCAAACACTATACATAGGAATCATGGTGTAACACCAACATAAGTTCAGAACCCAACTGGTAAAGGGAGTATGGCGATGAAATAAAGTAAGTACAATATATAAATCTACCAAAAAATAGAACTGAATTTCAGAGGTTTAACAACAAAATCAAATTTTAACATCACAGAGTAGGCAAATGCTTTATTCAAAGGAAATTTTAAAAGGAACAATCAAAGCCAATAAGCAACTAATTAGACAAGCAAACCTGATTGAATTGGTCCTTCAGATGTTCCAGTTGCTCTTTAAGCAGTTCTGCTTCCCTCTCAGCGTTAGTAGCTCTGCATTCCATTTTTTCAAGCTACAATGAAAGAATTGCACAACTTTAACAATAACTCATAGCTGTAAACGGCCAAATTATTTTGCACAACTAATACAGTCACTTACATTTGCAGTTATTCTAGAAACAGAAAACTTTGAGTCCCTTTCCAATTGTGAATGCTCGTCATAAAGTCGCTTTTTTTCTCTCTCTATGCTCTCTGAGAGATGGCCAAGCTTTCCATCTAAAGATTTTGCTTTCTCTTCTGCTGAAGCAGCATGAGACTCAGCTTTCATTCGAAGGTTCATCTCACCTTGGAGCTTAACCTAGATTCCATATTGAAGAGGGTTAAATCAAAATATGTAAATGCAACCTAGCTGAGGTGGGGAGAAAGAAGGTTCAACAATTCAATAGATATTATCAGTAGACCAGACCAACAAACTCCTGCTTAAGAGTGCATATTGGTAAAAGAAGAGTTATTCATCTTCTAAAGAGAACTACGTAGACAAATAAAACCCACCTTGAGTTCACTGTTTAATTGTATTTGTTTCCTTAATCGTTCTTGAGATTCAGTGACCTCCTTCAAAAGCTGTTCTTGGAGTGCCTGCTCGCGCCCTTTAGCGGCAGCGAGTTCCTGTTCGGCGTAAAAGAATTGATCCAAAAACTTCTTCCTCTCAGACTCTGTAACAAACTAGCAGTTAAAATCAAGGTACGAAATAGAAGAAATGGGAATATGTCCAGAAAAGGCAGACGCTAATAAAAATCATAAGCATACGAGTTCAAATAAACAAAGAAAATGGTTATTTCCAGAGTTACAAATCATTAACATGAAAGACGAATGTGGTAAAAGTTTGAAACGGAAAGGAACTTCGACAAGAAAGCGTATACCAACCAACTTTGTGGAAATTGTCATCCATTGTCTCCAATTTAGATTGATAATCACGAACTTGATTTTCAGCTCTGGTTAAGGCCTCTAAAAAATCCGATTTGACCTGCAATAATTTGGGGAGGATTAACGAATCCAGAAAATTAGGCGTTGCAAGCGTAGACAGAGTAATAACTAAGAAATGTCATTCAGGCATGGCATGTTAAGATTTTGAATAAAGAGATTACGGAAGGAAAGAATGAAAATGAACATTTGGTGATTTGGGAAGAGGGAAGAGAGAACGAGACCATTTGGCGACACTGATAGGTGCAAAGCATGTGGGTGTTGTCGCCGTCGTTCTGCGGCGCCGACTCCGGCACAGGCGGATCCTCCTCGTAGATGACGAGCTGGCGATTGGCGTCGGCGGCGTCGGCGCGTGGCCTCTTGGGAGGAGGAGGAGTTCTCACTATCATTCTTCTTCACTCTTCACTTCAATCAATCAATCAATCAATCAACCTATCTTCTCTCTCTCTATCTTATGTTTCAAATTGAAACCAACCGGCGCCACCACCAGAGAAACAAACCCCCTGGCTTCGCCCGCAAACTTTGTAAACAAATTAACATACACATCAACTCTCCATGTGAAGGTGTCGTGGTGTAGTTGGTTATCACGTCAGTCTAACACACTGAAGGTCTCCGGTTCGAGTCCGGGCGACGCCAATTTTGTTTTATTTTTTGTAATCAATGATGTGTATTTGACTATTTGAGTATCTGTTCATGACTAATTTTAACTGAAATCATCTATTCCCATTTTAAAAACATACATGCTCCAATGTTTAACAATAAAAATAAGCTATAATTTAATTATTTCTACCAAAATACATGCTCTTTCTTTTTTTTTTTAAATTAAAAATATACTCTCCTCATTTAAAAATATAAATATACAACTCTCATCTTTCATTCTCTTGAGGCCGTTTATCTTGATATCAAATATTGGTTAGAGACTAAGAAGCCATTGTGACAGATGTTATCTGAGAAACAAACTATTGTGCTGAGTGTTTTCCTTAGCCAAGATTATTTGAGTGAGAATATAATTTCTTTGTTTGTGTTTTCTTTACTTCACAAGAAAAAAAAAACGTTTGAAAAAAAATTATATCAACATAAAACAATATAATACTATGTCAAATATATTGATGAAATGCACAAACTCTATAATTTATACCTAATTATTTATAAAAGAAAATATTTAAGGTAGAACCAACTCAAAATATAATTTCAACCAACTTGATAAGAGTACAACATCCCAATCAGACCAAATAAATTTTGGATTGGGTTTGACTCGAGTTAAATCATGAACACCCTTATCTAAAATTTAGAGTTTTTTTTAATAAGTTTGATGTTTGTTTATTTTTTTATTTACTTCAAAAATTATATTAAGAAATTATATCGGATATAATAAGGTTTACACCTAAAATTTTATGATTTTACTCAAATCTCTTGCTATATTTTTTATTTTAAGTAAAGTCGAGAATTATAGTTTTGTAAATAAAAAGAATTATTGCTAAGAGAACTTAATCAATACAGTGCAATGTTTTGACATGAGTGACATTAGAAGATTATTCTATATTCTATATAATGAAATGTCAATGTGAGTTAAATGCAGTGTTAGTGACTCACTAAAATTGAAAAATTTGCAATGTTAGTGAAATTAAAGAGTGATATTGAGAATTTATTGAAAATTTAGAGACGAAATTGGAAAAAATAATAATTAAAGAAAAGGGGGAACTTTTAGGACCAATTTTTTGGTAAATCTGAAATTTAACCAAAACATTACAATCTCGCATCACAAACTCCACCAAGCAAAAAACATAGACAGAGAGGAGAGAAGAAAAGAAGAGGAGGATGAGTGGAGGAGGAACGGCAACCGCAACGGCAACGGCGGCATCAGTGGTGGTGAGCAGAACGGTGCTGATAACTGGAGTGAGCAGAGGCCTTGGAAGAGCTCTTGCCCTAGAACTCGCTAACCGAGGCCACACCGTAATCGGCTGTTCCCGTGCCCACGATAAGCTCGACTCCCTCCACTCCCAACTCTCTTCTTCCAATTCCGGTCACTTGTTCCTCAATGCCGACGTGGTTGGTTTCAATCCTCATCACATCCATTTCTCCCTTATTCTGTTCCCTCTGCTCAATTGTTAATCGTTATTCTGTGGTTTTAGAAGTCGAATAGCGGCGTTGAAGAGTTGGCGCGAGTTGTGGTGGAGAAGAAGGGTGTTCCTGATATCATAGGTTAGGTTTAGCTGCCTTTCATTTCTTTTCAATTAATTACTGCTTTATGACAACCTCAAATAAACTATTATTCTACTAATAATGGATCATCAGTGAATAATGCAGGAACGATTAACAAAAATAACAAGATCTGGGAGGTTCCCGCACACGAGTTTGATGCCGTCCTTGACACCAACGTGAAGGGCACTGCCAATGTGTTGCGCCACTTCATCCCTCTAATGATCGCAAAGAAGCAAGGAATCATTGTCAATATGTCTTCTGGATGGGGGCGATCTGGTGCTGCACTGGTCAGTTGAGTTTCTCTTTTGTTTCTTAACACAGTGCCAAATCCTAATGCTTGTGTTAGGATAGAACCTTGTGGTACATTTTGGACATAAGTTAGTCGGAATTGGGACTAAATTCTTGTTTGCAAACCTCTCATGAACTGAAAAAAAACCATATTTTAGTTAGGTGGGAAATTTGTATGCCATATATTGTATAACTATGTAATCTTGTTTACTTTTTTGAAGTGAGAGCCAAACACCTGTGTCTGTGTATCTCACCCTTCCAACAGTGGATGTCTTTCATTAGCAGTGACTTGACATTCGAGCATTATGCAACAGGTTGCACCATATTGTGCATCAAAATGGGCCATTGAAGGCTTGACCAGGTCAGTGGCAAAAGAGTTGCCTGAAGGAATGGCAGTTGTTGCTCTTAATCCAGGTGTAATAAACACTGACATGCTTGCGTCCTGCTTTGGTAGTTCAGCTGCTCTATATCAAACACCTGAAGCATGGTATGCACATTTCTCCACCATTAACATATTTTATTTTGGTTTTAGTATCAGTTCTAACTGCATGAATGATGCTTTGTTCATGTTCTTCCTTTTACTTTTCTGTCGCCCAATAAATAGGTTGAAAAATGTTCCTGTCCGATCTATCTTTGTGTGTTAAAAAGCAGGTATATAATGATCAAAGCAGCCGAACCATATAAAATCTCCTTCCAATCTTCTGATAAGTTTTATTATCAAATGTTGGCAGCACCAGAAAGACTGGGGCTTTTCATTTTCTGGAAAATTATATGTATGGAACATTTACTGGCTGCCTTTGAGAGGGTAGGCAAAATTGACTTTTCATAATCATACAAGAACTTACACCTCAAGTCAGATTTGCCTGCAGAACATGGATTTATCATGTTAGTTTTTTAAACCTCCAGATTTCTCCAGTTTTCTACATGCTACTATTACTAATTGTCTTCCGATTAGATTTTGCCAATTTGATTTTATGAAGAAGTGGGAGTGAGACTGTAGTGAAGGCATTTATGTTGTTTAAATAGTGTTGATAAAAATCTAATTTTGCATGTGTAATTACAAAAAAGCTGTTAGCTTGTGTGTGTTTTGTTTCGACTATGAAAATGAGAAAAGGAAAAAAAAAAAAAAAAAACTTAAATATAGATCTAAACATGCTTTTTTAGTAGAGAAGCAACAAAATGTTGCTTTTGCTGTGGGACTGTGGGTGGTTTGAGTCAGCAAATGCCTGGCCAAACACAAAGTAGACCCAGTTTAACCGTAAACGTATAACAAGAATCACAATCAGCGATTGTGTTTTGTATTTAGTCATTGTAACATGTTGGCAGTTTATTAATGCTTTTCTTTCCCCTCATACTTTTTCAACATACATTAACTCATTTCGTCTATCAGGGCTCTGAAGGCAGCGACCATGATACTCAATCTCTCAGCAGCAGACAACGGCGCATCTCTCACTGTCTGAGATAGAGAGAACAGAACTCTTTCTTGAGTTAATTGAATCATGGACAGTCTTCGATAAGTGATTTTTGAAATCCAATTCTTCTACATTTTGTTTTGTTCCATTTTCTTGGTGGCATACAACGAAGTGGGAAAGTTTTGTCTGGTTAGATGAATGACTGATGCATTATACTCGTAGGTGCCCATGAACATATTGAGGTAGTTAGAGCACGAATGTAGTTGAATGTAGTTTTTCATTTGTTTAGATTTCATGTTCAGCTTTATTACAAATTTAAATGAGAAAACACAGAATGCGAACAAGATAGTAAACCAACATTGTATCTAAAAAGTCAAAAACAACTGCAAATATAATTTACATTCAATGTATTCCATTAATTATTATTCTCTCTGCTCTCTCTTATATGTTATTTTTTTACTTAAAACTTTGTCCAAAAATTAACCGTCAATTGATTAATTAAGAAAATATTAATGGTCTTTTCAATTATATCCTCATTTATTATATTCTTATTTATTATGAGTTTTTCACTATTATATTAGTAGCACGAATATTAATAGCATCACAATTTCGTATGTGTTTCAATTTAAGTAAAAGAAGGGTAAGAGAAGAAAAAATAATAATGAATAATTTAGTTTACTACTTTTTTTTTAAATGTATAAATTAATTATTTTCTTAACTTGTGTGCATTTATCAAAAGCGACATGTAATATGGGACAGAAAGAGAATTCACTCCATAATTTTTTCCTTTTTCCTTCAAGAATGATCAATGGTATACATTGAAATAGATTAGGGTTCTTTTTCCTATACAGAAGATAAAAGAATTTCTCGTTATGAATCTATCACGAATCTGCCTTTCTAAATTTATTTTTATTCTCAGTAACGAATCAATGGTGAAAGTGCAGTGAGGTGTCCAAATATATTTATCCTAGGTTTAGTCTGTACTGTACAGTATGCAGCGACAGTATCGTTAATTAAGGTAATTTACAAGCAATGCAGCACCCGCCCACCAGGAAATTACCCCCAAACCATCCCATCCCATCCCATCCCATCCCCATTTACCTTCGCAGCGAATCCCGAAGGTCTTAATTAATGGCCACTGATTCATCTGTACATATATTTATTTTCCTAGCATAATAGTATATATAATATTTACCAAATAACAATAACTTTATACATAGTTACAAGTTAAAATTACCACCATGCTGTAGTGTTTACTTTCTACAATACACCTTCCTTAAAAGGACCAGAATCATGCAAGAGTTTCATCACAAGCTTCACCTGTCGAGGCAAAAATAAGGGTCATAGCATGTAAATTATTTTAGAATTACATACATGAACACGTATGGTAATAACAATATCATCAAACGAAAATGCTAAAAAGAGTAATGAAAAATCAGACAATCGAAACATATTTTACTTTGCCTACCAATGCAGTTGCCCCAGATACTAAAAGCATTTATATTCTGAAACCAAAAGCATGCAAAACCATTTTACTCTGGAAAATTTTACTATTCAACAATGAATAAATGAATTCATTTTTCTGATGCCTTTGACTGTACTTTGTACAATCTTATAACAGAAATAACGAGAGCAACAAGAAGAAAAAGGATCAGATAAGAGAAACCTCCAGGTTCTGTACCTTGTGAGAAGATAAAAACAGCATTTATATGTTTCTCTTTTGTTGCAAAGCTTAGGGTTCTTTAGGTGAATCAAATTATAAAAAAAAATTATTCTGATCAGATACGAAGTTAAGAGTGCAGATGCTTCAATATCTTAAAAGATTTTACATTTACGGACAATTTATCATACCTGAGAAGATTCACGTATCAAAAAGTCTTCAATAGCTTTCCTAAATTCTTCATCTATAAGGTAATGACAGCTATAAGTTGTCACGGGAAGATACCCTCGCTGAATCTTATGCTCACCCTGAGCTCCTGCCTCCACCGTTTTAAGATTGAGTTCAATAGCTGCTTCAATTGCCTGGGATGTCAAAAAAAGCGTAAATATTTTATATCATCCGTTTCCTAGATCTATACTACACCTGATATATATATTACTTTTTAATGCAAAGGAGAAAAGAGACTTTTTTTCCTTTTCCTTTTTCCCCCTTTCGGTAACAAGAAATTGTGTCAAATAGTCAAAGAAGAGGGTACAAGAATACAAAAGGATAAGATATCTTCCTAAATCAATGCAAATAAAAGAAACATATTGCTGAAACTTCCATAAACACTGTTAAGCAAATACCAAAATAAAAGTTTGGGAAGAAGGGGAGTTTATAAATAGAAAGAGGGGGTGGGTGCCATAAGCAAAGTAGAAAGAAGATAGAGAGAAACAAAAACCCCTTTCAGCCAAACAGTAGGTGGAGGAGTGGCCAAACCACAGGTTCAAGAAAAGACCTTTGCCCCTAAAATAAATATCATAATCTGACTCCACTAGGAAGCCAATAGGAAAGTTTATTCCATTAAAGATGTGATGGAAGAAATATCTGATGAAAATCTATAGCATTATTCTCCAAGCATAAAATCAAAACCTAGCAAAATATGGAAACTAATTATCAAAGAATAATTTAGGGAAAAAAATAACGAGGAGCGTGAACCTGGTAATAACATGCTTCAAAATGCAAACTTGGATAGTAAGTTCTTGGGTGACATCCCCATAGGCGCCCAAACAAAGTATCTCCTCCAATAAGATTTAGGGCACCAGCAACTAGTTCATCCCCTTCTTCAGCAACAACTAGTAGTATCTGATCTCCCATTTTTGATCCCATCTCATGAAAAAATTCCCGCGTCAGGTAAGGACTACCCCATCTGTCAACAGACAAACAACATTATTAAGTATTGACATTTCAACCATTCCCACGTCGGAAAATAAGTTTCTTATCTCAATTTAAAGGGTTCGATTATAGGAACATACTTGTTATCAGTTGTGTTCCGGTAAAAACTATAGAAGGAATCCCAGTGACTTGCCTTCCAATACATAGAAATAACTGGTAAGTAATGAGTTTGCAAATAGCAAGAATCAAACCCTAAAAGTTTTCCCAACAAAATACACCATTTTAATTTCCCAACAAAAATATACACTTATCACAAGAATGTATAAAAATGCACACCAAAACTGAACTGTCAAATGAGTAAAAAGAGTAAGAGTTAAAGACTTGAGAGAATGCTCAAATGGACTTATCTTGCAAACCATTTTGACTACTAGATATGAAGGTGCTGAAAGCTACATGACCAAAAGCAAACCATTTTAATTTTTCAGTGAAGAAATGCATAACAAAGACATCATTGGTAATTCCCTCGCGAACTGCTTTGGTATTGGTGACAGGTCATTCACACCTTTACAAGCCCTAATGTCTAATCTTCAAATGGGTCAAAGTTTGCCAGTGTAACATGCAATATACTCTTAGTTAGGCACTAATTAACTCATGGGGATAGCAAATATGCTATTACTATTTCCAAAGCAAAGAGAGAGAAAAAAAAACTATATTAAAGGAAAATTACAATGTCATTTCTATTATATCATACTTGTTAGATATATAACCATTTGCGATCCTTTACTTAATAACTTGAGCTTTTGAGAAAGTTGATTATTGGTATGATATCATAACCTCCATAGCAAGTAATCTGGAGTTTGATCCTTGTCACCTTGCTTCTTCTAAATGAAAAGCTGAATTTCAGCAAAAGGTAAGGCAGGCCTTTGAATTGTTCACACTACAAGTCCAATGGCCAATGAGCTATTACGTGAATGGGCATGTTAGATATACATCCATTTATTTATGATCCTTCACCATTAACTTTAGCTTTGTGAGAGCTGGTTCTCTTGACAACAACCAAAATCAATTTTTCTTTTCCTGTAAGCTGGGATAGAAAAAAAAATTATGATTTCATATATATTTTCCTTCCTATAAGATTGCTAGCAGACATCAATCGGCCTAGACCAGTTCAACAGAAGCTCACTAATATCTGACACAGAAAAGACATGATTTTATATAGTTAGTTACAAATTTCCCATAAAGCATGTATGCTAAATATCATGTACTTAAATCTGCATTAGTATATAAAGTAAATGCAACCCTTTAAAAATCATTATCTTGCAAATTACCTTTATTTCATAACCCTGGAGCCGTTTCATAACCAAGTTCTGGGCTGAGATCTGCAGACAAAGAAATCATATGATTTATGTTGTGAAAACTATCAGATCAACTACATTGATGCCGCTTCAAATCCAGGACCATATGATGTGGGGTGACTCAAAGAAAAGAATGTTTTTGCAATCCAGTCTGATTATATTATCACAGACATAACACAACAACGGACAAACCTTTCTCTACTAGTTGGGGATTATCTAGATAGAATGAGAGAGTAAAATAGATTGTTGACAAATAGAAAGAACAAACCTGTGCGTGTCAATGAATGCATTTTGTAAAAAAAAAACAAACCTTTTTGCGCTCTTGACGTATATTTTTCCTTTTACTTTGCTTCATGTCCATCAAGAAGTCATCAAACCTGCAAAAATAAAATAACAAAAATGACGGTATTGACTGATAGTATGACATAATATGACACGTACCTTCACAGACCTATTATTCTGAGTCACGCATAACAGTTTCTCAACGGAAAAAGAGGAAGAAAAAAGAAGATATAGCAAAGGAAGATGGATCATGAGATGCAACAATATGAAGTTCACAATGTAATCTACCAATCAACTGCATGACTAATGGACTACCAGATGAAATCGAAGAACATGTGCATACGTAAAAAGGCAATAGCTTATAATGTTTACCAGTCCTGCATTATTTTACAAATGTCAGATTTGAATTTCCATCAAGAGAGTTGCTAGAGAAGAGACGCAGCGTAACTAATTGAATTTGAATCTAATAATACTAAAAAACAGATGCATGGCATAATCATTTAACATTGGTAAAAGACCTGGGATGGACCATGATATGATATGACTCACGTTTTGTAATTACGGTTTTTCCAGTGGTACTGCATTCCAATCCTGGGGAGGAAACCTTTGTCACTGAATTTCTGCCACTCATCTTCAGAGGGAAAAGTGACATGTAACGATGAAAGCTGAGACTGTGAACAAGAGATAGGAAGTGAAATCAAAATTAGAAGGGCGGCAATACCAGAGTAAAATGAAAAAGCAAGCAGCAGTACCTTGGCAGTGATATCCTTCATTGCGGAGACAAGAATGTCAAAGATTTGATCCTTGAAAGAAGTGTTACGAAGCAAGATCCGAGGGCCAGTGACGGGAGTGAAGGGCACACAAGACTGGAGCTTAGGGTAATATCTCGATCCATAAGTATAGTATGCATTAGCCCAAGAATGATCAAAAACAAATTCCCCGTATGAGTGGCTGCATGCAATCCAAATCCACAAATGAGAAGAGAATGGAGAAGCGGAGAATCAACAAGAACTAGTTTACCTTTTAAGATAGAGGGGGACAACAGCAAGGATGGTGTTGTTGTTGGAATGGTCCTTGGCGATGATGTGGTGTGGGGTCCATCCAGTTTCCTTGACAGCAGAACCGGAGAGCTCTAAGCACGACAGGAAAGCATGGGTAACAAAGGGATTCAGCTTGTCGGGCCCACCAGTGGCATCCATGGCACAAGCATCCCATTCGGCGGATGGCACCTCTGAGATTGAAGATACAACTGAAACGCTTATTACTTTAGACGAGATTGAACCTGAACCACCATCCCCCACCACTTTCTCTGTTGTAATACTGAATTGCTGCTGCTGCTGCTGCCGCTGCCTATTGCTATTGCCGCCAGATCCCCAAAATAGCGCATTGATTCTTCTGCTTGCAATAGTAGTAGCAGATGCAGATGATGCCAATTTGCGACCCAGAAGACTTGGGGAAGGAGGACTGCACCACCTCACACTCACTGCTGCTGACATCCCCCAACTTCTCAGGAGCACTGCTTTGCCACGTCGCTTACTCTCTTCATATGATATCACCACTCACGTTATTATACCCACAACGCACGCTTACTTTTCTTTTGTTTTTACCTTTTTTTGTTACCATGCTTCTGTCATGTTTTCTCTGTTTTGTTTTGTATTTGAACCACAGTCACAAATTTAAAACAAACAACACTCAGCTATTTTATGGAAAAAGCCCCAATATATAAAAGTTAATTTTTGACATTTGAAGAGCAAAAAACTGCTCTCATTTTTTCCCCCTTTCACGACATCAAAATCTTCTACCTCTTTTATCATTTTTGCCCCCTCAAATTTCTATAGACAAGGCAAAAGATGGTTAATACGGTTAATAGAGTGAATATTTTCAGCACAACGATAATTCAACATTTGACAATACAGACACTTCATATATAAACATTTGGTCAGACCTATGGGTGGTTGTTCTTGATGCAAGCCAAAAAGTTCTTTAGCAAACTACCGTATATAAAACCCTCCTTGTGCCTTTACATGACATTGAAAATATTCCCTTCCCTTGCCCTACTCGTTGCTCTCTAGTTTTGTCCAATCAAATGCATGAAGGCTCTTCGCTAGCATTAGCATTGACTATCCAGAGGCTTATTACCAGTCTTCAACTACCAAGTGATTAAGATAGACCACTTGACCAACGACCTCATTAGTTAATTCTAAACATTATAATCGCTAACTATTACCTAAATCTAACCAAAATCAAAATTTTTTCTTGATAAAATTCCTGAAATAAAAACCGCTCATGATTAATGAGCATCAATATAACTGGTGATAATCACATAGATACAAAACAATTACATCTGTAGGAAAAAAAGAATGTCGGGAAGACATAATATCATCCCACCCAACATTACCCCCACATACCCGGTAAGGTATTAAAATTGGACGCACACTAAGACGAATGCGACAGCAATACTTATCTACAAACCTAGAACATTCCACTAAGTTACTTAAGGATGTGGGAGAGTCTTGAATAAGCAGGAAAAACTGAATGCGTCCATGTGACAAGAATGCATAACTTTGACAAAAACCATCAGCAGATCTAATATCTTGAACCAGATTGTGGAGGGGCAGGAGGCAACCGAGTAGGTGTCCGACGACTGCCGGAATTCGACCCTGAGCCTACATCACCATTTTGGGATGGGTCACTGTAACGTCTACTGTGACCACCAGAACCATATCTAGATAAGTCGCTGGGACCATTGGCAGCAGCATCAAACGCAGACCTCCAATCATCACCTGATGAGGGTCCGGAGCTTCTCGGGCTACTTTCTGCAAAAATTTGTGCAAGATTGTTAAGAAAATGAAATTACAGACGCAATATAGATTTAACTGATCAATATGCAGATTCTATCCAACAATGGAAAGTTCGGAAATTAGCAATCAACATATTCAAGCAGTTTATTTGCTCATCGAGAATGACAATGAATGTTATACACCATTGTCATCCATATCCTTTCTTTGCAGGAAAGGCAAAAGTTCAAAATTTTCCTGAACATGTAAGGATGATCCCTACCACTGAAGCTTTCATGAAATTGAAAAGCACATACAAGAATGCAACTTGAGCAAGTTTGCAGACATTACCCGGTGCACTCCCTCCATCAGACCAACTGGAGGCTGCAGCTGCTCTATTGTCATGGACACTAAGCTGCCTAGTGAGTTTTGATAGAAGGGAAGACTGTTTCTGAACACGCTCCCTTTTGCGCTTGACATTGTGGTCCTCCTGGAGCAGCTCCTCAATTTTTGCTGAGCTTTGAGCACTGCCAACCACAACAGTGAAGAGTATTTGTGAATGAGTGAAGTGTTTGGATAAAAAGAATAAAGATTCAAGTTTTGTTATTTTTTTTGAAACGAAAAATAAGTTTACTAGACAGAAATGCAGGAAAGTAGAGGGGGTGTATAAGATCACAAGAAAGAACATAAAAATCAAGATAAAAGAAACATGAAAACAAAAAATTCAAGAATGTAGCAAAGTGCCCAGTCTGTCTAACATAACAGATGCTGAACAAGTAAGGCCCAACAAATATCCCTAAAGATGCTAGCATTCTGCTCCAACCAAATACACTAAGGATTGTGCATAAACGCCCACTGCCATGACTTGTAGCCTCCTTGTATCTCCCCAGGGTGTCTTTGCTTTGATCCCCAAGGGATATGCAAGAAAAGCATCAAAACACAAGCACAGAAGCCACAAGAGAATAGACATTATGATCAAATATTTACATGTGATAGTTTGGTAGCATGACCTTTAATGTTTAGATGAGCTAATGGAGGGAATATAGGAAGAATGTCAGTACGTTACACAATACATAAAATCCATTAAGAAACAATGTACTCGACAGTTATCAGGCAGCACCATGATTGGAGACAGCACTAACCTGATGGAACTATATAATTGGTTAAGCATGTCTTCTTTGGCTTTCTCTACTTGGCAAAGAACAACTGCCTGCTCAGCCAAAACTAAAGGATCTCACAAACAACACCAAATCTGACCAAAACAACTATAGTAGTGATTAAAATAAACTCACTTTTGGAACATTAGCAGCAAGGCTGTTAAGAACAGCTTCAACATAACCGCGCACTTCTTGAGACATCCACCTGAGCTCCTCTTCTGGATCTGCAGGTCTTCTTGCCATAGTATCCTACAAAAGTTTTTGCAACACCAAAAAATAATTACAACAATATGAAAACAAATTCCAGATTAACAACAAATTCGTTCATGTTTGTAACGACTAAAGATTAACACCACTAAGCCCGTGTTTGGATTTCAGTTTGCAACCTTCAGAATCGATTCTAAGGTCCAAAAAGTGAAAAAATTTCACTTCCAGTCAGTGTTATCAAATAGCGGCCATGGCAGTGCTATGGCGTGGCGGTTTCTGAGTAAAACGCCATACGCGACATCTGGCATTGCAGTTGTGGTGTTTCCACCGTGGCGACCTCTTTTCTTCATCGCACCATGGTGGTCATGCCGGCCCAAGGCGGAATTGGCAGCCAAAACCTTCGGATCTGGAAATATACCCTTCAGATCTGGCCTCGGACGATGCTGGCAAGCACAATAGTGAAGACGGCAGCCGGAAATGAGTTGGGACGCGCTGCCACGCGTGGCGGCAGCAAAGGAGGAGAGGGAGTCTGGTTCTCTTTCCAGCAAACTGTATTCTAGTATTTTATTTTTAAAGTTGCAATTCCATGTTTGCCCCCACTTATGTTAATAAAGTTTCAATTTTGCCCTTATTAATCTACTGCACTGTTTATTTTCACTCACCTACTTTGGTGAAACGTCTGACATACCCACCCTCACTTAATTAAGGAAATATCAAGTTTGCCTCATCCTTATCTTCCTTCAACCTTCAGACTCTTCTGGTTCCCAACGAGAAGCAGCAAATCATCCTTCCACTCTTATTTTCATGTGTTCCTCTCTCACCCCTTTCTCTATTTTTTACTTCCACTCTTCCCTCCTCTTCCTCAGTATTTTACCCCCTGATCATCCCTCCTCTGCTTCGGGTTTTTTTTTTCTTGTGTGCTGTTGGCCTGCCTGCTTCTTGGTCCCCTTCTCTAATGTCTTCTTTATTTAATTTGAGTCTTAGAGGCCTATGTTTGATTAGGATTTGGTTCTATAATTTATCTTTTACCCTTAATTTAATTTGACTTTTGAGCCTTGATCCTTTGATTATGCTATGCTTTTAACTTGATTTTGATTCTTTTACGTTTTTGCTTAAGTTTGTGCTATATTTGATGAATTTTATTGCCAAGAATGTGTATTTACATACAGTTATATATTAAAAAAAATCTATTTTCTCCGCCGCCATGGCATCCACCATAAGCCGCAACGCCATACACCATATTTCTATGGCGAATTTTTGGTTGCCGCCATATGCTATTAACAACACTGCTTCCAGTCCTTCCAGAATCAATTCTCTAATCCTCCCACCATAAATCCAAAGACAAACTAAGAAAAGGATCCTATCTTAAGTTCCAAAAAGCCATAATTCATTTTTACATAAATATCTTCACCAGAGAAGGAGACCGTCAAAGGAAGAAGAAAAAAAAAGTACTTAACAAATGAGTCCCAAACATGCCAAGAAATATGAGAGATCAAATATTGGGGGAAAGAGAATGATATTCAAGTGTATAATTGGGCTATTAAATGAAACAAGTAAAAGAGAACAATAGCCTAACAAAAATGCTTACAAGGGAACCATCAGAAAGACTTTGTCGCATAGGAAAACCCTGCTCACCGATGACTTGACCTCCTTTAGACTGTGCAACATTTCTTAGCTTACTCATCCACTCAGCCTTATCAGCCATGCTCTCAGCCTTTAACATAACTACACTTTGAGCTGCAAAATGCATGTTTGAATATTGACAAATCCAGACATTGTTCAGATCTGGTGATGGATTTGGGAGGGGTGGGAGAGGATGCATAAATTAGAAAAAATAATTACCTTTCATAACAGTTTTATAGGGGACCTTAGTTGTTATCTTGAAAATAAGGTTTGATGCTTTTCCAGAATCTGGTCCGTTGGACTTCTTATCCTTGGAGCTCTTTGCAGGGGCTTCATCATCATCAGAAATCTCCTCAATATTGCATTCCTGATCAATACATTCAAAAACAACAGATGCATTACCAGGCGTAAGGTTTAATATACATTCCAATCAACTTCAAGCTCTATTTAAATGAAACTGCATTCCAACCATGATTATGTGCCAGTATACATATGAAGCCTTAAACATAAATGAACTTCATCTCATGTGAAAGAATATTTAAAGAATATTTACGACCTAAAGCAAGTTCGACACACATGAAACAATATCTATAAGTAAGGACAAAACAACCACGTGGTAAGTTATTCACTTTGAACTGGTCACACAATGTTGGTTATCAAAATAGGTTCATACCTCTAATGTAATCACTCCTCGGAAATGTTTCTCCTCTTGCTTTTTGGTGTAACCAAGCTGGAAATGTAAGGCATAGTTAAATCGTGTGTCCAGAAAGCATTCATCATTGGCCCCATCAAATCAATCCATACGATATAGGAGGTCTACAAAGAATAAATAACAGCCAATCCACGGTTCCAAGCACAGGTAATATAAATTTTACACAGAAAACTTTATGAAGACACAACATATTCAAGGATTCTTCCTTATAGGATTTTCTTTTATGAAAAAAATTACCTTAAAACAAGTTGAAGAACCAATTAGAAATATGAAACCAATAATTAGCCTTCACCTAATGGCTTAAGCTTTTAAGAGTGTTGGTCCTCAACATAGTATCAGAACCTTTATGGTGGTCAAGAGGTCAAATTCTTGCCAACCCCATTCTTCTTAAGAGAAATGTTGAATTTTAACACCAACTAGAGTGATCCTGTGGATTATCTAGTACCTACATATCAAGCTCAAAGCTCAAAGGGCTCTTGCATGAGGGGACATGTTAGATGTATGAAAGTATAACAGATCATTAACATTCACCTAAAAGATTAAACTTTTAAGAGAGTCAATCCTTTAAAGATCCATATAAATACATATAAATTAAGATCTAAAGGTTAGAGAAATCACGCTCCTAGCAAGTTGCAAATAGATAAAATTAAATTGGTTTCCATAAAATACCGATTACCATCTATATCCCAAATGACTTCACAAAACACCACTTTCAGTTTCACAAAAGTTCTTATCTTTATAAAATAAAAATAACAGTAGTAAAAACTTATGTGAAGCTACAAGTCACATCTATGCTGGGTTGTTTAGCTTCAACGAACAGTTTTGGATCACATCATTTGAGGATGCTAGTTTGTTCTAACACAGAAATAGACAATTGAAGAAGATAATTTACTAACCTTGCCACTCTTCTCATTTAAAACAAACCATCGTCTACTCCAACCACTACCCTTTCCACTTTTCTTCAACATATATCCTGCATTGAGGAGTTACAGAAGTTAATTCAAAGTACAAAACATATAAACAAGATATGATTCCTAAGTCCTAACTTTTAAAATGGAGAGACCATAAAAAAAAGACATAAAACAGCCTTAGAAAGAAAAGGACTGTACAGAAACTTTCATTAGCTCGTGATCCTCAACTCAGATGAATATTTAACAATAATGAATAACTACTATGAAAATTGCATTAAAAAATATCCAATATCCAAGAACCGGAAAATATAACATAACAATCTTGCTTTTCTTGTCTTTACTCATAAAATATAGTGATAACAAAAGGTATCCTCTCAATTTTATCTCTCCTCCTTCAGCAACGCTTTCCTTTTAAATGGTTGCAACTTGCAAATACAATCTGTGCATCACTAATCTGTAATTCAACAATCAGCCTCAACCAGACATGCCCAACCATATTTGGAAATATCAAACAATTGCAAGTGGCATTTGATAAGATGGACAACCAAAAGGCAATGGGAGGTAACTGTTTTGACTTTTGAGTAATGTAAATATTTTGAAGATCAAGATCTAGGATAGGAAAAGAGGAACTAATGAAAGAAAAGAAGGATGCCACCTGGTTGAAACTTAATATGTTGTGAAGCAGACTTTATAGGGAAACCTTAATGATATTAGACACGAAAAACAAATTTTAGGGTGGATAACAAATACCTGCTGTAATCTCCCCATCAGGTCCAGCAGTCTTCAAGCTTGATGCCTCTTGGGTATCCTTATCTTGCTGACTGGATTTCTCTTTCATTGATTTTAAGTTTCCTCCACTTTGTTGACCTGTTTGAGGACTAGTTGCCTAGAAAAGGAAACAGAGCATGCATATTGTATATATAAAGGAAAAATCTAGACAATTAAATGACAGTAACAAATCCAAGCCTGTGAGTTTTGAAAGAATCCACACCCTATTCAGAATTGACTGTTCTGCATCAACTGCCTTTTTGGATGACCGGTTTTTTAGCTCCTCTTCTCGGCGTTGCCTTTCCATCCTAATAAAATTAATTGCAGGTGTTAAACCATATTAAATTACAATATATACAGCAGCAGCCAAATGGTCAAACAATTACAGATTTTGGTGTATCTCAGTACTAGATTATATTGCTATCATGATATCAAAGGAGATACAATATCCAAACCTTAGCTAGTCATTAACCCTCTCCACTAGGCCGGCAGAAATGAAGATTCTAAGAACTTATCAATCTATGCCCTCTAACAGATTAATTGCCTGGACAAACTAGTAATTTGTCAAAAGGACTGAAATATCATTTACATAGATTTTAGTTCTAGATAACTAGGTTCGGAATACATAAAAAAACATGAGACACACAAGATTTGAATTTGAAATAGCTAACAAAATTGCTCAAAAAGTATATTACTACCAGAAGGCATTTAAGCCAGTAACTCCACTCTGTATGCACTACTTCCCCTCACAGCCTCACTTTTTTAAAATCAAGGAATATGGTTTGGTTCACTATTGGCAGAGCATGCAATGACCAAGTGCTCATCCAACAGACATTTTTGTGAACATAAAAGCTGACATTTGTAATCAATACTCACTATTGTGTTTATGAAGGAAAGGGGTAAGAAAATTTCATCCCATTACTACAGAGAAAAAGTCATCTGAAAAGTTTGATTCCCAAATTTTCAGAATCACTACATTGACAGTTTGGAGGTTGGCAAGCTAAATAATCAGGAGTTCAGGACACATTTACAATGTTATTTCTTTTGAGTAGGTAACTAGGAGAATGGAGATAGCAAATATACCATATACTCAGGAAGATTTCAATCAGGCAAGTTCACAGCTTCTACACACATTCAAATCTTTAGAATTTAAGATATTACTCAATCCCAATGAAATTTCAAATCACATAAATCCAAAGTGATTCTAGAAGTCATATACCAAGTCAATGGTAGTGATTCTAATGAGTTTCACATTCTGCCTCACCGTTTTATGTATGAATGACAAATGAATGATCCCATCAAGGAGCATAGTTTTTTTTTGGGGATACAACACCATCAAGGAGAATGGACTAAGAATTCATAAATGAAGATGCAATAAATTTCATAAGAACATACCGCCTCTGCACTAAACGAATAAAGTGTTGAGGTGGAACAAATGCACGCTCCATATCAACTAGTGCAACCACCATCTTTTTGGATTCATTTTTAAATGCTTCTAGAGCAGAGCTTGCAATAGCCACAATCTGGTAAAAAAGTTTGGAACAAATGAGCCAAATAATTTCTAATATAACTGAATAATGGCACATCATTGTTACCTCTCTCTTAAATGGAGGATATCTTCCAAGCCCAGGTGTAGCATTGGCAGCAGCAGAAACTAGATCCACAAGCACACGATGTACCTAATTTGATAGTTATTAAATATATATATATATATATAAGAACGAAACTCAAGAAAAAGACACAGACGGGGGATTTTATCCATTCATGAGAAGTCTACCACAAAATTTTAGTGTCCATGTTATGATATTAAAATAGCAAAGGAAGCACCGGTAATTGGTCTATCTACATAATAGTACAGGTTAAAACAAATAAAATGCCTGAGTTAATATAAAAGAAAAACATGATGCTCCAGAAACATATTGACAATTGGGTGGGACCTAATAATCTAATTGATGTTCTGATACACAAGACAAATTGCTTTACGGCCTAAATGGTCCAAATAATGCATCAGCAACTGGTGCAAATAAAACAAATATTCATTAATGGGTGTTTGGAAAACTAGAAAACTGGTTTAGAACTGTTTCTAAATTAAATTAGTAATGCAAATCTATATAGCTTTGAACAATTTTCAAAATATAATTTGTTCCTTATAATTTGGTTTAGGACTAATTTAAAATTCGTACTGTTTGTTAATATCAACTTTTGGATTTCTGGTAAAGAAAAAAGAGAGTAAGGGGGAGAAAAACCAGAGAACTAGTAATACACATATAAATTGCTTAAAACTAACTTTGTCCTGCATAAATTTTGAACTAATTTGACTAAAGTTAATCAAATAAGAAACAGTTTTTAAAGTTTTAACTGATTAACTAGCTAGCACATAGGATTCTATATGCAATCCCCTTGTGAATTAGATGTCCAGTATAGAAGGTCGACAAACACCCCCTAATGCTCCACCTCCAGACAAGACCCTTGATGAGTACCATCAACAAACAGAGATAACATTAAATAAAGACAGGGCCCTTTTTTGATAAAAAGCCCCAAATAGTCAGGTCTGCACCCAAATTATTTTGGTTTGGACTATCCTTTTAACCTTTGAAGCATTAAGTAGCTCTCAAAACAAAACCAACAATTCTTTAGATGCATACCTCATCCACACACAGCCGTGAGGGCTCCTTTGCCAGTTCAAGAACGCCTTTAATTAAGGACCTCAAACCTTTCTCTGGAGAGATAAGATAAGGTTGATAACCATCTGCTTCTAGGACAATCTGATATAAACCAAAAGGGATATATAAGAAGCAAGAACCTCAAAATAATATGAGGAATTGAATTCTAAATAAATAATAAATGAAGTTTATGGAGATTTACCCTCTTGACATTGTTTATGTCAAAGTGTCTGTCAATAGGAAGTTGTTTGATTCTGTTAGGAAAATTTCCTTCAAAACTGGCAACAACTTTCCAGCCATTACCCTGCAGGGAAAAGAACAGAATTAGATACAGAAAGAATGGCATTGTGGTACTGTACAATGGCAGAATCCCATTCTCAAGATCATAGTATCTGACTTCTTTTTTTGAAATAGAAAAGGGAAATTTTATCAAGGAAAACAAGACGATAAGAGCGAATGACCTATCCCAGGATCAATACAATTGTTCAAACATTTGGCAGAGCCTAAAACATTATGAAATGGCTGAAGTCTTGGTTGAAAGACAAGAACCACATGACTGAAGAAGTATGAGCAAATCCTCTGCAATCAGGAAATGGAGATGGATTTGCAGACAACATTGTTCTTTTATCATACTTGATTTGTTCTTCTGTGTGCTTGCTATTCTGGTTTTGAAGACTAAGCACCATTTAATTTTTCATATCTCGCGTGAAATTTGCTCTGATGACTTTGCGGGTTGTGATCAGTTTCATTTGTTTCAAGCCTTCATCTTTTGATGCCTACTGATGTAAGTGGCTGTGCTTGCGCTACTTAGGATTGTGACTTGGTGCTTCTTCGGCTGTACTGTTTTATTTCACTTTCCGGGCCAGTTTGATAAGTTTCAACGCATTTGCCTCTTAACACGTTGAAGATAGTTTGAAAGGTTTCTAACAATTTTTTGGGTTTAGAAACTGTTTTGGCTTGTTTGAAACACATATTGTTAAAAAAAAAAAAAAAAAAAACAGTGTATTCATGGTTCTTTAAACACTGATTTATATATGAGGCATAACCAGTAAAGGTGCAGCACCAAATATTTTCTCTTTAAGAGGCTATCCTTCGTAAATTTTCCTTTGTTTCATTAGAATTTTATTATTTACTCCTGGAGGATTTGCCACACTGAAGATTTTTAATAATTATTTTTAATGAGAAAAATAAATGCATTAAAGTAAGGAGAAAAAAGAACGGAAGCAAGGATATGATATCTTCCTAGAGAGAAGGGGTAAGCAGTCTCTATCAATATCCAATAAAGAAACCCCTGTTAAATAGCCTTGAGCAGAGCACAAGAAGCTAAGATCACTTTATTCGAAGGGAGTTGTAACAATAAGGAACTATCCTTGAAAATTCCGGCATTTATTTAGAACTGAGGACACCAACTCACTGCATAAATTGCATACATCAGAGACACGTGCAATTTTTACTCATCACAAGCAATCTTAAAGGCACATGATAAATAGTTTCAAAATTATAAAGTTTTCTCATACATGCTACATAACAAATAATATGCATCATAATATGTAAAAATAAACAATGAAAACAACTAACCTCGCCTCCAGTAAGATGCTGGAGAAACTTGTCCTCAAATTCACGGCATAACTCCAAAGCTAAAGCTCTTGTACCTTCAGAAGTACTAACCATTTGTTCGCCAAGCTTCACCAACTCTTCCTGAACAATTTGTGATTTTCCCTGAAGCCTGCAGCATTTTAAATTGTTGGTATGGGCTGATTTTATTAATTGTGTACATATCCTAATCATATCTAGAATATTAGGATTCCAACAGATAGTTACCCAAAATAGAAGATTTGATTTATTGTATAGCATTATTATTATTATTTATTATATATACTAAAGCTGAGTATTTTCTCTCAAGCGATTCATTCACACTTTTCAAGTTAAATAAAGGAATTAACCAAGCCCAAAATGAGCTGGTTGGCTTCTTTTCGGTTTGGGTAGGATACATTTAGAAACCAGACTAACCCAACCCATCTATGCACAAAGCCCTCATCAGCACTTGTTACTGGTTATAAATGCATTAAACCCCATGCAAGTTGACAAATATAGCATAGTAGATGGTATTTAAAGAAGGTTGATGAAAATGACAAACCCAATAAATCAACAGAACTTAACTCTACATAGTTGTGAGTAGCCTGTTTGATACTTACCACAATAAACCATTAAAAACCCTAAAAAACTTAAGTCCCTAAGAGCACTTGATAAGGAGTCTAAAGTGGAAAGATGAGAGATTTCCAATGTATTCAATCCATTGAAGTTTTAAAAAATCTATCTTTTCAATGAAAAGTTTCTATTTTTAGATTCCTTTGTTAACAAAGCCCTAATAATAATAACCACAAGGTGGAATCTTAAGCTCAGAAATCAAAAAACTCTAGCTAACCATGCTACTTTTTCTTTGATATCAGACCTTATGTGTGAACCCTATATATGATATTGAAATATACTTCACCTTGGCAATGTACATGCCATACCATCGTGAATAGAGAAGGTGCAAGTGCAACCTTAAATACATTACTGAAACTAGACAGATCACATGTGCCTATGCATCAGAACAACCTTAAATTCCATAACTTGACACACCAAAAAAAACCTGCTTGTTCTCTCCACCCCTTTGTACTTGATAACCTTTCATTCCTTCATTTAAATGGACTAGCATTAAGAAAAAAAACATAGCTATTAAGCCTATTGAAAGATAATAGTTTGGACCAATATAACAAACGAAATAGCATATTTCCAACAAACACAATTATTTTTGTCCAATATGAAATTTACATCAAACAAGAAAATATAAGCTAGCCAAAAATAAATACCCAGTGAGGAGAGTTGGAAGCCTGAGCTTCATACGATTGCGAATCTGTCCAGCAAGAGACTCAACCAACGCAACCCTACCAAGCTTGCTTGGTGGGGCTCCAGTCAATATTGATTTCAAACTTTCAGTTTCAGCTCGCCAGGCAGTTTCCAAAGAGTTCTCAGATGCCCCACTCCCAGACTGTGCAGAAGCTATAGAAACAGATTGGCCTATCAAAGCAACCCATGGAATATCCGATGTTTTTGGGGGTCCCTGGTTCAATAGAAGAGCCTGCACCGCTGCAAGGGCTTTTGGTTCTGTAGCTGCCTGATCAATTTTACTGATAACACCAACTGTTCTGGTGGCTACAATTGAAACCCCCAAGAAAAAGTTTAAATGGACCATTACCATAAGGGTATGATTAGGTAAAACACAATAAAGGAATTTCAAAAATTAAGAGGTTTAATGGTGCCAGGTGCTAACTCGCCCAAAAACTAAATGGTTAAGTGGAGGTTTATGAATGGCATCATATCTCTAACATGCTCTCACCTATATGCCCTTTGGTAGAGCGTGGACATGCACCTTAATAATCTGGCTTATGCCAAAATTAAACTTCATTTAAGAGAACGAGGACCACAAGGATTAAACTCCTAAGTCATGGTCATAGAAGAGGCTCAAGATTGGTTTTATATCTCAAAAAAATTGCTATAAATTTGAGATGAGGTGGGGGGAAAAAATACAAAAATACCAACAAAAAAAAAAAACAAGAAACACTCAAAACTTACATTCAGCATCATACTCCTTTGCTACTTTGAGGGCTCGTGATGAAGAAATTTCTGGTGCCTGAGCAGCAGGAACTACTACCAGCAAAATAGCATCATTGTGCTGAACATATTCACTGATCTAAAGAATATGAAAAGGAAGACATTAAGCTGCTCTACAAAGAAAGTACCCAAAAAAACAACCATAGATCTAAGAAATAACTAAAGTTAAACATATAACCACCATCAATTGAGAATGCAGGTGGTAATTGCCCGCAACATACTCAATGAAACACAGAAGCTTAGTAGGAGAATATAACTTAAACCTACTCACCAATTTGTCATCCATAATCCGCTGGTCCAATCCAGGCAAGTCAATCAATTTCAATGGAGGTGCTGTAGAATTTTACAACAGAACAAAGTCTGAGTCTCATGATATGTATGCATGTAATGTAAAAATTTATTTACATGTCCAATCCCGCCGTCCCCAGTTCAGGTTCTGTGTTTGTGATTCAGTAAATGAGTGAGAGAGATCATAATGCAGTTGAAAAAATTATAGTAAATTAGTAATTGAGAATAATTCCATAACAATAACTCCAGTGAACCCCAATATGAACAGAAATTAGCCGTGAACGCATCGCAGGCATTAAAAGGCAGATTATATTCATGCAAAAAGGAAGGGAGCAACAAGAGCTCATGTGCTTACCAGCACTGGTACGAAGTTTCAAATATATTTCATCACGGCTCCTACCAGATGATCCTTTGCTTAGTCTGTCCTGTAGAGAATGTCGAAGGGCACCTACGACAGGAAAACAATTTTTTTTTAAGAAAAGAAAAAGGTGTGGAAGTGTTAGTGATACACGTGAACAACATTTCAAAATGAATTGAGAATGAAGGGAATTTGAGCTAGAAGTTCTTACTTGCAGAAACCTGTTGGGATTTATTTTCAATTTGCAGGATGATAGACTTGCTGCTTAAAGAGCTGTCTCTATTCAATTCAATGCTTATGGGAGCCCTGGTAGCCCCATTTTCACCTGTAGGCTGGTGCCGCAACAGTTTGGTTACACTTATAATAAGCGATTTAGCAAAATAAAAGGGGAAATGGAAACAGGGAATGAGGCAAGTTACCAAAACAGGATGTCCAATCAAGCTATTCAGGGAAGCAGATTTTCCAGCACCCTGATCCGCCACCACAATGGCGTTAGTTTAAAACGGATCCGATCAGATATATATAAAAACATATATATTATATGATACAGAGAAGCATGACGAGTAGGAACTATTAGTTGTTAGTGGCTTTCAAATTCTGAAACCCAATCCAGCGGTTGATAGTGACATTCATAAATGGAAATGATGAGTGAGAAGAAGCGGATCGGGAAAACTTACGACATTGCCGAGGGCAACGACGTTGAGGAAAGTGGAAGGGCGCTTGGAAGAGGCGGCGTCGTCAGGATCGTCGTCGGCGAGGACAGCGGCGGCCTGGCGCATGGAATCAGAGAGCTGAACCAATTCCTCGATTGCCTCCATCGATTCACAAACAGATCTGACGAAGGACTTAGGTTTCCGGCGAGATTTGAATTCCACGCAACGTAAGTGGGGCGTTGGTCTGGTTTGGATTGGTTTAGGCGTCAATAAGAAATAAGAAATGAGATGAGATGGAACGGAAAAAGGACTCTCAACCAAATCGAAATTAAATCAATCACCAACTGCTGTGCCTGTGCTGGCCGCTGCACCTCACCTCACCTGCACTCAACTCTCTCTCTCTCTCCTGCGATTGCGATTTGAACTTTTTGTTTATTTATTTTTTTCCTTCTTCCTGTTTGCTAGGACACATGCCTCTATTTCGCGCTTTTTACATTTCTCACTTCTCTGCGATATACCATGACAAACCCATGTGAGAAAATACACACACACTAAATAAAATAAAAAAGTAAAGGCAAATAATGTCTTTGTAGGTTAATTTTTTTTAGAAAGACAACATTTCAGTACTAATAAGCAATACATTATTAGTTAGTGTGTGTTTGGAAGCTCATGTAAACAGCTTTGCTTTTTAGAAAAAAGTTGTTTTGAAAAAATTGAAAATGTTTGGTAAAAGAGAAAAGAAAAAAAAAAAAACACCTTGTTTTTAAAAGAATTAAGCTGTTTTGGCTAATAATTTCAATAGCTAGTTTTTTTGACTTATTTTATGAAAAGTTGTTTGCTTTCATCATTAAAAAAATGTTTTTTTATGAAGCAATTTTTTCATACAATCAAAATAAAATATATTATCTTAAAATAATTTTTGGTTAAAGTATTTAAATATAAATTAATTCTTATATAATTAATTATATTAAAGAGCAATTATTGAAATAAATAATTATTAAAATAATTTTAATTTTTTAATTTTTCCAAACACACCCTTCGTAACAACTTGTTAATCAAAAGGGTATGATTATTGCAAAACTATTTTACATTAACATTTGACTATATGCTTTTTTCTAGAAGAAATAATAAAATTTTATTTACAGAAAAATCTCACAACACTTATAAAATATAAAATACATTAAATTTAACAATAATAAAATACAAATACACTTTGCATCATAAAGTAATCACCAATTTATGGTTATGCTATGTCGAAAAAACTATTAATGTCTAACCATTAAAAGTTTTCATTAAAAGCAAGACTATATATAAATTTTTTTAAAAAATGGGATATATATTATCCTATGAAACGATAAATATTAATAATTATGTTCAAGATCTCATAGATGGATATAAACTAATGGTTAAGGAAAGAATCAAATAAAAATGTCGTGATATTTTGTGATAAAAATGAAAATATAATGAGACGACAAAATGAAAAGTTTGTGATATTTTTATGCAGAATAAAAATAGTTTTACATACATAAGCAAAGTAAATATTGTAAAAAAGTTTTGGTGAAAAATTAGTTATGTGTTGTATGGGAAATTTTCAAGGTAATGTGAGTACAAGATTTTGTTATTTTAATTGTGCGAGAATACATAGTTAAATGATAATGTATAACTCTTTTATATTAATAAGATATATTAATTAAACTCTTTACATACTCTATAATATAAGTAAAATATTTTATATTAAAAACTATAAAATGCTCTTTAGTTTTTAAACGAGCAAAGTTTTTTTTTTCCTTTTATTTATTTATAGATAAATTTTGATATACTTGTAGTAAAAGTTTTATCACAAAAAATATTGTGACGTTTCTACTTGATCCCTTTTCTTCACCATTAGTTCATGTTCATCTCCATGGTTATCCAACTCGTGGAGCCTCCGTAAACTTGAATCGTAAACTCGTACGAGTTTACCTGTTATTAAAAAAATATTAAAAAAATATTTTAAAAAATTATTATGCTACAAAAATATATTTAATAAAACTTAAAATTCATAAATACATTTACCTCCATAACAAAACACAAATAAATATGAAATATATGAATTCTAAGTTCAATTCATACATAATATACATAATACATATGTTTGAATCAGAACATATCCTCCACCACATAAACTTAATGACAAGAACAATCTATCAACACAAGAGAGAGGTGGTGTGTTGAGCAACCAACATAGCAAATGTATATAAAGAACAATGTCACTCATTTTTGACAGAAGTAGCCTGCTTCGAGTCGACAACGAAGAATTCAGTGATGACTTCGAGGGGCATGCCCTTTGTTTCTGGAACCTTCAAGAACACAAATATCCAGAAGATGACACACAACAGCATAAACACTGAAGATACCAGCGAGTTTCATAGTACTAACTACTGAACATCACCAGAAGCGAGTATGTGACGATGATGTCTCAAATCCAGAACACTAAAGCACAAATAGCGATACAGAGGCCATGCACCCTGGTGGGAAAGATCCTTGAGCAAAAGATGAAATACATACGATGGATTAGCGATGGAGCACGATGGAGGAGCACAACGGAGCACGATGACACGACGGAGCACAATTGCAGGCGCAACTGTAAATGATAACTCTAAAACACTCAAATGACCTAAATCTAAAAACTCAGAGACATGCAAAACAACGTCAACCTTGTTTTGTCCCTAAAAAAAACCACATCTATGGTAAACTCGTGAACTCGGCAGTAAACTCGCGATTTTATGCGAGTTTACCCGAGTTCACCCAGAAACGGGTTTACATGCGAGTTAGCTCGATTTTACTACATAAGAACGTAAACTTGTACGAGTTTACGAGTTAACTGGCGATTTTGATAACCATGTTTATCTCTATATATAAGATTAAGGATAGTAATTAATGTCTGATCGAATATTCATCTCGACCCATATATGTTCGGGCAGGGTAAAAACTTGCCCTTATGCCATGCATATTAGAGTTAGTGGTTAGTGGCAGGTTACGTGTATGTATTATTTTTATTTTAAATATTTAATATCTATTGTTAAATGGTTAATTAGAATGATACTTGTGGTTTAGAAAAATAAAATTGATTTTAATTTATTTTGTATGTTTTAATTTAACTTTTCGTTACATACCAAACAAATTACAAATATTATATTTTCCAATAGATATGACTAGAAATGATAGTGTTGATTTATTTGTCTGCCTTTGTGGTTTTTTTTTTTTTTGGTTGCTGGAACCTTGTTTAGCGTCGTAGGTTTGTAAATTAATGAGGGTAGATAAAATTGATAACTGATTTTAAGTATCATTGGTATATATATGCTACGCAAAACGAGATTAAATTTCTTTCCCAAATGAAAGATTCAACGGTCCTAATTCTGTAAGCTTCTAGCTTATAAGGAACGTAGATTAATTAGACAAAATACTAGCTGGAAGAAAGGGAGAAAAAAAAAAAAAGAAAAAGAAAGAAATCACCCAAGCAGGGGTGCCGCTTTCTCACACCTCCAAAAAAATTGAAGCTGTAAAAACCTTGATTTTCTTCTAGTTTAGTAATAAAAGGGACTCTGTCATGCTTTATATACATATATATAGCTGCTAAAAAAATAATAAATTATCTCCCACACTTTGGGAGGTAAAGGGAAGAAGATTAATAAAATAAAAATAAAAATAAAAATAAAATTCATTTATTTTTATTGATTTAATAGTTAGAGTCACGCTAATGGTGGCTGGTCTCTACTTTACTGTATAGTTGCGGGGGGAGTCCAAGTGAGGGTACAGTCCCAATATATGGTCGCCCATGAAATCATGCCTTGTCAGGATCCCGACAATTGGGGGCCTCTGCACAAGAAGAAGAAAAGTTACTCTGAAAAATTTGAATAGAAAAAGCCAAAAAGGCTACTTACCGCGGGTGTCTTGGGGACGACCAACAAGTGCCTAAGGCCAAGCTCCCGGAAAAGAAGGGCTGCTTTAGCGAGAGACATTGTTTCCACAACCGTATACGGTGACCTGTTAGTGATCGGATGGAGGTCAACGTACATGTCCATCTCATCCTCAGAGATGTCCAGATCCTCGAGCCTGATCCCTTTCCCTGAACCCGGCTTGGCGAAATCATGCGCCTTGAAGTTTCTCATAATGGAAGACCCGGTCATCCCCCTCTCCTTGGTAAATGTCCTGTGCTGGAGGAGTACAAGCAGGTGAGACTTCAAGACCAAGCCGCAGAGCTCAGGGGCGTCCGAGAAAGGCGGCTCGTCAACCACAGGGAAGCCGTGATGCCTGCTCGCCCTCAGAGCATGCACAATATTCCCAACTTTCTCAACCCCGGAGAAGGTCAACAATGGCCCGGAAACAACGTCGCTTGCAACCAAGTGCCTCATGTATGGCTCCGCATGTGCTTCCATGTAAGGCAGCCCCTTCATTTTCATAATCTGGTCATAAACGCCCTTGTTGAGGCAGTCAGCCACTGACTTGGAGATGAGGAGAACCAGCATGAGCAAGGGGAGCATGAGCAGGTTGTTGGTGAGTTCAAGAAGTATGACGCAGAGAGAAACGGTCATTCTCATGGTGCCGCCAAGGAAGGACGCTGCTCCAAGGAGGGCAAACAGGCCGACATCGAGATTGGTGAATGGATTCAAGAGACTCCCTATAAGGCGCCCGTAGGAAGCTCCTGCAAGGATGACCGGGATGAAGAGGCCCGAGGGGATGGCGATGCCGTAAGTGACGATTCCGAGAAAGTAAATGGCCACAAAGAAGGTTAGAAGGCTGGAGAACTGAAACCTCTTGTGAGAGCCAGCAATGAATAGGTTACGGATGGCATCATCGTTGGTGGTGAAGAAGAGAGATGCAAGATCATTGTAATGGTTTGGTGGACACTGAAAATTCTTGTAGTGTCCAGAGCGGCCCCCAGTCGGGCACTCATCATCCCCCAATTGCGGAGGGCAGGGGATGCACTTTGAGAGCCATGGAAGCCCAAATGAACAACAAGAGGTCAAAATGGAGATAATCATCACAAGCATAACTTTGAATATAGGGCCTCTCCTGCAGCTCACAACACCACAAGAAATTAAAATACTAATTCACTCACTAAATAGGTAGGTAGGAAGGAAGGAACAACAGATAAATAGCAAGCAATTCACATACTCGTTTATGATGCTGTATGTGCGAAGGACCTTGTCCACGAGATAATTGTAAAGGCTTCCCAAAAGACCTCCAATGACTCCAAGAAATACAACAACGAGGAGGTCAGGTGCGGAGTATGCAGGCTTTGCTGAATTAACTTCAAACATGATCAACCCTCCTTCCCCGAAAAGACCGCATTTTCCATCCCGACAAAATTGTACAAAACCTCTTAGCACTACAGCTACTACAGCTGTCGTAAAAAAAGTCCGCCACAAAAGAGCACTTCTCCACCTAATCAAATTAAATATATATGTGGGTGCATATTAAGTGTTTGCATTAATGTTGCTGCATGCAACATGCACACACAGAGTGTGGGAGGGGAGGGAGCAATAATTAATAATTACCATGAAGCAGCTTCTTCAAGTGCAAAAAGGACACCACCGACAGGGGCACGGAAGGCACCGGCAACACCAGCAGCTGCACCGCAGGTGACCAAATCCCTTCTATCTCTGTCATTTTTAAAATGTCTGAGCCATTTCCAGGTCAAGCCATATTTTTTAGAACCACCTTGTCCAAGTAAATTAGCTATGCACGCGCCAGTATGTACCATGGGTCCTTCCTTCCCCACAACAAAACCCGCTGCAACCCCAAATATTGACCCAAATATCTGCAAAAGCAAGCCATTTTCTTCTGTATGTAGTCAATTAATTAATGTCAATCATGCAAGTTTTGACGTAGGTAACTAACTAGCTAACGTACCTTCACAAAGAGGGTGGTTGGAGCCAGTATGGAAGGAGCATCTACACCATTGAGGTAGGCCTTCACCTCGGGTATGCCAGACCCAGCTGCTGCAGGGGCAATGTAGGCACAGACTGCTGCAGCAACAATCGCTAAAATCATGTTACTACAGACATACACTGCAAAGGCCTGATGATACCTGTTCTGCAATCAAAATCACACAGCGTAGTTATTCCAAAATACTACCAAGTTAATAATCTGTAAACAAACAAAATGCCTTCAGATGAACTTTTAGCTCCCTAATATTAATAATAATAATTATTATTATATATCATATAATATGGATTTGTTAGCCTTCTTTACATGGAGATTAGCATCTTCTACATTTTTATTCGGACAAAACTCTTCCTTTTTTTAGTCAAACTATTATTATGGATAAATTTACAATTTTCATATTATTTACATTAATTACTCATTCAACTCTTTTGTCACTTCATAAATATTTTTTCTCTTCTGATTCTCTCTCATCTTTTGTTATTTACTTATGCTAACCTGATGATTTTGAATGATCCTAAACTTTTTTAAATATCTTTTACTAATAAATAATAATATTTTTTTAATCTAATTATTTTCTTCGCTTTATGTCTCTTGTTTTTTTATATAATGTGTACCCAATTTATTTTTAAAAAAATTAAGAATATTTTTTTTAATTACGTAATGAGATAGTATAAATTATTTTTTCATTAACGAAGCGGTTTTAATTCAAGTAATAATAATTTAATAAAATACATTTGTCTTACAAGTGAATAAATAAACTATTATTTGTCTCTAAACTGTTGTGATCATCAAACAATTGTATGTATGAAGAAGATGATAGAATTACTAATTTATTACTCTTTAATTACATAAAAATTCATAGAAACGATTATTAAAGTTGTTATTACTTTGGCTTTTAAAATTTACATATTATTTAGGTAAGATAAAAATAAAAAATAGAATATAAAAATAAAAAATAGAATATTAATTATTTAACTAAAATAAATATAGAGTGTGGGTATTAATTAAGAGAAAAAAAATTAAATTGAGCACACAAATTGTTGAAGCGAGCAAAAAAGCAAAAGTGTAATGTAGATTGAACATAAGTACAATATTAGACAAAAAAATATTGAGTTAAAAAATAAAATATGTATTAATGTTTAAAACAAAATACAGAGGATGCTAACCTCCACGTAAAAGTGGTAGAGGTTAGCAAACTACATACATACATGTCTTGTGGTACCATACTTTGTAAGTAACCTAGTAATTGCAAGATTTAAAAAATTTACTCAAGGAATCATAATAGGACTGCATTACAATAACAAATTATAAAAAAAAAAAGGATCTTGCTGTTTAATTACATGGTATATGATTGATGATAATATATAGAGGTTGGTACTTACGTTTTGGAGAGCATGAGATTGTTGGTGAGGAGAAGCTTGAAACCAGCTATATTCTCAACTGCAATGGTATTGAAGAATGCAACAAGGCCTGTGCCCAAACCAATAAGAAGTGCAAGGGTCCATTTTAAGACAACATACTGGCCTATCTCAGCCTTTGTTTTAGACCTCCAATCTTGCTTGAAAAGATCATTCTCAATGATCCTGCATGTATGATGTATGTATGTATGTATGTATGAATGAATACGTGCATGCATGTCAAATGAACAAATTAATCAAGGGGAAGAGAAGAGAAGTAGTAGTAGTAGTACTCGTAATCAAGGCTTTCGATGGGACAAACATTGGCTCCGACAATGGCGAGCTGGGAAGTGGTGTTGATCCTGTTCTTCATGGCAAGCAGAGGCTCTCTGTGCTTCTCGCCCGCTCCTCCTCCTAATCCTCCTGATCCTGATCTGCTCCCCTCTTCATCTTCTTTCCTAAAGTTCCCCAATCTCAATCCCATCATCATTGCAGCTGTCGTCGTCCCCTGTGTCTCGAGGTCCCCCTCCCTCTCATGATGGTGATCCATTAGCTACCTAGGTTTCACTTTCGCAACTTTATAACCAATGCAACCAACCTTGAATATATGTATGTATGTGCTACTGTGTTCTGTGTATCAACTTGGATTTTGGAATTGGATGAAATGAAAAACATTGAAGTCAGTCGTCTCTTATTTTTGTTTAAAGGCTTACTAGATTAGAAATAGAATGAGAATGCTAAGTGCTAAATTTAAGAAATTACCTTTAGGTGGGAACTCCCGTGTGATTCGTCTATGTAAGGCCGTTAATTAATCTTCAGAATTTTGGGTAAGAAATCGTTTTGGTTTTGGGAAAGGAAAACAAAAGGGAAAATCGCTTAAAATGTGGTATTTCTATAAGTGGACAAAGATACTTGGACGAACGTCAAAGGTTTGGTTTTTATCGGTAGCGCTTAGGTCGGTTTGGTTCAAATAGAAAGAGTGAGAGAGAGATCGATCTTGCACCAGCACATCACACGACTGGACGGAACTACTTAATTAAAAAAATGTTATTTATAAAGCTCAAAAAATAGTTACACAATATTAATTTAATAGAAAAATAAACATTATTAACTAAAGAAACAAGCATTGTTATCAGACATTTTTGCGTGTTTGTACACACGTGAGTTTAATGTTACTATAAAATAGAAACAAATATTATCAATAAACATTTATATGTGCTCGTGTACGCATGAGTTTAATATTACTTATTTTATGTATTTGATAATATTTATTTTTATATAATATTTATATTTCTATTATGTAATATTTGTATCTTTATTGGGTGGTTGTTGAGTCACGATTATTAATTAACTTACCTTCTATTCCTTCCCTCCTCCCTTTCATTATTTTTTTAGTCCTTCTAATCCAGTTCTCTGTTATTTAGTTTGGAGAGAGAAAGGAAAGGAAAGTATCAAAAGGAAAGAGAGCCCAAGAAAATTGAGGCTCTATAATATTTTTTATTTTAATTTTACCATTTTAAAAATAATTAAGTATAATTTGAGAGAATAATGAAATAGATCCCTCTAATTATATCTTAATTATAATCTAGTTAAAAACCCTTCAATTTAAGGGAATCATGAAATGGGAAGCCTTTAAGGAGTTTTAGAGGATTAATAACACTTTCAAAAAATTTCTTTCCTACAATTTATAAACGTGTTGAATCTCAATAAATTTGAAACTAATAATAATCTAACATTTTTGGGAATTCATAAGGAAAATAAAGAAAAATTCTTAATAACAACTGGCAAATGCCTTGAATTGTATTCTTTAAATAACAACTAAAAATAGAGTAAAGCTTGATAATGATATTAATATATACTCTTTAAGTAAATGTGAAACTGTAGACCGCTTATTACCGCAAGATGGAGAAGTTCATGGAACAAATGGGTCCACTCAGAACCAATAATAAGGCCCTATAGTTATATATCATGAAACAGCTTGCAAGTGCAACATGTACACGCGTAACCTACAAAGCAAGCAACTCATGTTTAAACCCACACCCTCTTGCAAGTGTAATCATATATAACCTGAAATAGACTTCTAGATGTTGTCTCCTCCTTCACCTTCAGAAGCTGAGCAACTTTCGTAAAACCAGAATGATATTTATACAATGCATCTTCTTCTTCCTTTATATCATCAAATTTAATCTCACGAGGAATGTGCTTTGCTCTTGATAATGCCCACTGCATTGCCCATATGGCTAAAGGGCGCATGTAACATAGAGATCTATATTCATCTTTAGTGGTCCATGCTTCAGGGGTTTGGAAAGAATAACTGTTTATCAGATAGAAAGGACCTTAAATAGCTATTTGAAAATGAATACATGATGAAACATATATGTAGCATTAAGTATTCAAGGTCTAAAATGAACAAATTGGCACTTAAAACAGAGAAAACTTTGAGAGGACAACAAACTTTACCCGAGTCCATCTTTGGACCATGCAGCTTCATATACTCCACCTGCAGTTTGGAATGCCATGTCAATCATGTCTTCCTGGATCATTGTTGCAGCTAAGGCATATGTAACTCCTGACCATATTTCGCGTGATTGCATTGACGACATGTCTACTTTACCATCAGGTAACATCCCATTTACAGCGCCACGGCTCCCGTCCTTTACCTTCATAACATTGTAATTGTAAACCATTTGAAGTGCACTTCTAACTTTATTTTCTTCAACAATTGGCAAAAGACCACATGCTCTAGCATACCTGAATAACAGCATATAAGAGGGAGTTCCAATTCCATTATACATACTATAAAGAGGAAGCTACATGTGCAATAACTGGGGATAAAACCAAAGCTCGAATTATATTGGTAAATGGCAATTAATTCTTTCAATTTCGGCTGATAAAAGTTTAGTTTCGGAAGCTATGCATAGATATTAATTTAAGAGAAATTACCATCATTTATAATTGCAAGTTTGCAACACATGCACATAAATAACTAATCTAACAAAGAAAACAATTATGCCTAGCTGGATGAATCCTTGACCATTAATCAAATGAATCACGTGTATTTTCACATTGTAGATTTATAGAGCCATATCCTCAATGCATCTCAGGATATCATATTTTTCTACAACAATGTTACTTATGTCATAACACGATGGAAACACATGAACATTTTAGTAATGCACTTGCCTTCCAACTCAAGTTTTAATGGATCAGTGCTTCACAATACTAGTGCAATACCAGCCATGACAACCATAAAGCAAATTCATGAGTGCCACTAATGTAAATGAGTCATTCAAATACAGGATAACTTCCAAAAGACAAAAAACAGACCATTGTCCAGCTAATTGATCGGCTTGAATGGATGAACTCGAACTTCCACCACTGTTGTCATAATTGAAGTAAGAACCATTCCATAATTTTTCATATACAGCTTTTGCTTTCTGAAACTTAAGCCAAAAATAATCCTCAGAACCCTTGTCACCAACTTCATGTGCCAATGCTGAGGCTGCCTGAAGTGCTGCTACCCACAATCCACCGCTATATGCACTCACACCAGATACAGACCATGTGTCATAAGTTTGATCAGGGAAGCCTTCATTCTCAATCATTCCATCACCATCCTTGTCAAATTGGTCCATATAAGCAATTGCAACATAAACAGAGGGCCAAACAACTTGTGCAAACTTCTTGTCTCCAGTGGCAATCACATCCCTGTAAATCTGGAGAACAAATTTTGGATTCAAGTCTTTCCACCTATCTGTGTTATAAAGATTATAGCCATTTACTTCAAACCATGGATCATTGATTCCAATATCATGAGGAACAGCCCCAAGAACTTTTCTTGATACCCATTGGCCATCATGTAGAAGTTTCATCTTTCCAGAATCATGCATCATTACAGCCGCAGCAAAGTCTCTTTGAACACTAAGTTCAAGTTTTGGAAAAAGCATGACCAGTGAAAAAGATGAGTAAAAATGAACATCATACGTATTCCACATTTGATACTCAATGCCTTCAAGATAAAGAAATTGACCAATGTTTTCTTCCCCTTCTTGAAGCATATTTACTCCGTATGCAAACTTCGATGCAGTTGGAGTGTGTTTTTGCTCCAATGAGGAGCTAAACCGTTCAAGAATGTTAATAGCAGTATCATTGTAACATGATAAATTATCTGTATTATCTAAATTAGATATGAATCCATCCAGGGAATTTTTTTTCTCTCTAACGCTAACTAAACTATGCACTGGTGGTGAACCATCTGCAAAAAAGAAAAATAATGATGATAATTTTTTGATAACGGTGACAACCATAACATAATATCATGTATTTGAGTTTTGCAAAATTTAAAAGCCAAATGAACTTAAGGTAATTATCTAATATAAATTAAACCCAAATTTTAAAGAAAATACCTGTCCAAATGGTCCCCCCAGAATTCAGATAGTAAAGCTCATTCAAAAGGGTGGTAGGGTACCTGCACAGAACTATGAAAGCTTCAAAATTTGACAGTAGAAGCAAGTAGAGAATAAAGAACTGAACATTACCATTCAGGAAATCTCTTGTCTTCAAGGATTGGTCTTTGCCAGTCTTCAATCTGAACCTCCCATTGGTGGTGCGCTATGTCACCAATTCATAGAAGTTTTAAAGTCATACATGAAGTACTAACAATCACAAACAAACTGCATTTCTTTTTCAATAAGTTTTAGGTGGGAACTTATCTAAATTTGACATTGAAGAAGAACTCTATCCATAGTCTAGCTCTCCAAAAATCTAGTTAACTACGGATGTAATTATTTATGATATCAAATTTAGAGGCAATCCCCACCTTACAAATGCAAAATTGAACGTAGTTCAGTAAAGAATATTACCAATAATAGCATCATGTGCAATATCTGCAGCAGCATCCCCATTAGCACCATAGAATTTAGTGTAACGCCTGTTAAGTTTCCTTAGTTACCTATTGTCTTCAAACAGGAAATTTCTAATCAAGTTTTCTACAACCAACCTGTAGTAAGTCCTTCCTCCAGGAAACTTGACTTCAGGGCAGTCCCATGCCAATGAAAATGTGACAGTGCGTTGAGCAGCTGAAGGAATACTCAGAGTTGCTGCAATAGCTGCTCCAATGGCTGATCCTGGTTCTGAAGGCATGGAAGTTTCGGCAAAATTCAGATGGTCAAACGACCCATGCTAAAACAAGACAAAAGTGACACAATTTAGTTTAGTGAAATATAGTATATCAAGCATATGAACCACAAAAAAGGTTAATATCTACTAACTGACATAATTTTAAAGGGTTTCAATAGAAAACTACAAGTCAGTACTGATTGTTATAAACTCATCAACCAAAACATAAGTTTCTTAAATTTGTCATTGCAATGTTTCTTAAAAAGAAAACATATATGTGTAAACATTACTATCTAGTGTCTACATCAGCATTATCTTCATTTAATCAACTCAACCATCCCTGTCTTAAAACATTCTCTAGGGCAGATTAACCTTGACTTAGCAGTAATATCATAACAAACTCGTGTTCCTTGATATTCTTTAAACTTCAGATAGGGTCCACAACCTGTGCATCCTTACAAAGTCAATTAAGAGGCCAAGTTCTGATAAACATAATCTGCTGGTGAATGATGATGATTTAATTTTATCAGTGCCTTACTTAAGATCACAATCAGTGTGCAGAATGAGTTATCTATAGTTACTTTTTAACTCATCATCAACAAATATAATGTTCATATAATTTCGGCAAGTGGAAGTCTACAGTAGTGGTAACCAATACTATTTGTTAACAATGAGCAGGTAGCACGAGGAATCAGTAAATAAGGTTCAAAAGCTGTGATTATTAAAGCTTACAATGTGCTGAAAGAGAACATTCAACAAATTTCAAGTATTGATAATTGTCATAATTGACAGCAAAAAGTTGAGAGACCTAAAACAAAAAGGAAACTTTTAAGTACTTGTCTTATATGATCTTAAAACACAATAATTAGCTCTATCCATGAGAAGAGAACATGATGGAATGAATAACAATATAATAAAGATAATGAACAAAGATTTTTCAAGTTTTAATCAAATTTAAAAGCAGGTCTTAACCTTCTTAACTTCATGCCACATATCCTTAGCTGATATACCATTGTAAGAACCAGATATAACAAAGACGGGGCATTCTGAGATATGAACATATTCAGTCTCTTCTGCTGCAATTGCAAATGTGACTGGAGACCGCTCATTTGCAGTCCTGCATGCATCATATCAACTAAATTAATTCATAAATTCTCAGAATTGTTTATCTTGTCATCCTGTGCTCAAAAATATAGTAATGAGTTAAGATTTACTTGTGATGTAGAAGCACACCATGCACTCCATCATTTATCCTAGCAGGACATAATATGTATCTTGAATGTTAGCATAAACTACAGGCACGCTGTGGAAAGTAAAACAAATGGGAACATTTGCACAAAGGTGAACCAAGTCACAATTTTCTTACGATATCTTTGAATTAAAGTGATGGCCAGTAAACTCGGAAAGTCCTCCAACAGAATTCTGAATTCACACAACAAATTGTTTGCATTAAGAGCTTCAAGAAAAGGTGACAGCTGCTGTTTTACCAAAATTGAAAATCAACAGTGTAACAACCAAAGTCAACAAAAAGTATCACTTACAGCCCATGTGAATAGCAAGGTGACATCTGCTGTTGTATTGCCAAAATTATTTAGCTGCAAATAAAATCGATTGCTTATTGATAACCTTATATGTATAAAATCCTAACCAAAAATTAAATTGAAGTGGCCCTTGCTTACCATGAAAGTAAAAACGGATACAGGAAAGCTACTCTCCTTGTAATTATGGGGTATAATAGGTGAAATCTGACGACAAACTATTCTCAGTGCTGGGTCAGGTTCTGCATTTGAAGAGAATAGATAATCAATGTAAGAGAGAATGGACTTGGAATTTAGAAGTATATAACTACCATAGCTTACCTTCATATACTGTCCAAGCTCTCGGGTATAATGCATGATATGTGGAACTGTCTCCACTCATATTCCAATCCCACGATTCAATTCCAGAAACTGGATTTTCTCTGAATGAATTTCATGCACAATATTTTTTAAAAAAATAAACACACAAAATTAAAGTCTAGTCGTAAAAAAATGAAAAATTAGTAACTGATAAATTATAAGACAATCTAAAAATGTTTACTTTAATATATCCAGCTTCCCTGGACATAGTACGCTTGAATATTTTTCACCACTTGAACGGGAAACAAAAACCTGATACATTATTAGCAGTAAGAAGTAAAGAAAATATAAGTATTATGAATGTCATTTTCTCATTATACAAATTGCCATGCACCTATAGTAAATTTAATAGATATTCAACATCAATCAAGAGTAACCTTGAACTTGAGTTCAACTCACTCAACCACATTCCTTTAAGAAGCACATATTGGTTCATAACAAACATCAATCCAGTGCTAAAACCACAAAGCATTATGTTCTTTAGGAAGATGTTCAACCTTGGACTAGGTAATTCTTTATAATGTTACAAGTTGCCAGCCCAAAACTTCACACTCATATGCATGCTCGTGTTATGATTCTGTTATGATTTTCACCATTGTGTTATGCTTTAAGGGATAGTTGTTTTTAATGAGTCATGCTCAAATGAGAAATAGAGCTGCCCATGGTGCAAATCATGTGGTTTCTGTTCTGTAATGGAATTTCAAGCTCAAGCTCATTTTGGATGGACCTTCCAAATCCCATTAGCATATATTAGAATTGAATGAGTCTAACTTAACTCCAAATGCTAGCTCAAAGGGGAAGAATTGTTGAAGTTATTATAAAGGGCACTTCGGCCATATGCCTAACATTGAGCATAGGATAGACTATATTATATTAGAATTGAATGGGTTTCACTCAACTCTGAAGGCCAGCTCAAGGGAAGAGGATTGCCCAAACTGTCATAAAATGTACTTATGCCATATATTCAATGTGGGACTTAACAGCATTGATGATGGACTCACCCCACCTCATAGTACTACATCTTCTAATGAGACTTAAAGGAGAATTATACCTCTTGAAATCTTCAAGAATAAAGTGATAAAATCCCCTTAAATCCTCCTCGATATTTGTCAGTCCCTAATGAAAGAGAAAATAAATCCTAAATGAGTTGCTCCTAAAGAAAATAGTCCCTCTCTCTATATAAAGGTTTAAACCATAGTAACCATAGACATATGTATTTGACCACTTACTCCCATTCTAAAACCTTAGATAGAACATTGAAATTGCATGTGGGAAGTGGTAAAACTCTTGCACTCCACAAATCTCATCTACCATGGCTTCACACCCACAATTCCAAAACAAATGGTAGTATTTTCAAACCACGGTGATGGCAACAGATGCTTATCATAAAATCAGTGACAACTAATGTCACTGTCATCTAAGAAGGAAGGTGAAACCCAAAAAGGATAATAATGTACTAGGAGACTAAACTCCCCATATAAAAACTCCGAAAAGAAGAGACCCCACCATGAGCATCTAGGCAATTCACCATCCCAGCATCTTGGTGTGAAATGGTTCAAAGACAGACGAAGGAATCTTCCTGATCAGATAGATTGAATCGAACTTACTGAAAATTGATTTGCTAAAACTGGTTTCTCTTCGCATATTCTAGGGAATAGCTGCCAACGCTGAAATTCACCCCTGTAACTTCTTCCAATGCTTCCTGAACTGGAGATCAATTTGTCAGCAAAGAAAAATAAAGCATAATATAGAGTCAAATGATCAAATAATGTTCTTGACATACTCAAATCAAGTAAATATTAAATGGGGGCACTAATGATGTTAATGTGATTGTAACTTGTTATAAAATGGATAATTAAAAGTAAAACTCTACCAATCAACATTTTGCACTTCAATGAAAATTTCATGCATGCAATAAACTAATAAGTTCAAGATATCACATTTTCCAAAAACAATATGCACATGTTTTTCATGCACATATAATATGTCTAGTTTAAATTAATAACCTAACGTGTTCAATATATACCAATAAAAAGACACATGTATCCTACAAAGAAAGAGAGAAAAAAAAAACAGATATAAATATACGGCTGGTTAATGAAGAAAGTGTTGCACTTATCTTTTTGCCTTAAAAACTGGAAGAGAACTTCCAACTTAAAAAATGATTGAAGACCTACCCAATACCACCTAAAGGTACACCATGGCTAGATGTTACATGACGCTTAGCAAAAGGATCAATCATTCCCCCCTGCAAGACAGATAGGACAAAAAAAAGCAGAAAATGATTCAAGAAACATTATCATATGGACACTTCATAAGCACAAATCAAGATAAGATAGAAATAAAAGATTATTACCCTTCCTTTGGTTGCTTCTTCCCGAACTTGGCGCCATAGCCGATAACCAATTGGAGCCTATCAAGCCAAAGTATGATATAAGGATGGTTAAATCTATCAAATTCCCTGTTGTTCTTAACTTTTAAATGTTCTTAAATTTTAAATATACTACGTATAAGTAAATATATTAAATGATATAATTGATATTATATACCCAATATAAAAATACTGTAAAGTACCAACGTATTTCAACACGGAAGTCACATTGAAAGGTATTTTCCTATAATAGAAATAAAGAATTCAGTAAAATAAGACTAAAGTTTCTTTGTAGAAGTTTGATAGTGAAAGATGCCAACTTTCCAGATAATTCAGGGACACCAAATGTTAGGGTTGATACATTTTATAAATAAGTCTAACAACAACTAAATCCATGAATAACTAAATCCATCAATGAAAGTTGTAGATGAGATGATGATCAATATAGACAAGATGCACAACTAAGGATTATGTAGCAATTATAACTGCATTAAAATATGGGAGTTAAATATTATTTTTATAACAAGTAAAAACATTAAACAAAAGCATGATCTCGCTAGTAGGCTTACAAGATGGATGATCTCTTTTAAAGATAAGGTGAATTCAAATGGAGCTTTTCCTGCATTGTTTAATTTGCGCTGCCAGGTAAGTCCTGCAGGTTTCCCTGGATCAACCTTAATCAGGCATAAGAAAGATATTACAATCAAGCATAAAAAAGTTTTAGATATAGAATCAATACTAAAGGCTTAAATCATCAATTGTGAGAAAATTAGTTCAGTGACGTAGTTGAATCATTAAAAGAAGTCCCTAACATTGTCTCCCAAATCAAGAAAGTAAAACATGATCAAAGTTCCACAAATATTGTTAATAAATATTTCAGAAATCTCAAACTTATCAGTTTTAACTTTATTTACAATCGTGCATACTAAATAAACCAGTTGCCTGCTGAACTAACAACAAAATATGGCTATACAATTTTCAAAGCATGCTAATCATCCTCCTTGCAGGTGTCTGGATTGCATTCTCACGTTTGGGATGACAATGAAAATGAAAGTGAATGCTTGATGCATTAGATTCATGAGTAAAATTAACCATATGATTCTAGTCCATGAAACTTTCACCCCATTTTTATCCCAATACAAAACACATCCTTAGGAGAAAATATTATGCCCATTAGACATATGGTAACTGTAAGCCACTTACTTAAATGCTTCAATTCTGAGGATGAAACGCATACTTAGCTTTCACATCAAAAGGAAATACATCAAATTTTACTCAAACTTAGAGTGGCATAATTATAATCTCTGCCTCTAGCACATGAACAAAGTATCCATTTCTTTCACTGCTGACCCTCAAGGGACTCTTATCCAAAGCTGGCATCCAGAACAGAATTCGTTTGTTCCAGCCATGATGACCGCCTCATTTTTCAATCAAAAGTTTACATGATATTAAATTTAACTTTTTTGCATGAAAAACCGAAAGCAAAGTAGGCAGGGTAGAGAGTCAACTTTTCACATGATCATCGCCTTTTTACAGTTTCATTGGAAGAGAGACAACTTCAAAAGGATATGTGGCACCGGCAGGGCATGCGAATGTCGCATTGGAAGTAAAAGAATTAAATTAAATAGACAAGTACATATTAGTATTAAATTAAATTAGATGATATTTGCAAGGATATAAACTCTACCATGATATTTGGAGATTTGTCGATTATGTCGTCGTCTTCAACAACAAAACCTTTTTCTACCATCTTCCTTCCCTGTGCCAAACCGAGGGAGGGAGGGACCTCTGAGAATTGCAGCAACAAAGTGGCAGGCAAAGTAAAATGATAATTATAATAAAACCACCCATTAATCGTAAATCAAAACAAAACAAAAGCCCGTTGAAGACATCAAAAATTTGAAATTGAAGGAAAGTAGAGGCATTGGGCAACATTACGAATTGCAATAGATTAGAGAGTGAATAGTGATAGTGGAGGAGGAAGAAGAAGTCAGCGCATGCATGTACCTGACCTAAGTAAGGATGGAACAACAGCAGAAAACTGAACCCACCCGTGGCACTGTTATTACGATATGATGACTATGATTATTATTGTTATTGATTGCGCAATATAGCAGTACATGTTGAAGATGCACAAGGAAAAGTTGCCTTTCCTTGCCAAGTGGCGTGAGTTGTATGGGATGACGATGGAGATCCACTTGTTGTGGTAAGCAAGTAGAAGTTGTGACAACAGGAAGGAAAAAGGATAAAAGTCAGACTTCGACGGTTCTTCGTTACTTTTATGTTACGCCTTTATACCTTTTAATTTTTACTATTTGTGCATATAATAATCATTCATCTCACTTCTTTTTGGTTTGGCAACTGCTCTGATTTTATTTCATTTTAATATAATATAATAAAAAAAGATGAAAAGTAAGAAGATAGAGAGAGAACGTGTGCGGAGTTTCTCTATATCTTTAATGAAAAAGATAAAACACACACACAAAGTTATGGGGCTGTTACAAGGGACACCCACAGCTCACCAATATGCACAAGAGATAATAAGCAATAACAGACAATAAGAACAGCAGCAGCAACAACAAACAATAAGGACAGCAACAACAAATCAAAAAGCAGAGCAATGACAATAGCCAAAAGTAATAGGAAAAATAAGATCTACTCAGGAAATTTTTTGTATCAAACATTGTTGGACCTGCACTGAATGGGCTTGAGAATTTTCATTCTCTGTTTCCCCCTCACAAGCTGGCGGTATTCAACCAAACCAAGTTTGGATAAAGTAGCTAGTAAACAACCTTGTTAAGAATAATGAAATTAAATTTTGATTGATTTGATTTGTAATTGATTGTAATTTGTTTTTGGCCGTTAGGTTTTCGGCCTATAAATAAGCTCACCCTCTATTGTAAATTAAAAAAAAAAACTCAGTATATACAATCGTATTTTCTCTTTTTTTTATATTTCTCCTATATTTTCTGTGCCCCATTTATCTATTTCTCCATAATGTTTAACACGGTATTAGAGTCATGGCACTCTCCGTGAGCAATCTCGTCTCCGCCACCTCCACCTCCGCCGCTACTCCTCTATTCTCTTCCCTGACTCCTCCGAGAAGAACCCCGAACGCGTCCTTAACATCTGTCGCGCCGCTCTCCGAGGTTAAATCCGTCGTCGAGTCCCTCTTCCAAGTCATTGTCGCTCTCCAAGACTCGTCGTCGTCGCCGTTGCCAAATCAATGCTCTTCTCCAAGTCTCCGATGTTACCTATTGCTGCTTCCGTGCAGTCTCCGATATTTTCCTTAATCACTGCCTCTGTGCAGTCTTCGATGTTGCCTATCGCTGCCGCTACCTCCGTGCAGTCTCTGATGTTGCCTATTGCTGCCTCTGTGCAGTCTCCGATGTTTTCCGTACAAGCCCTTGGCTCCGCTCTTGTTTTCCGTACAAGTCCTTGGCCCCGATGTCATCAACATAGATAATGAGGGCAGTAAAATCAGAATTGAAGGACTTAATGAACATGCTGTGATCAAAAGGAGCTTGCCGGTACCCACAATGTCACGACCTGCCCGAAATTGTGACTGGAGCATAGGGGACCATGACCCCTAGCAGCCTCGAATACCTCAAAATTTTTAGAAAAAAAGGACATAGTTTCCCTCATATAGGCTTATCCCCACAAAGGAAACAAACACCTGATAAAAAATCTCAATCCAATAAAATCCATTTGCAAATCCAGGAGTTTCTCAGACAAAGGAAACATAGCAGTTTGCAAATTCAAAACAATTCTTTGCTGATTTTTATGAAAAGTTTACTAGTAGGTCTTTGTTGAAAGATTTTCTCCTATTTACCGTTCCACTTTCAAACCCCAGCAAGGATTTAATTGCAGACAGTGAAGGGTTTTTGTCGTCCTCTGGGAATTGGTAATACAATGTCGTTCTTAGATATTGTTAATTAAGCAATAGATAGGTTGGTTCATTATTTTTAATGAAAAGTTTATAAAGATGAGAAATTGTAAAATAAGCAATAACTTGAATGAGTTTAAAAACAGTAAAGAAAGTTGTTGAGATTTGATTCGTAATACCACTTTTATATATCCAATAGTTTCATGCATATGATCTATCAAATTCTTAATTTCCTCACACCAGTTCTTATCTTAAATCATCTATGTCTAGCATGATAAGATCATTCGGTTCTCGTTGTTATTTGTCGATGTCTCACATAATTAACAAGGCGAACCGTAATAGCTTCAGATGTTAAAACGACTATCTCTAGCAATTAGGAGTATTAGATGATTTGACTTGTATCCAATTCAAAGATGTAGTTTTCACTCACAAAATTAAATCTCAAATCAGGTTTTAGGTAGTTAAGCTAAAACAAGCATTAAGTTTAAGATTGAATCATCGAAATCATTGAATATCATAGATCCATATACAAAGAAGTTAAGATGGATACATTTAAGCGATAAAACTGATCAAATCCCAACAATAGGAAGGTTAGCTATCCATAACCATGGATTCTTCCCAACTTACAAGAAGAAATCAAAGAAAGCAAGACGATCGGCGAGCAATGGTGGTGCATTTCCATGCCACGGTGTGCGATGACCTTCGGAATCTCTTCCCTTTGCTCCCTAGACGAAGCCCTGATTCTCCTTATCTTTCTTTTTCTCTTTCCAACTCTGGATTCCTTCCTTCGAAGGAAACCACTTTCATTTTATAATAAAAATAACAAACAGGGCGCTGAGCAAATCGAAGGGGTTGTTGAGCGACCAGAACGTGATTTTTGCTCCTTGTTGCACTACAGGGGCCGTTGAGCGCCCTGAGGGGGCGCTAAGCGGCCAGAGTTCCTTTTCCTTCTTTCATTCTTCTTGCCTTGTGCCGTTTTGCTTCAAAATTCATTCCTATATCAAAATATGTCATAAAATTCATCATTTAACACATATAGCATCCATTCTTAACAATTTAACAATAAGAAACCAAAATGGGAGAGTTTGCCAAGGATTTCTCATTAGTTACTCAATATTAGTGTCCATTTAGCTTTTAAAACTACCAAAATATGACATTTATCAGTCTTGTCCCACGTGTTAGTTCATAAAAGATTTTCTTTTCAAAACATATAGTTCACATATCTTCCCAAAATGCCCAAAAGTCTCAGCAAAACCATTTCTTCAATTTCTCAAAGTAACCAAATTGATTTTCACAACACTTTCAAAAATACATTTTCAATTCACATTTTATACACATTTATTTTAATATAGAAAATAAATCATAATAACAACTAACTACTCACTACACAAGCCTCAAGGAGGCGGAGGAATTGATCTACGGATTGGCCAGAACTTGGGGATGATCATTGGAGCCTCCCAACGCTATAGATAAGACAACAAGATCATGGGTTAGGACCTATTTAACCCAAATCACTAATATTTACAAAATCTCAAGTTAGGGTTTCAAGAAATCAATTCATAGACTTGAATAATCAAGTACCCAACTTAAGCACAACACTAACAAGATATTTAAGTTAAGAAATTACCTTTAATGACCCAAGAGAAGTGGATTTTTGCGTAGCCCTAGGGTCACCACCAAAAACTCCAAGAGAGCTCCAATGGAGATTCTAGAGAAAGAGAGAATAATGAGGGATGATGATGATAATGAAGGTGGAGTGAAGGATTTGAAGTGATTTGAAGCGATTTGGAGTGATATGAAAGGTTTAGAGAGGATTTGGTGTTATGGTTTTAGGTTTTCTAGAGAGAAAGAGGAGCAAATGGGGTTAGAGGGAAAGAGAACTCAGCAAAAAAATGAGCTTTTTCGCGTGTTTAGAACCCCCTGAACACAAGTCATTTGAATGGTCTGCCAAAATCATCAATTTGGTCAAGTCATTCGAATGACTTTATGGAGTCATTCGAATGACTCAACTAAATTGACTTCGGGGACGAATTTTTCAGCATTCATTCGAATGACAATTGTTGTCATTCGAATGAATGAGCCCTGGAACTGAAAAATTAGCTAAAAATTGTCTCAAACTCAATAAAATCGATGTTTTGAATAACTAGGCACATAGATAAATAAAAAGCTAATTAAAATGAAGTATTTGAAGTCTATATGTATATAAAATGATTATTTAAATTAGCGGGACATTACACACAAGAAAGTAAAAGGGAGGAAAGCTTGTCATACCAGGTGCGGCTGGCTTGCTTGATACCGTAGAGGGATTTGAGTAACCAGCAACATTGGTTTAGACGAGAAACACAGACGCCCTGTGGAACCTTTATATAAATTGATTCTAACAAATCGTTATGGAGGAAGGCATTGTTGACATCGAGCTGTTGAACAGGCCATTGATAGACAGATGCGAGTGCGAGAACAACACGAATTGTTGCCATTTTCACAATAGGAGAGAATGTCTCAAAGAAATCAATGCCCTCAGTCTGGGCGAAACCCTTTGCAACGAGACGGGCTTTGTAATGCTTAACTGATCCATCAGGTCGCCGCTTAATTTTGTAAACCCACTTCCAACCAATGAGTTTAACATCAGGCGGTGTGTCGGCAAGAACCCAGGTATGATTCAAATCCAAAGCTTCCAATGACTGTGTCGTATAGCCTCGTTGTAGCTCGTCGGCTATGACTCAGTGGAGAAGGGCATGAGATAGTGATGGTATAGAGGTGATACCCGGGTATAGGAGAGAACATATTGAATATGATAAAGACAGGCTGAAGATGATGAAGCTGACAACTGAAACAATGAATTGCATTGGTAATTAGCGAGGCGTGATGGTGGATATGCGTGACGGAGGGAACGATTAAGCGGTGGAGGGATGGGAGATGCAATTTGTGAGAGTGGGGAATTTGGGGGAAACAGCATGAACAATGGGGAAGATGATGATGAATTCGTAAGGGAAGGAAAAAGGGGAGGTAGGGTGGCACGTGGTGGGCTGGGCAAGTAAGTGAGGTCACTAGTGGGAATAGTAGGAATAGGCTCATTGGGTTGGTGATGAGTGGGAAACGAGTGTTGGAAATTGGGATCTTCAAAGGTAGAAGTTGGGCCTTGGGAAGGGAAATAGAAGTATGGGTTGTAGGTGAGGCAAAAATTTTAGGAAATGGAAAAATCATTTCATGAAAGATAACATTATGAGAAACAAAATTTTTCCTAATGTCTAAATCAAGAACAACATATCCTTTCATGCTAGTTTGAAAACCCAAGAAAGCGCCCTGACGAGAGCGAGGACCAAATTTATGTCTATGAGCATTGTGGGTAGATGTATAACAAAGGCATCCAAAAACTTTGAGAATTTCAAATTTTAGAATTTTGATTGTGCAAAAGTTCAAAAGGAGTTTTTATTTTTGATGATGGGTGATGGGACACGATTGATAAGAAAAACATGTTTAATAGCATATGACCAAAAGTGAATTGGAGTATGTGATTGGAAAAGCAAAGCATGTGCTACATTAAGAATATGTTAAATGTTTTCTTTCAACGCAACCCTTTTGTTGGGGCGTTTCAACACAACTTATTTAATATAAAATGCCTTTTGAAGAGAAAAAAATCCTTTAAGAAGTATTCGTGACCATTGTCAGATCGAATGCACTTAATTTTTGTGTTAAATTGATTTTCAAAAAATTGAACAAAAGCATGAATATTAGAGCAAACTTCTCCTTTGGTTTTCAATAAAATTACCAAAGTGTAATGACTAAAATCATCAACAATAGTGAGAAAATATATATGACCATGAATTGAAGTTTTAGAGAAAGAACCCCAAATATCTAAATGTAGCAATTCAAAATATCTAGTAGCACGATTTAAACTTGGCAAATATGACAATTTTTTTTGTTTTGCTAAATGACAAACATCACAAGGTTCATGACTATGTTTGGAAATAAAAGAAAAATTATGATGGAGGATATCTAGACGGTTGCCGGAGAGGTGTCCTAAACGAAAATGCCAAAGGTTGGTGTTGGTGACAGGTGCGATAGCATAGGAATTGATGGATGAGCGGGTATGGAGTGGAGGCCGATCTTGCTTGCCAATTGTCAAATGATATAATCCATCCTTCAAACTAGCCAAATCAATCATCTTCAACAATCGTACAAAATATAGTAGAGAAAGTGAGTGTGCATTTTAAAGAAGAAACTAATTTTGAAATTGAAATCAAATTGAAACAGAAGGCAAGGATTTATAACACATTATAGAGTATTAAAGTGGGAGAAATTTTCACTTTTCCATATATGTGGGTTGTGACATATAAACCATTGGGTAGGTGAACATTTATCGGTGTAATTTTTGAAAAAGTATAAAACCAATCCAAAGAAGAAGTTATGTAATCAGTGGCCCCTTAGTCCAATACCCAAGGCCCACTACGTGTGTGCTATGTAGGAGTGTTCATAACCCGGTCCAGCCTGCCAACCTGGACCGGCCCGAAGCATTCAGGCCAAATCAGACCCGATTTTAATTGGGACCAATTTTAAAAAACTCTAAAAAAAATCCGATTTTAATTCATACCGAGTTCGGGTTTAGCCTCAGGTCACCCGTCCAGGCCCGGTGGCCCGTATGCTATACTATTATGCATTTTTTACTTTTTTTCCTTTCTATCCCATTATGAGAAATCACAAGAATTAAAGGAATTGGATTCTTGCAATCCTATCCCATCGCATGATTGCAAATCTATTGTAATTAACTTTATTGCAAATCTATTGTAATTTGGAGTTCATTTTTGTTCTTTTGCATGCTTTCAATTTTGTGTGTGCCTTTTGTCTGTTCATAGTGATACATAGTAGCATAGGTGCTTGTATTTTGCACATTTTATTCTTGAATTGGTTTCTGATTGCAAGGAGTTTTAATTTACAATAAAAAAGGCTCTTAGGAAATATAGAATCAAACATTTTAGCCCGTTTTGACCCGCTTTGGCTCGGTCCAAACCCGAGTTTTAACTCGACCCGAAGATGATCGGGTCTATCAGATTTAGAGTCGGGTCCAGGTCCTCAAAATTGGTCCGGCATAAATATAGGACTGGGTTCGGGTATAGGCCAATCCGGCCCATGAACACCCCTAGTGCTGTGTGTGTTTTTTAGAAGAAAAATTTGAATAACAAAATATTAAATGGTTACCACTACTCGGGCTATGTGAACTTGCTTTTGGCCCAAGAGAAGACACAACAAGATTGATTTTGTGAGCTTGTGCGTTTTGTTCCATTGAGTCATGAGGCTCGCCATTAGTTTGGAGAAGTGCCATGAGGGATTGAATTTGGGCTTCAGAAAAGGGTGAGTTTGGCCCACTTAGAGTCTCTTGCTTGATGTCATTGTTTGTTGCAGAAATAATCCTAAAGAGGATGAATGATGGCACTGTTGGCGGCGGCACAACGTGTGTTAAAACGTGGTCGTCCTGGGCAACGGGGATGCCCCACCGAATACCCATGTTTCCGGTGACACTCCTCGACAATGTGCCCAAATCGATGGCAATAAGTACACATAGGGCCAGAGCCGCGTCCACTGCCACCGCGTCCTCGTCCCGTCGACGGTGGCCAGAAGTGAGTGCTATTGGCCAGTGTGTTATGATCAGTAAAGAGGGGAGAGGAGATAGGGTGTTGTCGTTCTTCTTGTATCACCATCGCAAAGACACGGTTAACAGACGAGAAAGGATCCATGAGAAGGACGTGAGATTGAATCATAGAGAAAGAATCTTTCGTCAAGCCCTTTAAGGAAGCGGATAATGAAGTCTTGCCGGTGATAAGTTTTGGCAGAGCAAGAACATGACACAAGAGGCTGATAGTTGTTGAGTTCTTCCCATATCGATTTAAGGTTGGTGAAGTAATCTATGACGAAATTGGTCTCCTGTTTCAAAGAATATACTTCTTCCTGGAGTTCAACGATGCATAGCAGATCAGTTTGACAGAAGCGATCACGGAGGTCGGACCAGACATCAACAGCTTGTTCAAGGTAAATAACACTCTGAGCTATAGAGTGGTATAAAGAATTAAGAAGCCACAACATAATCATTGTGTTGCAACGCTCCTAGGCAGAGAAGAGAGGCTTGGTAGACGCCGGCATTTGTTTTTGGATATGAGAGTCATCTTGAAAGAATGTGAACAAGAATGGTAGTTGTTTCCCGTCAATGCTGGCGAGACGACGATTGAAGTTGGGCTTCCGCTTGGATGAAGGTAGAAAGGGCTTGAGGGGTTTTGAGTAGGGTCTTCCATGGATTTGCCTTTTGGTTTTTTGGGGAAATCATCATGGTGAACAGATTTGGGAGATTCTAGGTTGCTATCATCCATGAGAGAAAGGTGGGTATTAGCAGAGCTCCTTAGAGGAGCTCTGTTACCGTATAAGAAAAATGAAAAGTAAGGTGATAGGGTTAGGGAGGCTTTGTGTGTGAAATTTCTCTATATCTTCGATGAAGAAGATAACACACACATATATATAAAAGGTTATGGTGTTGGTACAAGGGACACACAGCTCACCAATATGCACAAAAGAGATAATAAGCAATAACAGACGATAAGGACAGCAGCAGCAACAAACAATAAGGGGAACAGCAGCAAACCGAAAAGCAGAGCAATGGCAATAGCTAAATGATGGTGTGCAATATTAACGAAGTAAGTGTAATTAGCAGAAAAACTCCCTTGAAGTTTCATTTTAGGGGGGTTGCATGCACCTTCTACTCACCGATCTGAATTTTTTATGGCATGTTAATCACAAAAAGCGGAATGAGATATGAAAATGAAAAAAAAAAAAGAAAGTGAAATGAACAAATAAAAAGAGTAGAAGACATTGTAAAAGAATGTGAAAGTGGTGATTCGAGAAATGAAAAGTGGGTAGTTTTTTTTTATAAAGAAATAAAAATAAAAATCACTTACAAAAGTATAAAATTGAAAGAAAATATTAGATACCAACATGATATGTGCCAAAAAAAAATACCAACATGACAATTATTTTGGAGAATACCATTTATTTAATTGTATAAACACTCAACTTTAAATTAGTGTAAATATTACATTCCTCCCCCCAATGACTTTTGAATTACAAAAATGTTTCATGTGCACCCTAAAACATGTCACCGTACAATCACTCATGTATATTATACTAACTTTTGTATTTATCTCTCTTCTCCTCATCTTCTCTTTCCAACTCCTATTTTTTTGTAATCCTCTTCATCCTCTCATTCTCATCCTCCTCCTATCACCTTGAAATTCGATCTTTAGAAGATTTTCTATTTTCCTGTGTCACATTGATGTGGTTTGAATAAAATGAAATTAAGATGATAAAAAATTGGCTTTTTGGGAAAGGATGAGGTCTACCTTTTACAATGATGATTTACTTGTTACATATGTTTAAGCTATTCTATTTGGACTATGTAGTTTATACTTAGGTAATTGAGAATTTGTTGTGTTTGATGCATAACAACGGGTCTTTGTCGTTTAACATATCAACACAAGCATGACGTTCCTTTTGTGACACCATCCTCTTGGAATGTTTTCTGTTTATTTGTGATTATTTTCTTCCTATTGGAACGTTTTCGTGTTGTTAATGTTTGTGCACTTGTGTTATTAATGTTTGTGCACCTACTTTGTTAAAGTTTGTGCACTAAAATTATTTACAGCATAATATGTTTTTATGTTAATGTTTGTGCACCCGTATTGTTAATGTTTGTGCACCTATATTGTTAAAATCTATGCACTGAAATTGTTCATATAGTATAATATGTGGTTTTCATGTTGTTAATGTATTTGCAGTGTGCACCATTGTTGCTAAAGTTTGTACGCTGAAATTTTTCACAGTATACTATGTATTTTTAATATTGTTAATATTTATGCACTTGTGTTGTTAATGTTTGTGCACCTACATTGCTAAAGTTTGTGCATTGAAATTGTTCACAGTATAATATGTGTTTTTCATATTGTTAATGTTTATGCACATATGTTGTTAATGTTTGTTCACCTACATTGTTAAAATTTGTGCACTAAAATTATTCATAGCATACTGTGTTTTTCATGTTAATGTTTGTGTACTCGTGTTGTTAATATTTGTGCACCTATATTGTTAAAGTTTGTGCATTGAAATTGTTCATAGTATAATATGTGTTTTTCATATTATTAATATTTGTACACCCATATTGTTAATGTTTGTGCACTCAGAAACTATTCACATATAAATGTGGTTTTTTGTTAATGCTTGTGCATAAAATTGTTCACACCCATGTTGTTAATATTTGTGTATTTACATTATTAAAGTTTGTGCATGTGAATGAAAATTGAGAAGCACGAACAGTTATGCAAATCACGTGTACACACACGTTTAAGGGCGGAGTGAGAATCCGTGAATGAGAATTTGTAGTAGGGCCCAAGTGTATTTAATACATGATGGTAGTAGTTTGAATTAACTAACTTTATGAAAATATCCTATTAGTTGTTATAATTTTTTTTTAATATAATCAACGGGCCAAGGGCCCAAAAAGAAAAACTAAATCACAGCAATACGAAAAAAAAAAAGATCCCCACAGACTCCGGGAAAAAAAAAGCAGGAGAAATTGCTGAAGGCATACAATGAAAAAACATTTCCCTCCAGGGAATAGTATGGCCCTGTTTGGCCAATAAATTCGTGCAGCTATTTGCGGCCCTGAAGATGTGCAGCTATTAAAGAAAAAAAGTCAAAGAAAGGACCCTTGAAATAAGTATAGTAGTTAGAGGACATCAAAATCCAGACTTCCAATTTCATCATAACTCCTCTTCCGTAAGGCATAGTGGCATACAACTTGAAGGGTAGTCAAACGTTCAAAAGCAATATACACCACCATTCCCTTAATTGCCAGTTCTCATCAACCCCATAAACCACAAAACCCAGTACCAATAAGATCAAACCCCATTTCCAGCAAACCCCATCACATCCACAACATAGTTTCAATAACAAGATTAACTCAAATGGCCAGAGTGTTCGAGTGGAGGCTCTACGCGGCCACTTATCTCATAATTAAAATTCATCTAAAACAACAATGCAATAAGGATTAAATGAATTTATTTGTTTATCACGCATGCCAAAACATGAACAAGATGGAAAAAGGACACAAGGAACCTATCAAAGGAGACCTGCAGCGCATAAATCATTTATCTGCAAAAATTATCGACCAGAAAAAACTCTAAGCAAAATCCAAAATGAATAAACAAACAAATAAATAGGAGGGGGAAAATTACTCCAAAAGTAGATCAGATCAGGCAGGGGAAGCTTCTCGGCCTTTTTCCTCTTGGGAATCCCACGACAACAGGAGGGAGGGAGAGAGAGAAACAATTTAATTTGTATGTGTTTCAAGTGTAAAAAAGATTTAAAATGTCATTCAATCATGTGTTAATGTGACAATACATAATTGGATAACAATGTAAAACTCTTTGAACATGAGAGTGTCTAAAAGTTCAACTCTAAATTAAATATTTACTTCACATAACTTTTTAATGTATGATATGAGGAAAAGTGATCAGCAATAAATTGGTTTTGACAAGATTTCACTTAAAATAACACAACTAATTTAAGTACTTCAAAATTCAAATTAATTTAATTAATTCAGATTAAATTCTCAATTTTATTGAATCAATACCATCTAATAAACATGCCCCGTAGTAATCACTGGTGAAATCCAAAAATTTTAAGAAAGTAAAAAATGAAAACGATAAAATGAACAAGAAATTCTCTTTAAATCCTTGGCTCAAACTGAGAATTAATTGAAAGATGAATGATTATTTTCCATGATACCATAAGCTAGACAACAAAAAAGATTTACACGACCATGAATGAGCAAAGCCCCGAAATCCTATTTACATATACGTGTGAGAAATATCTCTTACATTAGAAGGCATAAAAGCCAGGATTATTAGCACTACCAAAATTCCAATGGGTAGTAGGAGTAAGAGAAAAGGCGGAGGAGGTAATGGTGGCAGTACCAGTGGGAGGATAAGCAAAGATGCTGTAAGACAAACAAGCAAAAGCAATGACTCCAAGCTGAAATAACTTGCTGGCAGCCATCTTCGGGCATTCCCCTGGGACAGGGATCTCTGGTACTCCATTCTCTTCCCGGCATGATACTCTATTCTTTTACCTTCCACCAATGGATCTATGATCTTCCTTGCTCTAGTATTCATATTGTGCCTCGTGCACTTTCAAGTTTCAACTTCAACAATCTCATATATGCCTCAGCTAGCTCAAAGTTCATTTGCAAAATCTGAAATAAGTTGTCCAGCCAAAAGTTTGCCGCCTACTCAAGCTGTAGAAATAAAATGCATATTCTATAAAGTGAAAACCTCCAGGGGAAAATTAGCAATTGAACAGAAGAGCTTTTTTTTTCCGACAAAAATGGAAGTTTATTTTCTCTGTTTAATCCCGAGTTAGAAACTTCCAAGTTCCCACATTTTTACAAATGTGGAACAAACTTGAAGTAACATGCTAAGTAACCACTCTCAAGTCCATATATAAGAAAAAAAGGAGCTATAAATCGTATTATTCATAAGCTCGGATAGGCAGGAATCCGTAACCATTTTATTTTATCTTTTAAATGATACAGAGTACTGGTGCCAAACAATCGAAGTAGTGTAAATTGCTGCATGTGATCTCCCTTGCTGCATTTTTAGTTGTTCATTCACTCAGTAAGAGTTAGTAATTGACTATGCCTTAGTGGACCCTCTAGGGATCTGACCTTAAAACCTCATGATCATACTCTGCTTAGAGCTTGGGGCTAAGGAGTTGTGAAATGCGGAGGAATATCTATATCGAGAAAAAATAAAGGACGTAGGGTTGTTTTCTTCACAATCTCTACTTAGAAGACATGTTCTTACAGTGTGAGACAAGTTATACAATGAGCACTAAAAAGTGTTCTCTCCCAATTTTTTATATAAGCTTGAAGAGAAAGAAAATTTTAAAGAGATGAAATGGGGATTTATAATTATAAAGTGGAGTTTAGTAAATAAGCTTACTCGAATATGTATTCGAGCACATGATGTTTTTTTTTGACATTCTTCAACTAAAGATCTCCAAGTTTTATACTTGAATCTCTACTGACCAATAATATGCTAAGGATTAATAGTTAGAGAGCGCCATTATATAGCATCCCCCAAAACTGTTATCCAGTCCTGCAAAAAGAACTATGAGGACTTGAGACAAACCCTATAATCTAATCTGACATAAAATTCTCCGGATCTATCAAAATATTGAAAAAAAGAATTGGATCTACGAATATGATAACACCAAAAAAGACAGAGAGAGAGACCTTGAAGCTTTCGTTGGTGAAAGTCCACTCACTTATTTAACCCTTGCCGTAAGAGTTGAATGAGACAGATAATCAACAATAATCCAGGAGGAGGAACAAAGAGAAATCCAAGAAAGGAGAAAAGTTTCTTACTTACCTGTGCTGTGATGGTAATTTTTGGAATGAGGCAACAAGAAGAGAGAGAGACCTTCCTTCCTCTTGTGCACTTTACTTTCTGCATATGATATCCCGGCGCCTAGTCTAGGTTCAATTGTTTTCCCAGGACCTGGATGGATGCCTTCGCTCTCGCAAACAGCAGAATCCTTGTATTCAATGGATTGGAAATAACGGTGTTTATTGTCGTATAAGAAACAATTTCTAGACCTACTTTTATTAATTCAATGGCTATTTTATATATCCAAAAGTATTTTATATTAATTAAAGCAACAATTTAATGTTAAATTTTATTATTAATCAATTTTATCTGAATTTATCAGTATTAATGTCATTCTTAATATTATTCATATTTTGTTGTTTTATTTAATCACATAATGACAGACTTCGGGAGACAAATGACAAATTAACAACATTCTAGTTTCCCATAAAAATATGAAATAAGAACAAACAAACAATGTCCTAATTAATAATCACTAAACCGTAACCTATCAATGGACGGGATTAATTGAAAGATTATTAGGTAATATCTATCTTTATAAATAAATAATTCAAGTAAGAGTTAAAAGAATAAATACGTACCAAAATGCTAACTTCAAGAGAGAGAGAGAGTAGTATAACTCAAAGAATGACATTTGGCAATTCAGCCTAACAACAATAGACTAAGTTGTCAATAGAACATTAAAAAAGAAAGAAATGAACAAGAACATAAGTATTATAAAAATTGGAAAGGCCAAGCTAAAAGTAAAAAAATAAAGAAGATGAAAATTTAAAGGGTAATTAGCACCAGTTACAGTTTGAAATTTTTTAAAATTGCATTTCATTCGAAATAACGTGGAAAATTGCATTTCAACTCATTAATTATTGTGACATCACTAATAATTTATTAAATTTTTATTTTATAAAGTTTATAAAAAATGATGAAAATAATAAAATATTATTAAAAAAACCACATAAGTGGTGATTTGGATAGACATTTTCACGAAGGTAATATGTATTAAATCACAATATAAATAATTATTATAAAGTTTTAGGATGTTTAATTATGATTTTAACGCGTAAAATTCATCATTAAACTTTTCAAAATCTTTCATTTTATTACCGGACACAATTTAGACAGGACTAAAAATACAAAGAAACAAAGGAAGAGACTGTATCATATTTAATTTTATGGTGATAAGACATAAAAATATGATAAATGACTTACTCTTTATAATTTCATTAAAACTTTATCTCTGTCCTTATCATCGTTGCTCAACAAAGTAAAGGTACAAAAAATACATTAATTTTCTTTACACATATTTTTGTATCAGTCTTCATAACCAAACAAAATTTTGTATCTCTTTATCCCTATGTTTGTGTCCTAATCAACAATCAAACACAACATTAAAGACGAATATATCCTATAATAACATTATCATTTCCTAAGTGCTAATCTATCCATAAGAGGAGAGTACCAACTACATGTAATTAGAACTCTGCAAACAGACTTAAAAGTGCCTCTTACTTAAATACTAATTAAATAGCTTAAACAAACCCCTATTTTTTACTTCAACAACATATATAGTATACAGTATAAATACTTCATTTCTTTGTGCATTTCTTTTTTCTGAGAAATGGATACTTTGCCCGCACTCTTGGACAAGGATTATGTCATGACGCTAAACGGTAATAAAGAGGGAAAACCTACAATAGAAGCTTGACTGACTCCAAGCTAAAATGTGTCAGTGCATACATCACATAATAAAGAAAAGTGGCGAATTGAAATTAAAATATGTAACATGGGCAACTCAATCAAGTTAGGCAGCGCTGGTGGTTTGAAGCAAAAAGTGGGGAAGATGATGCTCCAAAAGGACCATTAGTTCTCTACCGTGGGTGACTTCATGAAAGACGCTACCCCCAAGCCTTCTTGCGGCTTCAACTAGTTGCCCCCTAAGCCGTTGGGAAAACAAGCAACCACCTGCCTTGGTGCACTCTCTATAAAGAGGAAGGTAAGCAATTGCCATTGTCAGTGGGGCTGGAAGATCTCTTAAGCAGATAGGAGACCCACCCCATTTAATGATTCTCACAAGATTCATGAAATGCTCTTGTCCTATCCTTAATCCTTCCACGTAAGCTCCTTCTGACCAATGCTCCTGAAGAAAAGTCTTCAGCTCAGGAGCAACAGCCTCATCCTCGGACTTAGCAATGATATCTGCAACAGCATAAGTAGCTACAGGATCACCTAAGAAGTCAGATTGGAGGAGAAATGCCACACCATCAAGAGATCCACCGCTGCGTTCCCCTGCAGCCTTGAGAATTTCGACACTAAGTGCAGCAAGGACCTGCTGAGGTACGTGTGGAAGAAGATAAGCAGCAATGTCAACTTGGCAGCTAGAAGTGGCTGCTGTAAGGGCCAGGCAGAGCTCCATGTCTCGGCAACCCCTCTGCACAAACCACTCAACAACCTCCATGCAGCCCCTCTCAGCAGCTCTCATCAAAGGGCCCAAAAAGGCTATGGCATTTCCCTCTTCGACCAGGCACTCCATAGTTCCAATCTTGCAGTAATGGGAGGCAAAGCCCAATGCCAAGTCAACGTCAACATCCAAGCTGTTCCTTTGAGCAATCTGCATAATTGATTCCCAGTGTGCAACACAAACAAGAACCAAAATTTTCAGCATACTTGATGTTAAAACACCTTAAATCAGCAATTAACTATAAAGCACCCTAAATCATCTATGCACTACCTGACTTCATAATTGAAAGATTATGAATGAGGCAAAGTTGTAGTACCAAGACCTCAGACCTCCATATTCCTCCAAGACATGCAATAGAAAGGCTACCCACTTACAAAAAACATAAATATTAAGGACAACATATCTATAGAACCCTTTGATATGACACTCAATAACAGTCAAACTGCACCTAAATGCACCAGCATTTTAGCAATATGCCATCAGCCATCACTGAAAAGCACTGTAGCTGCTTTTAATTAATCTTAACAAAAGAAGTAGGCTATGGTTGCTAAAAGGGCTCGAGAATCATTAATTGATGGCCTGAAAGAGAAAAGGAGGAGAAGAGAATTATCAAAGATCACCTGCAATAATATGCGCACAAGTTCTGTACTGCCAAAACGTGAGGCCTCCAAGAAACACTGATTAACGTTATCAGCACCCCCCTCTACTAACATTCCCAGCAACCCTTGGATCACAGTGGCTGAGATGCCAAATGCCCAACCTGGATCAAATGAGCTCGAGAAGAGAGTAAGAGGAAAGCATGCTGCATCAAAAGCCTCACTGAAATCCTTCCCCGTAAGGCGATTTCCAGCAAGATCAAGGAATGTCTTAAAGGCAGATAACTGGAGCTGGATCTCTACAGCTAAGTTGTGTGTAACATTATCCCTATCATGTTGGAGTCGTGAATGGACTCCTATACATTTCAGAGCCCATTCAGTAAACTTTTGAACCTTGGCACCAGCTTCTGCCTTCAAGACTTCATCATTGCATTCTTGGAGACGCTCATTCAACCTGAAAAAAAGTAGAGTTCACACATGAACTGCAATTACAGTATACAATAACTGCACAAATTTTAGCACAGACAGTGTCTTCAGTGTCAATATAATTCAAACCCCTCTAACATGAAACTTGCATAACATAAAAAAGCCCATTCCAGAACACATAGTAGCAGACCAAGTGAAACAGAAAACAATAGCTCAGAACTAAGAGATACGTATTTTTTCTTTTCCTTTTTTTTGGGGGGGGGGGTGGGGGAAAGCACCTAACAAGAGGAATAAATCTTGCCAGTTGAGTCTTGCATGAAGAGTCAAGACTAAAAGATATAAAACATGTAACCTTCAAGTGTGTTTTATTCCTAACCATTCATCCAATAGCCAATAACTAACAAATAACAATGTTGAGTTGCTGCATGCTGTAATTAACTGAACTCTTTCCAGAACATTCCCCTCTTCCCCCCAAATCTTTCAAAACAGTAAAGTTGTCAGTGACTGAACTCTTTCCAAAACATTTTTTTCCCAAAAGAATAAATAAATACAACAGATATGAGTGAGTTGTACCTTTGAGCCATTACAGTAACTGTATCAGCAAGACTCATTGTCTGGCTCTGGCAAGCAGAGACACATGAAGCAAGGAATGAAGTCCTTAGAGTAGCTCTTGTGAAGTCATAAGCACCATTAGCAATGATCTTCTTGATAAACCCCGTTACTCCATTAAGTTCTACCTCTGTGCTCAAGAACCATAAGGAATCTAGAGTAATACACAACGCATCATTAAGTGTTTGTGGATCAGCAACCAAAATCAAACTTTCTGCAAGTTCCCAGTCATGGGAACTCACTGCACCCTGAAACATCCGACCCAACTCAATCCTGTCTTGTCTGCATAGTTTCTTTTCCAAACCAATATTCCCATTGCTTCCAACCTCACAATCTATTGTAACTGCCCCAGATTTGAGCTTCTTGGCATTGCAACAACAAGGAGCGAACATTCTAGATTCTTTCCTCATAAGTGGCGCATCTCTTGGTAAAACTACATTGCTACCCTCCCCTTTCTCTGATGCAAAATCCTGATTTTCATTTCTCTGGAGTTCAGTTATGTTGTTTTCAGATTTAACTTCCATAAATATGGGATTTTCCAATCCAATTTCATCCATCACAACGAGACTTTTACTCCCTTGGACGGATGCCATGTCCTCTTCCATCATCATCTGTAACAGATATAGGCCACCCTCCCCTCTTAATCAATCCCAATGAAGAACCATTTCTTCAAAGCACAAGGGACAACCCATGCTGAATAGAGAACTCTAGCCGCTGAGTTTCAAAATCACAAAAAGCTCGTCCTAATAGGTCCCACGTTTTCTAGTTACAAACTCTGATTTTGTCAAAAACAAAAAATGCTCCAAACGGTTCTCAAGCCTCAAGGAAAACAAAAGAAACAGTAATTACGTCTAGAAGTAAACTCAAACGCCAATGGAAAACTCACACGAAATTACAAACCCTAAATACAGGAGTGAATAAAATATTGGCTTCCGCTGTTTTGTTTTATAACCTATATATATATATGTGTGTGTGTGTGTGTGTGATTTTAAATAAAAAAGTTACTAAGAATTAAGAGAACCCAAATCTTCCGATCATGGCCATCAAAGAATAAGTGCAAACATTCACGTCAAACCCACAGCAGTTGAACAAACGAACCCTATACGGAATCCAGATGAAGCACGGAAATATGAGGATAATCAGTAATCAATCCTAAGATACCAATACTATTATAATCAGAATTTATCACATTGCATGTTACCATTTTTACACGACATTAGTTGTGCCAATGAATTAGAATCTGTTCTGAAAAGACGAAGAAACTAAAAAACCAGGAAAGAATAGATAGCTTAGAAATAGCAAATCATGACCGCAATAAATAGTGGATGCGATAGATACAAAACCTAAGTGCTTGTGAGAGAAACGGAATGAATGGAAGAAAACCCCTTGCCTGACCTGTAATACTTCATTTGAGACACCAGATATAGATCTATGTATCCTATTTTAAACTTCCACTTTAGTACTGAGTTTTGTGGTTTATGTATTAATAAAAGGCGGGTTCCGGACTTAAATACACATGTTTGGATAGAGATATAAAGTCCAAGCCTAAAAGTGAGTTTTATCCTATGTTAGGTTAATAATATATCCGACATAATTTATTATATTTATATTATGTTTAATTTAATGATGATAAAATATAAAAACATGATAAATGACTTAAAATATTATTTGAGTGTTCTTCTCACTCATTCATAATTTCATTAAAACTTTGTATTTACTATTGTCCCCATGTCCCAATAAAATGAAAGTACATAAAACACACTAATTTTTTTTGTCGGTGGTACATAAGATTTTTTACCTATCTTCATAACTAAACAAGATTTTGGATTCTCGTATTCGTGTATTTGCGTCATGTATTAGTAACCAAATGCAACTAATGAGTATAATTTCTATGCAATGTTGATTTAATAAAAAAAAAGACATTATATTATCATCTAATTATATCTCTATACACACTAATAGGATTTCTTAAAAAAATTACTCTTTCATATCCAATTTTTTTTTCACTTTTACCCTTTGCAAATGCTATAATAGCATTAATCTCTTATTGATAACCAACCATGATATATTATTGATTAAGTTTTTTTCTTTTAAATGGTAACCAACTAATTGATAAGTGATATCTAACTCAAAAATAAAATGGTTAAATTTCGTACTTGATTAGTAAGCACACTTCGTCTGTCAAGTCTCACCAGTTGTTAAAAAAAATAATTAATTATTACTCTCCCTTTTATTCAAAGAATATCATTCTAATTTATATGACAATAAAAAAAATCATGTTTATGTGACAATATATAATATATTGCTAGATGAAATTTTAAACACAAAATATTTATTTTAATTTTGAACCAAGATATCAAGGGACAAAATATTTTGATTTCTTGTCCATGTGTCAATGGGTTTTGTAGTGTTTGGGCACATCTCAACATATACATTCCAACAACATTCTTCAACTTGTTATGTTTTATGTTCCATCATGAATCTTAATACGGTATTAGAGTCATGACACTCGTATTGAATCCTATTTTTTATGTTGTTGCCTCAAACCTTAGGTTCTATATTTTTTCCGCTAAAACTCTTTGTTGTCATTTTCATGCAGTTCTCTATTTTCACCCTTTTGTTGTCATATCTAATTCGAAGCCTTCTTTGATCTTGTCACACCCCAACTTAAGGATGTTACCGGCACGCAATAGACTAGTTTCCTCAATGAAGCCTCTGGAACGCTTTTCGTAAAAACATGTACTTTAACTATAATTAAAATACATAAAACTTTCATTTTCTAAATAAATATAAACTCTTTTACATTAAACATAAATATACATGATAAAATACGCAACTGGTCCAAGGATCCTGCCTGTATATAATTGAAGCACTCTAGACATGACTCGATTACAAAAATAAAAATAAAATAACAATTCCTATAGGTAGCTTCACCTTAAGGTGAACTGCTGACTTTTGGATTCTGATGTCGCTACACTGATCATAAACTCCACGTTCTGCTACGCTGCTTCATAACCTGTAATTGGAGGGAAAGGTTGAGAGATGAGAACTCTGAGAAGAGTCTCAGCGAGAGGCCGACGACAACATGAGACATTTCGAAAACCATGACATGCGAATACAATATATATATATATATATATATATATATATATATATAGAGAGAGCAAGCATAAAACATTTATAATAAATAGTATATAAAACATTTGAAAAAATAATTCAATTGGGGAGCTATCTTGAGAGACAATTCAACCATTACAGTTTAGTTGTTCCTGAAATGTTCAAGCTTTACGGTTTTGCCCTAATCTACAGGACATGATACATGACACTGGGTATCACGGGCTGACATGTCTAAGCTTTACGGTATTGCCCTAAATCTACATGAATCATATTCTACTTTACGATCATACAAGATATATTAGGGTCAACGTAGGCTATCGTTGACTTATAGTTCTATCCTAGATACACTCCCATGAAAATAGTTTTAAATACATAACATGATCATCATAACATAATCTTTATACTGACAACATAACATGACTTAATGTTTTTAAGTGTTTTATCTTGAAAAAATAAAAGTAGACTAAGATTCCATGCTTAGGGAGTTCCCAGGTAAGAAAGGTGCATCACAATGGACATCTTAAGCACCAAGTCTTGTCCTTAGCCAGAACCTTTCCTTAACATAAATCTTCTCCCACCAAAATTTTTCCTTAACCATGATATTTTATTGACTTTATTTAATGTAATAAAATATGTGGTCCCATATAGTTTTAAAATAGTTTCATGATTTTCTCAAATAAGTTTGTAAATATATACTTCACAAATAAAGAGTTTCTAAATAAATAATTATGAGAAAATAACTAATTAAATAAAAGAATAACTAACTTCATAAATACATAAATAAAATAATAAATTCCACCTCCTAGGATTTTATAATCCATAAATAAAATAATGTTAAAATCAATAAATAAATAAATAATTTTAAAAATAAATACATGGTCTAAAAATAGACCGTGAAGAAAGTCACTCACCTTAACATAGCTGACCACTACGAAGCACTAAGTTGGGAGCTTCTGACACCCTATGTGGAGGCACTGCTTCCCACGAACGGAAAACGAGAAGGAGAAAAGAAATAAAAAGATAATTGAAGCAAAAAAGTCTCACAAAAGTGTGACTTCTAAAGCTCTGGAGTGAATTAGTAAGTCTAAACACTTACAAAAAGTCTTTATATATAGGGGGAGGAGGAGGTTATCCTCCCCTTCTATCGTTGTAATTGATGTGAGACTAATACTCACCCTTATAGCTACCTGCTTGACATATGCTGACTAGGCATGAGGACAAGAAATAAAAGAAGGCACAACTAACATAACTGACTTTGACTTGTTTACTGGGATCTAGACATGGACCTTAAACATGACAAGACTGACATCCTATAGGCCTTATGTAACATTACGTCTTGTACAAATGGGGAGCCTACCATTTACATAAACATAACTTTACTTAAGGACACTTTCTCCAATAGATACAGGGAAACCAATTGCTCTGATACCGTCTTGTCATATCCCAACTCAGGGATGTGACCGACACACAAGGGATTAGTTTCCTCGCGGAAGCCTCTGGAACATTTTTCGTAAAAATATGCACTTTAACTTTAATTAAAACACATAAAACTTTCATTTTCCAAATAAACATAAACTCTTTTACATTAAACATAAATATACATGATAAAATACGTGACTGGTCCAAGGATCTTGCTTGTATATAATTAGAGCACTCTGGACATGACTCGATTACTAAATAAAAATAAATTAACAATGCCTATAGGTAGCTTCACCTCAAGGTGAATTGATGACTCTTGGATTTTGGCGTCACTATACTGATCATAAACTTCATGCTGTGCTATGCTGTTTCATAACCTATAACTAGAGGGGGAGGTTGAGGGGTAAGAACTCTGGGAAGAGTCTCAGTGATAGGCTGTCGGCACGGCGACGTGGGACACTGTGAAAACCATGACATGCGAATGCAATACATAATATATATAACAAGTATAAGCATTTCTATAATAAATAGTATATAAAACATTTGAAAGCATAATTCCATTGGGGAGTTATCTCGATAGAAAAGCATTACAGTTTAACAATTCCTGAAATGTCGAGACTTTACGATTTTATTCTAATCTACAGGACATGATATATGATATATGACACCGGGCATTACGGATTGCCATGTTTAGGCTTTACGATCTTGCCCTAAATCTACATGAATCTTATTATACTTTACAATCGTACAAGGTATATTAAAGTCAATGTTTTTTTTCCCTTAAAAGTGATTCAATTGAGCAAGTTAAGGTAAATCCGTACTCGATTATCACACATTCATACATAGGCTATGTAGACTGTAACGATATGTACCATTAGTTTCAAACATAAAAATAAAAATATACACTTACCTACCTTAATTATTTAAAAATTAGAAATGCTTTGTGTACACCACAGACGCATACACTCGTACATACATCACTGTTTTATACGAGTTTATACACAATTAATTATCATTATACTACACAACACGCGTGCGCCCCAATCCCGAACTCGTTCTCGTCATAGTTTTCACTCATCGTCTTTAACCTCTCATCCTTGTTATGTTATGTTTATCATTGTCATCCTCGTCATTCTCTCATCCTCTCATCATCTTCATCCTTTATTTGATTATCCTCTCATCATCATCATTCAAGTTTCTGTTATGTTTATCATAATCATCATTATCGTTTTTATGCTTTTTTTCTTTGATTTCTATGGAGAGTTTTGTTCTTTGATGTCTCTATGGAATTCTAATGTACTGAAGCTTTATACGTTCTAATGCACATTCATCACTGACATGCATATGACAGAAAATTGAATGTGCAAACTTTAAATAGGTGTATGTGTAACATCCCAGATTTTTCCTCTATGGATAATTAGTTAGAATAAATAATTTCTACAGTCGACTAATGGATAAGGCACAAGAAGGCTCAAAGCGCCACGTGAGACCCACAAGACCTCAGCCAAGATGGGCTTCAGACCCTATGGATTTTTCCCCGGGCCTTGAACCATTTTTTGGTCTGTCAGGAAATTTTATGGATACCGACAGTGCCCGTAGAATTTTCTGACGAGAAAATAAATCCCCGGCTGCCTAACCAGACTCGAACTACTAATCAGGAAAATTAGTAGATCATGACGGTGCGACCAGATTATTTTTCGGACAACCATACGCGACACACGGAGACTGCTAACGATCAAACACCACCAAATATGGAGAAATTTTCCCCTTGGCCTGCCGAGCCTTGTCCCCTTACCATACTCCCCACTAACAACTCCCTCATCCTTCAAATCACCTTACCTTAGGCCTTACCTCCTACTATTCACCCATCATAACATTGCGCTCATTTTATTCAATTCTCCTCACCTTCTGCTATAGCACCGAAGCCCCAACAGCTTCTTTCCTTTCATTCTCTCCATCCATTTTTGCTTCCTTTTCTTACCCAAATCCAAGGCTAAAAGCCTCAAGCATTGCCAATCCCCTTCACCGTCCTACAAAGTAGTGTCCAAGCTTGGCTAAAGCTTCAAGTTCCTCAGAACTTGGAGAAAGGAGTTTCAAGCATCCTTGAAGGGGGAATCTGTCCTCCACCACCCCTTCATCCACAAACCTGAGGGTAGGGGTAAAGCTATCTCTAAATCACCTTAGGGTGATGTATGTAAGTTTTATGTATGTTTTGAAGGAAGGAAATGGGTTAGTGCAAGGATGGGAAGCGAGAAAAACCACTAGGACCTGTATCAGGTCTGTGGTCATTCAAATGAATTCCCCAAGATCATTCGAATGAACCACGAATGTTTCAGAAAATGAGTGTGAAAACCACGGGTTATTCGAATGACTACCTTAGAGTCATTCAAACGAGTCATGAGGATTTGTGATTTTGAAGGCAATAAAGGCCAGTCATTCGAATGCCTAGGCCTTGGGTATTCGAATGACAAACTACATGAGAAATTTAAAGAGAAAAGGCTAGAATCATTCGAATGACCATTTATGGGGCATTCGAATGACCATCCTTTGCACCACCCACAAGCCAGAACCTAGTGCCATTCGAATGACCTGAAGAGTGTCATTCAGATGACCTAGGTTCCAAACTTAAACATGAATGCTTCCTTGATGTGAATGAATATGCCATGTATGAATGAGTTATAGATATATGTTGACATGCATCATGAGGACTCGGTTGCCACTAGGACCATAGGGTAACACTAAATCACTAGAAATGTAACGCTTAACGTAAATGAAGATCATAATTGAACGTAGGGAACGAGAATGTTTCTTAAGAGTGTTATGGCCAACCAGGGCTTGGTGTACCTTAAAGAAAAGTACGTAGTTATCTAATAAGGATTCCCCTCTCTTGGCAAGTCACACATGACAAGCCCCCTGCCAGTTTCGCAAGGTAAACTAGTCTAAAGTCTAAAGAACGCAGGCATAAGCCTAAAAGCGGGTTTCCACCTGGAAGTCAAGAAAGAAAGAAAAGAAAAGAAAGTTAAGGCCGCCGGTAAGAGGCGTGCAAGAACTCAAGTTAAGAAGAAAGATAAGAAAGGTACGAGCCACTCTTGACACCATCATAGGGTAGGCCCCTTACCATCTAGCTCGCACCACCTATCGTCGGTCGATGAGAACGTGCCTGCGAGCATTCATGGTTAGCTACCACTCGGGAAAGGAGCGTTGCCCGGTCACCGATGAGACGGTAATAGTAAGTGGGTCGTAGCCGAATGGGGACGGTGGTCCCACGGACTGCGAAGGAGAAAGGACGAACAAGTAAAGGCACGAAAGAGGATGCAGCCACAGGGCGTGTAAGAGAACCCCTTGTCCCTCATGCATGGAATGTGAATGAATGTCTATATGTGAATATATATATATATATATATATATATATATATATATATATATGTATGCATGTAAACATATGTATGGTATGGGGGCCCAGACTAACTGCCCGAAAGTAAGCCCTAGTATGCCATAAGTACAACATGACGAATAATAATAAGCTCGATAGGTAACCCTAATTCCCTAGGGTAAAGATTAGATGTTCTCATCACCTAGTAATTTAGATAAAACAGTTCAAAATAGCAAGACTAAAAGTGAACTAGGAAATGTAGATTTGCATGACACTTAGAGATCTCCTGAGCGGCCTGGATCATGACTGAGCTAAAAGAAAGTAGGAACCCTTATAGATGCCCATTGAGAACGAATGGTTCTCACCTCGCTCGCTTGTGATGCCAAATGTCAGGGTTTGTACGAGCCTTGGGATCCATGCCAGCCACTCAGATTGTCTTGGACGAAGATGGGAAGAGTCGCCGCCGAACGAGAAGGAGGTCGAGGTGGACCCAAACTCTCTACCTCCCCCACGGTCGTCCTGCTACCGCCAAGGACCGCGAAAGAGGGTCAACCCATTCTTCCGATGACGCTTAGCCCCGCGTACTCACGACTAGAAGCCAGACCCTCCACAGCCTACAGAGACCTGCCCTCGATCCCCGAGTTTTCGCTAGAGGCCGAGGAGGACGACGATTCCCCAGTTCTGGCCTCGCCATCGTCCACTAGCGATGATTCAGACGAGGAGGACCCCATGGAAACCGAGTCAGACGAAGAAGAAGAAGACCCTGAAGAAGATCTCGATGACGACTAGCGGCAAGGCGTACAACCCATTTTTTTTGTATCAAGTTGAATGAAAAAATGAAACTAACTGTATTATGTATAGTATTAACTTGATTTGAGTTTCATGAGACCAACTGAGTCCTTTCACTTATTATGCTCTGCTTGTGATGATACACGCCCCATAGAACTAGGATTATGCTATGTCGCTATATTGCTTGTTATATATATGCATTCACGCGCGACTCATAAATTACCTACAAATAAGTATACTAGAACGATTTTCAAATTGGTTCGTAATTTCATAAACAAAGTATTTTTCAAATAATAGGGACTATGAGTAATCCCGACTAGAGCAGAAAACAACTATACGTAGCGTATTTACGACTATAGCGTGAATAGCTAGTAGGGGTGTTTCAGTATGCGCAAACATTAAATGGGCTAATGCGCAAACATTATCCACAAGCCATAGGTTCTGTCTTTATTGAGGAAGAGGATGTGCATTTTGGCACATTCTTAACCTTTCAACAATTAATCTATAAATATTATAAACATCTTGGCACAATTTTTTACATATTATCGTGAATAAACATTAGATGGTGTGATATAAACATTATGTGTTTGTCACACATGCATAAAAATGCAAAATCTGATGTGTTGTAGAAGTTTGCAAACTTTAAATAGGCGTATGTGCAAACATTAAATGGGCTTATGCGTAAACATTATCCACATGCCACATGTTCTATCATTGTTAAGGAAGAGGATGTGCATTTTGGCACATTTTTAACCTTTCAACAATTAATCCATAAATATCATAACAATTTTGACACAATTTTTTACATATTATCATGAATAAACATTAGATAGTGTGATATAAGCATTATGTGTTTGTCACAAATACATAAAAATGTAGAATCTGATATGTTGTAGAAGTGTACAAACTTTAAATGGGCTTATGCGCAAACATTAAATGGGCTTATGTGCAAACATTATGGGCGCATTCACTAAGCAGGAAGCGTGCATTCACGCCCTAGTGGGTGAGAGTGGGAGAGAGAGTGGAGAGTGTATGGAATATGGGTGTACATGTAGCATTACTTACAATGACACTCTTTATAAGGTTAAAAAGCATATAAAATGACATTTGCACCCCTATTTTTTTTCTTCTATCGCTATTTCAGTATCACCCTCCGAAGTACAACTTCTCGCCCATTGACAACTTTTACACACTCCCCTCCTCCTAGCGTATCAACATTGTTATGGTGAGATCAATTTGTTAATAATAAACCCGTTGTGTTTCCTTACTAAAAATGAAAAACCCTTTCAGTTAAATTTAAAAAAAAACTAAAAGAAAAGAAGGTGAAAAAAATGCAATAATATTTCATATTTGCACCCTCTCCAATATAGCACATTTGCATGTTACCATACATCGTGTGCCGGAGCCCCAAGATGTGAGCCTAATTGCGAATCGGCAGGACACCACCACGATTAGGGTTGGGTGGTGGCAAGGGTGAGGAGGAGGGTCAATTGTTACAAGGGCTCAATTATGGGGAAGACGAAAAAGTGAGAAAGATTGGGTTTTTGACAGGGAGGTGAGTGTATTTTTGACAAAATTTAGAGGAGGTTATTGTAATTATCCATAAAACATATATTAGATATTAGACGAATTATTTATAATGAGTAAATACATGATTGTAGTTAATATTTTATTATATTAGATGAATTATTTATAATGATTAAATACATGATTGTAGTTAATATTTTATTTGTTTTAAAACGATGGTCTATCTATATTTTTGAGGTTTAAGTTAAAGATCTCTTGTTAAGAGGTTTGAGCTCCCTAAGCTAACCAATTATACGTTAGTATATATATTTTTGGGTTAATTAAGTTTTTTGTTCCTATAATTTGGAAAAGTTTGGTTTTACTCCCTCTATGGAAATTTTAGTCCCTGTAAAATTTGGTAGTTTGATTTTGGTCCCTGTTAATGTTTGAGACCTGACGGTGATGACGTGTCAGTTAGCTCGGCGGACGTGGCATAACCCGGTTCACCTCCAATGGCCCATAAACCTGGTTCAACCCGTGACTCGACCCGGTTTTTTTTTTTTTTTTTAAAATCCTAAATCCCCAAAATCCCTAAATCTGCAGCAACTCGAAGGCAGGGGCTGCTCGCTTCTCTCTACTAGTGGGCTCGCGTGCGTGCTCGCCGTCCTCTTCTCGCGTGGCTGTCGTGCTCGCCATCATCGTGCTCGCGTGCGTGGCTATCGTGCTCGCGTGGCCGTTATCGTGCTCGCGGGGCTGTCGTGCTCGCGTGCTCCATTTCTCGTTCCAACAGCCCAGCCGTCGCCACCCACCGCGACCTCGTAGAGGTAAGGGAATCCCTCTTCTCTCTCTCACTTTGCTCCATCTCTAGCAATAATGAAAAAGAAAAAGAAAACAGAACCAGGACCTACTGCAACAAACAACAGAGCAGTTGGAAGGAGCTCATTACAGTAACAACAAGCACACTTAAGGGTCTCAACAATGAGCAGCAGCAACGGACAAAAAACAGCAACAACAACACAAAAAACTAAACCCGAAAAACAACAACAGCAACCAATAAACAGCAGCAAGGAGAAAATGTCAGCAAAAAAAGACAATTCATCCATGGAGAATTGAAATGACACAGAGGAAGCAGAATACTCGATCTGGTTCCGATTTAGAGCCAACAAACTTATTACTCCGACCATGCTGCTGATTTGGGGATTTTGGGATTCAGGGATTTAGGGATTTTTAAAATAAATAAAAAACCAGGTCGGGTCACGGGTTGAACAGGGTTTATGGGCCATTGGAGGTGAACCGGGTTATGCCACGTGGCGAGTCCACGTGGCACGCCACGTCTGCGGAGCTAACTGACACGTCATCATCGTCAGGTCCCAAACGTTAACAGGGACCAAAATCAACCACCAAATTTTACAGGGACTAAAATCTCCATAGAGGGACTAAAACCAAACTTTCCCAGATTACAGGGACTAAAAACTTAATTAACCCTTTTTTTTATAAATCAGTTGGAAAAACCTTTTTTTATATACGGTTAGAAAAATGTTAATATAAAAAATATAGAATTGGAGAAAGAATGCACATTAATAATAATTTCTTAAAAAAATACACTATTTTTATATTTGAAAAATCATCTGAGTCATCCAAAATGAATTATAGAACATAAAATTGATTATACTTTTTATTTCAACATATTTAATATTTTATTGACACCATTATTTAAAAATTGATTTTAGTCTCTACAATTGATTTTAAAAGAAGTGAAACTTTATTATTTTATGTCAAAATTATGTATAGAGAAATTATGATCACATTAAAATCGCTCCAACTAAAATTAATTATGATAAAATCAACTTTATCTATATATATATATATATATATATATATATAAATAAATAAACAAGCAAGCACACGCTGATACATGTATTTTTGTTAGTATTTATGGGGAGAATGATTTTAGTTACGTCACAAGAAAGAATATTCAAAAATCACATAAATAAAATAATAAATACAATACAAGACAATGCAGTGGCGTGGGTGACTGTTGTTGGCGAGTGGTGAAAATGTGTTAATAAATTAAGAAAGGAAAACGCTTCCTGTCCGTAAGCTCCCAGTATGCTCCGCCTTAGTTCCCGCTCGTCAATGTTAGGTGCTTCCCTCTCTCTCGGGAACCCCTTTAGACCCTTTCCACCAACAACATCATTCTCCTTCCCCATTATTTTCAATCTCTGCAAATTCCGCTTCGCATTCAATTCCTTGCTCTGTTCGTACCAATCCCATCAAGAGATATGGATGACCGAATTGAAGAGGATGACAAGGACAAGGAATCCCTCGCCGCCTTGAGCAGCTCTATTCCACCTCGTCGCAAAGCCCATTCGTACAGCCAACAGCTCAGAGGACCTGCCACACACAAACGCCACCATCAGGTCCGCAAGCACAGCCTCGACGACAACCGCATATCCAGTCACATCGAGTCCTTTTACGAGTCTGACTCAGATGATGACTTTTTCCCGCGCTCCTCTACCGATGAATACAATGAAGGAGTAGGAGAAGGAAATGGCGGCGGCGGCGTTCCCGATGACCTGTCTCAATGTCAGCCACCGTTGCAGGAATTCATAGGCAGCGGGGGCGGGACCGGGATCTTCAAGGCTCCGATTAGAGCGGCCGTTCATCCCGGGCGACCGACGTGCCTTGAGCTAAGACCCCACCCGCTGAGGGAGACTCAGGTGGGTAAATTCCTCAGAACCATTGCCTGCACGGAAGCGCAGCTGTGGGCTGGGCAGGAATGTGGGGTGAGGGTGTGGGATTTTAAGAATGCATATGAACCTGGGTGCGGCCTCGGTGGAAGGGTGAGAAGGGGCGACGAGGACGCGGCGCCATTTTATGAATCAGCTGACATCTCTCCGGCCTTGTGTTTGGCTGTTGACAATGGGAATAGGTTGGTGTGGAGTGGGCATAAAGATGGCAAGATTAGGTCATGGAAAATGGATCAAACTTTTGCTACCCCTTTTAAGGATGGCCTTTCTTGGCAGGCTCACAGAGCTCCCGTTCTTGCCATGGTCATAACTTCCTATGGCGATATTTGGTCTGGTTCCGAAGGGGGTGTTATTAAGATCTGGCCATGGGAATCTGTAGAAAAATCTCTTTCCCTGTCTCCGGAAGAAAGGCACATGGCAGCCTTGCTTGTGGAGCGTTCCTTCATCGACCTCAGAAGCCAAGTCACCGTCAACGGTGTCTGCAGCATATCTTCTCAAGAGGTCAAGTGTTTGTTGTCTGATCATGTTAGAGCTAGAGTCTGGTGTGCTGGCCCTCTATCTTTTTCACTGTGGTATGCTTCCAGTTTTTACATTATATCAGCTTGGGTCCACGGGAGAATTTGCATTCTTTTGTGATGTTTGGTGTAACGTCTATTTTGACTTCCTAACTCTTTTTTTTTTTTTTTAACAAGGATTCTGCCTGCAAAAATATGCCATATCTAGAATTATGAATTTGAATAACTTAAGAATTGAAATCTTTTATAGGGATGCTCGTACCAAGGAGCTTCTAAAAGTATTTAACATCGATGGCCAGGCAGAAAATCGAGTTGACATGTCATCGGTGCAGCAGGATCAAGCAGTAGAAGATGAAATGAAGGTAAAGTTTGTTTCCTCCTCGAAAAAGGAGAAATCCCAGGGTACTAGTTTTTTGCAGCGATCGCGTAATGCTATAATGGGAGCTGCAGATGCTGTCCGTCGAGTTGCAACCAAGGGAGCAGGGGCATTTGTTGAAGATAATACTAAAAGAACCGAAGCTCTTGTGCAAACAAGTGATGGAATGATTTGGAGTGGATGTACAAATGGCTTACTTGTTCAATGGGACGGGGCAGGCACCCGTATGCAAGAATTTAATCGCCATCCTTGTGCTGTCCAATGCTTCTGCTCTTTTGGAACACGGATATATGTAGGCTATGTGAGTGGTATTATCCAAGTTCTGGACCTAGAAGGCAATGTAATTGCAGGATGGGTTGCTCATAATGGTCCTGTGATAAGGTTGGCTGTTGCCAATGGCAGTGTTTTTAGCTTAGCTACTCATGGTGGCATACGCGGATGGAATATTGCGTCTCCGGGTCCTGTTGACAACATAATAAGATCAGAGTTGGCTACAAAGGAACTTAGTTACACAAGACGGCACAATGTCAGAATTTTGATTGGCACATGGAATGTTGGTCAAGGTAGAGCATCTCAGGATGCACTTTTGTCATGGTTGGGTTCCGTTGTATCAGATGTAGGTATTGTTGTGGTTGGTTTGCAAGAAGTGGAGATGGGTGCTGGTTTTCTTGCTATGTCAGCTGCAAAAGAAACTGTAAGACTTTATTCATTATCTTGATTATGCATTTAACATTAAGTTATTATTGGTGAAGTTCTTTTGCTTTACACGTAACACTACCTTACAAGTTGACAAACGTTTTTGTATTGGAAACATGTAGATATGTACATAAGCAGAGAAATGTATAGACACTTATTGAACTTTATCCTTCTCTGAAGTAGTCAGCATTACCTTTTGAATCTGGATGATGATCCTTAAACTTCAGAAACCTTCATATAGGACATTCAATCCATCAGCTAAGTGTATGTTTGTTTGAGATATTTTTTTACTATGGCATGGCTTTCTATGAATTTTTTTTATGGCACATATCCCAAACATGTTGAATCAAGCAAATACAACCATTTTCCTCCTAGTATCTGTTTGCTTTCATGGGAGTCTTAAGCAAACAAAGCCTGAATGAAAACCATTTATCATGTGAATTGTACATGCTCATTTTAGTTTGAAATTTTAGGAAAAGGCTTACTTTTCACTTTTTTTAATTTGATTTTCTTTGTTTATTCAGTATTTTATTTTTCGACAATGTAAGTTAAATTAAAAAGAGGAAAAGTCTTCTAATTTTTTTTATATGACTTGGGCAAATTAGAACTGTCATGTGTAGTACTGAAGAAGTGCAAATCATGCAATTGTTTCTGTTTAGTTGGTCAACATAATGGAATGTTTGCAGATTTAAAAAATTTTAAGGACCTCTCAAGCTCTCACCAAGATTCTGAAGTTTCTGGTTGTTATTTTTGTCGTACATTTCCTCCCCTTATACTTTCGATGAAAAATAAACCAACCAATTCTATTCCACCCAAACTCTAAGAAAGGTTGGGGTTGTTGAAGTTGAACTTATGAACTTGATCAATTATTATGTTTGTTTGTCTTACATTCTTGCTAAACATAGAATTGTGTACTGCTGCTGTACAATAATGATGCTTCCAAGTGGTTTTAACTGTAACCAAAAACAATATTTTGCTCTCCTCTCTTTGATTTTTCCTTTTTATGTTTAGAATCATGTGTATTAGATAATCAAATGCTACCTATAAATCTAACAAACAACCTATCTTGTGTAATGTGTATATTCTTTGCATGCATTTACTGCCTATATCTCAGATAGGGATGGAAGGAAGTGCAATGGGGCAGTGGTGGCTGGATACAATAGGAAAGGCCTTAGGAGAAGGAAAAGCTTTTGAGCGCATGGGTTCTAGGCAGCTTGCTGGCTTGCTTATATCTCTTTGGTGAGTGATTGTAATGAAAGTATGTGGATAATTAATCCAATTAATGAGATAAACGTGCTATTCCCGTTTCCTTCTCTATGAAAGGCATCTTAGATCTCCCTTTTATGTACTTTGATTTCTATCTTTAATATTGTTTCCATTCTTATACTATGAGTTGACATTCCTCAATTAGGGTAAGAAAGAATCTTAGAACACATGTTGGAGACATAGATGCTGGAGCAGTCCCATGTGGATTTGGTCGTGCGATTGGTAATAAGGTTTGTATCAGTTTCCTTGACTACTAAACACATTTCAGTCATTTGTTACAATGATGTTCAAGTGGGTGAGGCTCAAATGGTTAAAAACTTTCTCTTCAATACTCCTTTTTTTTTTTTTATAATTTCTTGATTTGGTGTCGTGTACATTCTCTAGTTATTCTTGTTACCCTTGAAAGTTAGTTGTGAAGTTTCATCCATTTACACCAATCCGATTTCTCCATATCCGGATTGTAGTTAAGGAGTTGGGCATATTGTTTCAATTTTTTGACTGCTGCTTAGAGAAAGGCTCATGTCTGTTATGTAGATCTTACCAAACTTGGTTGTACCTGCATTGTCAAAGGAAAAAAAAAAGATAAAGCAAGCCAAAGATGCTTGATTACATTTTTAACCAGTAAAAAACAATGATGAGAGGGCGCAATACATATGAATGATCGTGGAAGAAATGACCAGAAAGCATATATTTCCTTTTCTATATATTGCAATTATGAGTTACCCCGGTATATTGCTGTAAACTTTTTGCTGGCATGTTTTGTTTCCCCTTCTTTTGGGGTTAATTCAACTTGGTTTATTGTGACTTCAGAGTTTGTCCATAGCAGTATTCATATTGATGTTGCACAAACACTAGATTAGGATGAAAAAACAAATGCACCGATAAAGTTTTTTCAGTTCTGTAATTTGGTTTCTCCTAAATGAAATGAACATTCATATGGAAAACATTGATCAAGCAGGGAGGAGTGGGTTTGAGAATCAGAGTCTATGATCGGATAATGTGCTTTGTGAATTGTCACTTGGCTGCACATTTGGAAGCGGTTAATCGGCGTAATGCTGATTTTGACCACATTTATCGAAATATGGTCTTCAGTCGATCATCCAACCTACTTAATAATGCAGCTGGTATGGTGCCATACCTGTTCTTGTCTTGCTCTCTTGCCTTCTCAACATATTTATTTTGGCTACTTTACTCTTCTGGCTTGCCATTGGTCCTCTCTGTTACAGCTGGTGTCTCTACTGCTGTTCATATGCTTCGTGGTACAAATGTGAGTCTTTTGCTCAAACCTCCTGATTATCTTCATGCCTTTTCCATCAATATCATCACCATAACTGTTACGTGGCCTCCATTGTGTCATAGGCTATGGGTGTCAGCTCTGAAGAAGCAAAACCTGAGTTATCTGATGCAGATATGGTGGTGTTTTGTGGTGATTTCAACTACCGGCTTTTTGGTATATCTTATGATGAAGCCAGGGACTTTGTTTCTCAAAGAAGCTTTGATTGGCTTAGAGAAAAGGATCAGCTCAGGGCGGAGATGAAAGCTGGCAAAGTTTTCCAGGGAATGAGGGAGGCGCTCATCAAATTTCCTCCAACCTATAAATTCGAGAGGCACCTAGCTGGTTTAGGAGGTAAATACAGGCGCAAACGCTACTTTTTCTGCTTGTGGTAAATGTCGATTTCATTTTGGTTCCTCACTGTCTATTTGCTTATTTTTTTTAACATATATATATATATATTAACTCCAATGAACATTCAATGTGGTCTGCTATCAATATGCATGAAACTCTATGTTACATAGTCATAATTGCTAGTATTGTGCATAAGAAAATAATGGCAATGACATAACTTCAGTATATTCTTTCAGGGTATGATTCTGGAGAGAAAAAGCGAATTCCAGCTTGGTGTGACAGAATAATATATCGCGATACTCGGTCAGCTCTGCCGTCTGAGTGCAATTTAGACTGCCCTGTTGTGTCATCAATTTTACAGTATGTTAGATGGTCATGATTGATTTCTGTTGTCTATTTTTCCTCGTGGCTACAGTTTGTCATAGTTTGAACCTTTTATAACAGGTATGATGCTTGCATGGATGTAACTGATAGTGATCACAAACCTGTACGGTGTAAATTCAATGTGAAAATTTCTCATGCTGATAGATCAATACGGAGAAAAGAATTTGGTGAAATTATGACATCAAATGAGAAGATTAGATCTATTCTTGAAGAATTATGTTATGTTCCGGAAACCACTGTCAACCCGAATATTATAGTCCTTCAAAACCAGGAGAATTCGTTGTTGCTTATAACAAACAAAAGTACTAAGGATAAGGCTGTATATAAGATCACTTGTGAAGGCCAGTCTATTGTCAAGAATGACGGACAGGCTCCTGATTATAGCCCAAGAGGTGCCTTTGGATTTCCTAGATGGCTTGAGGTACTGTATCTTTTACTTGACTGTTCATGTCATTTTTTGGTGTTGAATGTTGGCAAGGTATATTTGTTTAATGCAAATTCTCGTGCATGTGAAAAGTTTTGGTGACATATCTGATGGCTCCTTGACCCATGCGTATAGGAGAAAGGGAAGAGGGAAAGATGTGGGAACAAAGGATGGTCCCAATGAGTGTCTGCACGTGTGTGTGAGAAGGATGGAGGATTTTATAAGGGGCAATGAGGGTATCGGAAGGAGACAGTTAGGTAATGGAAGAGGTATTGGGAAGATGGGTGCATAACACAGTGGACAGCTAGCACCATTTGAATGGAGAGGAGGATCCTGGCATGATTAGAGAGCTGAATATTTATTTGGCCTATAGGGGGTTGTGGGGAGAGTAACCGAAGTTTGGGGTATACTAGGGGGGCTATTGACCTCGGGTTGGAGACAAACTGCCGTGAGCAGTCTTCAATATCTTTCTTTCTATTGTTTGTCATCCATATATTTTGCTATTGTTTCTGTGTCATTCCCAGAGGGTTTCCTCTGTTGCAAGGAGCCGAGCTCCCTTTTGTTGGATAAACCACACGCAGTGATTTTCAGTAATAATAGCATTCTTTTAAGTTGGAGTCATCAATTTCCCTAACATATCATGCTTAGATCAAAACTATAACTAACACAGTTCACTGTCTTTATATTATGCTTTCCAACCTGAGAGTTACATAATACATGATAGTTGACAAACATTAGAGTGCATTTTTTGGAAGTAGAAGAGAAAATTATTTGAATCCTATAAAGTGAGATGATTCATAAAGTGAGAAAGTAAGTTGTTATTGACCCTCAATCTTTTGGGAGGATCCACACACAATACAATATTGATCCAAGGGTAAGTAACCCCTCACTTTTTCACTTTATTCCAAGAGGAAAAGGACCCATTTGTTAGAATTTCATAAAGTAGTTTTCTTTTCATTTGTGAATATAGTTCCGTGCTTTCATGCCTTCTTATGCTTAGCGTACTCAATCACCAGGCTGAACATTACTTTACAAAGATACTAAACTTTCCTTCATTTATTTAGTGTAAAATTTTAAAAATACTGAATATGATTAATCTCTTCTTTAAAAATAATTTATAATTATGTAAGGGATTAAAAGATACATTTCTATACCAGTAACGCATAATAATACTCTACTGCTACACATTATCTATGTTTAAATTCAATTGCTACGAAGAAATAAAAATCAGTCAACCTTTTGAATTAATTTTTTACTGAGATCTTTTGTTTTATCACATCATGAAGTGAAAATATTTCTGCATTTTATTTGATTAAAGTTTGTTATGGTCCTTTGGTAGTTTTCTCAACCAGATTTCAGTCATTGAATTATTATCTTTAAAAATGTCCCAACCCCCCCACCCCCCCACCCCGGGCATTAAAAGGTTCACCATACATCATGGGACTCATCTACCCTCTCTCTCTAGGAATAAATCACCTTCTCTCTTTAGGAATAAATCATTTAGTTGTCTGAGATTAATTTGACAATTGGGTTTTGTTGTGATGTGATGGATCCTTTTTCTTCTCTGATTGTAAATGTGATATCAGTATGTGAGAGTAGAAGAGAGGAAACGCAAAACTAAGGGATTTTTCAAGAGTTTACCCGCTGAGTATTAACAATCATGACTTTTCTAAAATGTCTTGAAATTAGGTTACTCCAGCTGCTGGCATAGTTAAACCTGAGCAAAATGTAGAGATTTCAGTACGCCATGAAGAGTTCCGTTCCTCGGAAGAATCTGTAGATGGCATACCACAGAACTGGTGGAGTGAAGACACCCGGGATAAAGAAGTGGTTTTAGTAGTTCACGTCGAAGGCAGTTGCTCTGCCCGAACGTACAGTCAGAAAATTCATGTGCGTCATTGCTTCTCAGGAAAGACAACTCGAATTGACTCGAAATCGAACAATGCAAGAAGAAATCAAGTAAGCTAACTACATAGATTAGTTTCAGAAGTTAAGCAGGTTCACTTATGCGCTTGATGGTTTGTGAAATTTGAAAAAATGCCTAAATGGCAGGAGGGAAATGTCAATGATAGAGATACACAGTATAATAGGCATTGTTTAAATTGTTGTTCAACATCTAAAAGCACGTTCTGCTTTAACTCTTATAACAGGTTAGGTTGTCACTATCTCTTGCTATTTATTCCATATTTGCAGTCGTTGGAAAATTTTATCAGCTGATGGAAGCCTACTCTCGTATTTTTAATTAGATTTATTTAAATTACACTAACTTTTCTTTTAGTTCAAGAAACTACAGTACTTTTCTTCTCCGCAGTTGACGAAAATAGTTTTTTTTTTCTTTTGGGGGGAGGTACAATACGGAATATTTATTCAACTCAATGTAATTTACTTACCTTTGTGTTATCAGTTTCATATAGAATCTTCTACTAAGTTTGATGTTTCTATGGTACCTCAGCCTACTTTTTTTTTAAAATTTTATTTTATACAAATATAGAAATATTTAATTCATAAGCAAATACACGAAAAATAGTCTCTGAGAACAACACAAATTTAGCCTAAGCGGCGCAAAAGTGGGAAAATAAAAAATGCCAATTGAGCTTAAACAATTTCAAAGAGGGGATAAGGAGATAAATAATTATTTTGAGTATCTCGAACTCTTCATTGGACCATAGGGATCACAGGAATATCTTAATGATTTGCATGATGTAAAACAATTAAACATAATAATTTTTTTATTATAATTATCAATATTTAAAGACTTCATCTAATCTAACTAAAATCGAGTCAATCCACTATAAGAGTAAAACTCTCTTGATGCTAATTATTTTATCCACAAGAATTGAACCACTTTGTTTAAGGGGAATAAGTGTTAGCTCACTTGAATCATCTAAACATTGATATTAAACATAATAACTAAAAAAGAAAGAAATTCCTAATCCTAATTCTCAAGGAAAACGATAATTTGGGACTAACCTATGAGGTTCTTGAAAAATTGGTATTGTTTTTTTTAAATTATTTTTACATAGCATTCATTTATCCATGTTAAAGGTATCTCACTCTCATAGTGCACCTAGAAACAAAAAAGTTATGTCATTCGAAGCGATATTCGTTTCCTTCCATTTAACAATGGTATTTTAAGGAAGAAATAATTAATGTTTTATAAATTTTAGAATTTCATAGTTTTTTTTCTTAAAATAAATAATTATTCGAGAAGAGAATGAGTAAAATTTAAACTTAAAAAAATTAGATGAATTTTCGAAGTTATCATTTTACCACTTCGGTCTTGAAGTGAAAGTAAAGAAAAGACTTAAATGGACTTACTTCATTTAGTGATCAATTTGATCTTTGTTTGTCATCCGTTAAGAGTTGAATGGACGGTATAAATTTAAGACAAACATAATACCTTTTTGACCCTCAAAGAATGTAGAACTAAAATTGAAGAATTATATTTGGACCCCAAGGGTGGTATTTAGCTTCTTTGTTTTTACTGCGGTTTAAGTTGAAAAATTAATTACTTACACGGTGATTACTTGATAGTTAATAATATTGTTAGTTCATAAGTTGTTTGTATGTTTTTTAATTTGCAGGCCGTTGTGAGAGCCACCACTAAAGTTGTTACCAGAGACACCACCGGAGCTTGCCCCCAAGATCAAAATGCTAAAAACTTATAAATAGTATCAACTCATCATCAATATTCCAGATCTGCTTTAAAAACCTTTTATCAACATACTCAACTATTCAAAGCACATCCACTCTTACCTAAAAAAAAAATATAACAGCCCAATTTATTTTTTTATTAAAATGTATTCAGATTGCAATAAGAAAAAAAAGGAGAGACCCATCACCAAAAATAAACTAGGAACAAAAAGTAAACAAATTTATCATCTTTGCACCAAAACAATAACTATCCAGAACCAAAAGTCTACTGATTCAACCAAAATTAAAATACAATCAAGAAATTAGAAGAATTATAAAGGAAGAAAAAAAGCCACCATCCTACCAATTTCATCAAGATTAAAGATAAATCACATATATATTGAATTATCATTTTTACTAAATATTCTAAGGAGAAGGTGCCAAAAAATCTATTCTAAACTTGCAATTTACCAAAGTTACATGGTAACCAAAAACCTGAAATAGATAAAAACAACTTAATTAAACCACTGATCTAAATAATATTAACATAGTTAAAACTCCCAAACTTTCTTACTAAGTAAATAGAAGAGAGTTTATAAGATACAATATATAAATCATGAATCACATTGCTGTAATTTTTTTCAAAATCCTATTCAAAACACGATTACATAATAGGTACCGTAACTTGAATTGACAGAAATGACATTTAAAATGAAGCAAACCATGTTTCCTTGTCCTTCAAAACCTATAATCATTTAGCAATAAAAGAACATAAAGATTACTCAAATGTAATACATAATTCTCTAATATTATTGTATGTGACAAATATTGTTTTTCCATCAAAACATGCTACGTTTATCAGAATTTTTCTTTTAATCAGTTATGAAGAAGAAAACATAATTTAGGTTCTTTCAAAACAACATTTGATAATGAAAAAATGTCCATCTGCATGAGAAAATTGTAATAACATAAACTTGATAAGATAAAAGTTTAGAACAATTTTTTTTAAATTAACAAATTGTAATGTACAAGTTGATTTTAATGATTTGATACTTGCTATTTTTAAGCAAGGTCTTGGATTAGTTCAACCTAAATTAGGTGAAGTTCGATAAGTTTTAAATTCGAATGATTTTGATTAAATGATATAGAAAGCCATTTTGTGAATAAGCATTTGGCTTCTCATTCCTTCCATATGTTCAGACAGTGAAAACTTCATTTCATTTTATATCTAATTGTTTGACTTCCATTTCTTTCCCTATTCGACCCGGCATTAATTTATATTTGGTTACATAGTTTTCTTAATTTTTATTTTTGAAAATCGAATTCCCAAATGATATGGTTACTTGTGATATTTTCAATTTTTTTAATTCAAATTTGGGGATTCAATTTTTAGAAATAAAAATTAGAGAAACTATGTAACTAACACAAATTAAGGTATCATTGTGAATATTTTTATGATTATTTGATAATTTTTAAATTAATACAATACTAAATTACATTAGTTTAAATTGGAGGATATGGTGTCTTTAGGGAAACTAAAGACATGTAATTGCTATATAAACATTGAACCAATAACATGACTTAGTGACACTAATTTAGCCAAGTCCAATAACGAATCAAGTCTTGATATGAGGTGTATTGAGACAGAACTTCCTCAGACGGTACCTACAAGCACTCCGACGCTCAAGTAAGTCTCTAAGTGATAGAGGTTAAGATCAAAAGTTGGATTCTAGGTAGTAGCTGACAAATCAATCCTTTCATACGTAAGGATGTGTCTTCCTAGGGTTGTAGGATTGATGCCGAGGATTTGGATTTGGATACCTTAGTGGTTTTGGATTTTCCTCGGCAACAGGGATACCTCAGTGGTTTTGGATTTTCCTCTTAGCTCTGGAGATTCTTCTTTTGGGTCTGGAATCCTCTTTCTTAGACCCGGGGATGAAGTTCACACGGGTGGGCTGGGCCTTTGGCCATGCTCCGTGTAGCCCATGGTGATGCCAAATTAGGATGATGGGTCCAATGCGTAACAGGGCCCCTAGCTCGGGCTATGTAGCTAAGCTGCAGAGTGCAATGTTTATTTTTGGGGTGATAATTTGTGTTCTTTTGCTTTCGTATATTAGCTAGGATGGGCCCTCTATCCTGTAGGCACGTTGATTGTCATAGTAGTATTCCGCGGACATATTGTTTCCATGGTCGCCGTGAGTGGAGGGTTTTAGGTTGGGAGGCACGCTTCTCCAACTTCTGCCGATTTGACAGCCTATCGTAGAAGGGGGAAAATTGATCTTTTCCTATGATACCATGTGTTCCTTGCAGTTGTTGTTTCTTAAAGTGCATTTTTCGAGGTTTCATGAGTGGCTTTTTGGAGGGAACGTTTGGCTTTCCCTGCACACCTATAAGTTGAAAAAGGCTCTTCTTCTTTGCCCGTTTATTTTCTTCATTACTGTTTCCTCTTCTTACTTCTTCCCTATTTAACTATTTCATGCTTTGTTTCTTCTTCTTCATTCACTCGCTCTTGAAGGCGTTGAAATGTCCTTCACTTTTCTTAGTACAGATAATGCTCTAATTCCTATTTTATTTACCTGCCTTTTTACTTTTTTATTTCTTTTTCATTTCTCTGCTGCTATTTGTGTTCTTCTTCATCTTCTCGTTCTCTTCCCCCCTTCTTTAATCATTATTTGGGTTTTGTAAGTTTTTTTTTAGGGAGAATGGTTTTTTCCTTTTGGGTTTTGTGCAAGCCATTGTGGATTGTAGGCATGCAGATTGTTGGGATGAAGATGCCTTATATTTGATTTTTATGGGTCTGTGTTTTGTTTCTTTTTTCAGTAGTTTGTGCATTTTGGGGCTATGGAGAGGTTGAATAAAACGTTTCAGGAGCTCAAGGTTTTGTGTCCCTTATCCGGGTCGCACGAACGCTTCATATACTAGTGTATAGATCTTGAGGCTTTTGCAATATCCTTTATTATAGAGGAGCAGCATCTCGGTATTCTCCGCGATGCACTTGAGTTGACAAAGGGAGGTATTGATGATGAGGAGTATATGGTAATGGTTGCCTCCACCATAAGGACACGCTACATTTCCTGTCGATGTACGAGGTGCTTTTCACGCGTCTTTGGGTGTGCCTTCCCTTTTTTGTGTTTGAGAGAGATATCATGAGGATGTGCACCTTCATTACCACACAGCTTTACCCGAATAGATGGGTGTTACTCCACGAGTTTCAAATTGTTTGTGATGTATTCCACGTGGAGCCATTTCCACGGATGTTCTTGTTGCTGTCCATTCTTACGAATCCATTGGAGGTGAAGATTCTAAGGATGCAAGCCAAATATAAGAGCTGGCATACCTTCAAAGGTGTCGAGAACACAGATCTTTAGTCGGTGAGAGGAGTCATACCAAGAGTTTAAGTGGAAGTATTTCAAGGTGTTTGTTGCTTCATGGAAGACGGCGTTCTAGGAAGGTGACCAGGATACTGTCGTGGCCATTTCTTGCTACTGGAATAAAAACATTCATCGCGAGCGAGCTGAGGAGTTGTCCGTGGAGGAAGTACTTCTTCGTAAGTTCTTCGTAGTGTTGGCAAAAAATAAGCCTTTAAATATCCGCGATACTATAGAGGGGCGGTTTGTAGACACCCAACATGGCGTCGGTAGTTGACATTGCTATATTGTATATATCTGTATTTGTTTGATTGATGTGTCTGTTAACTGCGTTTTTTCCTTTAAAAATTCATCTGCGCAAAAGGTTTGGTGGTTACCAAAAAATTGAGGGATCTGCACTGCCGATTGAACGTGTCAGCTCGCGAGGAGGTTTGAAGCTTCCGTCCCTCTGAAGTTAGCGAGGAGGTGAAGGGTGAGGCGGTGACTGGGAGGAGCTCTCTGTCTCGATCAATGAATGGGAAGAGGGCACCTGCTTGACGCAAGTGCACACGTGGAGAGAGTTCCTGAGGGGAAGGGGCCCTGGTGCAAGGCCTCCTACTGACATTGCGGATGCCATCAACCGGACTTGGCCGTGGGAGATGGATTATGGAGGTCTCCTTGATGGGAGTTTGATATCGGAGGAAATTCGTGTTAAGATGAAGGACATGTTCGCGGAAGAGGCAATATGCCGTGACATCTGTCTTATGAGCAAGTCTACAAGTTTGGTAAAGTGTGCGTACAACAAATTTCCCAACTCGTGGGTAGTTGAGGACCTTTATTGGGAAGTTGAGGAGTTGAGAGAGGCTAATGATCATCTGACCGTAGAGAAGACACTAATAGAAGAAAAAGTGGATGACCTCCATAGAAGGCTTGCTAAAGCAGAAGCAGGGGGCTGAAGTCTGGGGATGAGGAACGACGAAACTTGCAAGCAAAACTGGCATTGTCGGAAGAGATGGTGAGGAAGTTTGAGGCTGATGCTGCCAAGTACGCGGTTGAGGTTGCGGAGTTCAAGTAGGAGTACAATGAGTGCCTTAACATGACCAAGGGAGCCGTGGATAAGGCGTTCGAGATGACCATGGGGAAGGTTTGCTATCATTCTCCTAATTTTGATTGGGGGTTGTGTCTCTTAACAAGATTTATGATCCTAAGACTGATAGCATCAAGGATCTAGATTTTTAAGGACTCTCTATGAAAGATTATCTTAGGTGGATTCTAACGACAAGATCTCAGATGGTGCTTTTTGCTTGGATGCCAACTTTGGGAAGTAATAATGACAAAGTCCAAGATGGTGGTCTTCGCACGGATGCCAACTTTGGGGGGAGTAATAATGACAAAGTCCAAGATGTCTAGATCGTTGTATCTTAATTTTTGCTTATAAACCTTTTGTATTAGCTAACCTCTGTTGAGTGGGTTTTAGGGTTTATGATGTAAAGATCTTTGAACTTTGTACCATGAAAATTGTTAAGATATGAAATTTTATTGACTTGGAATTTTTATTGCTACTTTCAATTTTAGTTCACTTGCGGAATTTTAACTTTTATTTCGACATGTCTATGTGTACTCTTTTGTAGTGATTTTGGTTTGACCGCTTTGTAGCGATTTTTTTTTTGTACGTTTGTCCGCGGAAGTATGACGATGGCTTTTGATAGTTGAACCTATCTTTATTAATGGGGGGAGACTTTACTCGTTACAAGCAGGCTTAGTCTCATTGTTACAGATGAAAAATGAAAATGAACTTTGAAGTAAAATTAAATAGAAACTTACATGTGAACTTCCTCAGGTTGCTGGCATTCCATGTCCCTGGAAGTAGTTTGCCAACTGCGGTTGACAACTTGTAGGCTCCTCTACCGAGCTCGTCTGTGACCATGTAAGGACCTTCCCAATTTGGGGCAAGCTTGCCTTGTCTTGCAATCCTGGGGTCGATGTTGGCTCTGCACATAACCGTTTCCCCTGTGGAGAACTTTCGCGGAACCACAAAAGCATTGTATCAACGTGAGACTCGCTTGCGGATGGCTTCTTCGTGGGCGCGAGCTTCTTCTCTAGCTTCTTCGATAAGGTTTTATTTCTCCCGCTCTTGTTTGATCATTTTCTGTTGGCAAAAAATTCTAAAATGGGGGTTGTTTTCCCCTAGTTCCACGGGGATCATTGCTTTACTGTCATAGGCCAACCGAAACTGAGAGTAGGAAGTGCTGGAGTGAGGAGTGGTCCTGTAATCCCACAGGACGCTTCCTAGCTCGTCTGCCCATGATCCATTTGCTTCTTCTAGCCTTTTCTTTAACCTTGTTAGCATTTCTTTGTTGGCAGCTTCTACCTAGCCATTAGTTTATGGGTGTTCAGCGGAGAAAAAATGTTATTTGATTCTGAACCCCTCGTGGAAAGTTCTAGGTGCCATTTTTGGATATCAACATTTCCAAAATTCCAAACCTTGTGAGTATGTTGTTCCAGACAAATTTCTGGCACTAGACTAATGTCGCGGTTGTTAATGGCTCTACTTCAACCCACTTGGTAAAGTAGTCCACTGCCATTACTAAGAATTTTATTTCCCCGTGGCCCGCAGAAATGATCCAAGGATGTTGACGTCCCATTTTGGAAAGGTCAGACTACTGACATACTGGACAACTCTTCGGGTGGGCTACGTGGAAATGTGCATGTTCTTGACATTTTTAGCATCTTTTGACATATTTTGTTGCGTCCTTCTATAAAGTGGGCCAAAATAATACTTCACAGAGGATTTTGAGTGCTAGGCCCTTACCCTTTATATGATGGTTGCAGGATCCTTCGTGCACCTATTCTAAGAAGTAAGTGACTTTTCTGGTTCCTACGCATTTCAAGAGTGGTTGTGAGATGGATCTTTTGTATAGCTGGTCCCTTATTACTGTGTACCTCGCTGGGGCTTGGCAAAGATTTTTCAATTTTTCTTTACTGGAGTTTACAGGAACTTCGCGGATCATGTTTACTATGGCTGTAATTCAGCAATCTTGGGGTTTTTCTTCACCAATGTCTGTATGTCACACTTCCGTTGTGACAAAGGGTCTCTCGAGAGTTTCTTGAATCAAGGTTTTAGTGTTTCCACTTGGTCGAGTACTGGCGAGCTTCGATAGGATATCTGTTTGCTCGTTCTCCTTTTGTGGTACGTGCTAGATGTGGCACTCATTGAAAGTCCTGAGTATTCGTTTTACTAAACTCAGGTATTGTTGTAGTTGTGGGTATGTTGCTTGGTAATCTCCCTTCACCTGTGCTACTACAATTTGTGAGTCACTGCATATTACCAATTTTCTTGCCCCAACATCCCAATCAGGTTAAGACATACAATTAGGGATTCATACTCAGCTTGGTTGTTGGACGTGGTGAAGTCAAACTTCACTGCCATCTCTAGGCGTAGCCCGTTAGTGTTCTCTAGTAACACACCCTCCTGAATTTCGTGGGTACTAGAGGCCCCATCAACATAAAGTGTCCATGGTTGTGAACTTGGTGCTATGTCTATTCTAGTGAATTTGGCCAAAAAGTTCACCAAGGCTTAGGCTTTGATGGCCACCCACAATTCATAGGTAATATCAAATTCTGAAAGTTCCACAGACCATGTGAGCATCCTACTAGCCAAGTCTGGCTTATAGAGCACTTGCTTGATAGGTTGGTCTGTTCTTGTTATAATGGGACCAACTTAGAAATAGGGGTGCAACCTCCGTGCAGATTTTAACAATGTGAAGTCTAATTTCTCTAATTTTTTATACTTCAGGTCTTTTCCATGTAAGACCTTGCTTGTGAAATATATTGGTAATTGCTCATGACCCCTACCTTTGACTAATGTGGAGGCAACAACTTCCTCAGAGTCTAAGAGGTACAAAAATAGTTGCTCACCCGTTTTTGCAGGATGGGTGGTTTTACAAGGTATTGTTTGAATTGCAGGAAGACATGTTCATATTCTTCCATCCATTCGAATGAATTCAGTTTCTTAGTGAGATTGAAGAAGGGGCAGCCTTTTGTGCTGAGGCCTCTAAGAACCTGGTTAGGGAGGCAATCCTTCCTATTAAACTCTGCACTTCCTTGATGGATGTGGGACTTCTCATATCCAGGATGGCTTTGCATTTTTCGGGGTTTGCTTTGATTTCCCACTGAGTGATCATGAACCCTACGAATTTTTCAGCATCAACTGCAAAGGCACATTTTGTAGAAATCAACCTCATATTGTGTTGGCAGATACAATGGAAGACGATCTCGAGATCCGTTGTGAGGTTCTCTTTTGTAGAGGTTTTAACCAACATATCGTCTATATAGATCTTGAATAGATTTCCTATTAGCTCGCTAAATATTTTATCCAGGAGTTTCTGGTATGTTTCCCTCGCGTTTTTCAAACCAAAGGGCATGACCTTGTAAAAATAACTCTCGGTTAGTATTATGAAAGTTGTTTTCTCTGCATCTCTAGGACGCATGGGGATCTGAATATATGCATCCATGAAAGTTAGAAAACGGAAACCTGAGGACGCATTAACTAGCAGATCAATGTTGGGAAGAGGGTAGGAGCCCTTGGGGCAGGCCTTATTGTGGTTTGTATAGTTGACGCACATCCTCCATTTCCCTCTTAGCTTTGGGACCACCGCCACGTTCGAGAGGTAGATGGGGTATATGATTTCTTGTATAAATCCCACCTCTTGTAGTGCTTTTACTTACTTTTGAACTTCCTATGCCTTTTTCAGGACTCGTTTTTCTTCCTTTTTGTTTTACAGGGTTGGTGCCAAGAATAATTGCCAGCTTGTGCACCATGATGTTAAGGTTGATATTAGGCGAGACCGCTACGGTCGATTCAAAAATGTCTACGTTCTTTTGCAATGTCTGCAATACTTGAGCCTTTGCATGTAGTAGGAAGGCCTTATTGATGTAAGTGAATTTTTCTGGCATGTCCCCTATTTGGACCTGCTTCCACTCTTCTTCTAGCCTAGGAACTTTCTCTTTCTTGGGGTCCAGGTGTATGGAGTTCTGCCATCATGACATCCGCGACTTTTGGCAGGATCTCCTTCTGTGATTCTTGGCGCTACCCCTAGACTTGCAAGCGGGCATTGTAACACTTCCTTCGTAGATCTCCATGGATTGAGATGACTGCACTTATTTTGTTAAGGGTAGGGCGACCAAGGATAATATTATATACAGAGGGTTTTTCCACTACCAAGAATTTGAAATTTTCTGTGCGGGACCTGGGTTTTGGTTCGAGGGTTAGGTGGAGGGACACATAGCCATCTGGTGTGACAAATTCCCCAGAAGCTGACCAAATCCTTCAGGTAATCTTCTAAATCTGAATTTTTTAACCTCAATTGGTTAAAATAACTATAGAATATTATATCCACACAACTGCCTTGATCGAGCAAGATTCTTCTAACCTCAGCATTAACCAAGGTTACTGAAATGACCATGGGGTCATCATGAGATAGAGTGGTTTCAAAGTAGTCGTCTTTGGTAAATGTAATATCAGGGAGGTGGCGTGCTCTGCAGACCTTATTTCCTCCTTTTCTTTCTAAGTGGAGTGCTTCTTGCAGGTGTCTCTTTTGGGCGGATTTTGCTATCCTCCTGCCTGCAAATGAAACACCCTAGCTAGCTAGTCCATGCTTAAGTCGCAAACCTGCCGACTAAGTTGTTATCTCTTTTGGTTGGGATAATACTTAGTCTCGCTTATGAGTTTAAAAATATAGTTACCCAGAAATATGGACCAAATTTCAACTTTTCTTTATATGTATCATAGCATAAAGTATGAGTCTAGATCTCGACAGAACATATATTGTGAGTAATAACGTAGCATACTTAACTAATATTAATAAAGTATATTCAACATTCATAGAAACCAAAGGTCCATGCCATATATTCACAAATAGTTACACATGTAATATTATAAATGTTACGTACAATTACATAGTAGTACAAACATATAGTCTACTGACTAAGGACTAGCGCGATATCCCTATCGTAGCTCCCATTTCCCGATTCCTCTTTCCATCTTCTTCAGTGCTGCTCGTCCTTGTATTGCTTGCACTGCTTTGACGACCTCTGAATCCTCGTCGCGCTCGCTTAGAACCATAAAGGAGTGGGGGATGAGAACATTGTGTTCTCAGTGAGAAACCTTAATCGTCATAACTCGTTTCATACTCAATTATGATTTCGCCGCTCATGGGGTCTCTAGGTGTCACAGTTATACTATGGTCCTACTTGTTATTAATATCCAAGCTAGACCTAAGCAGCTTTACCTAGGTTACTAGGTGATTAGGGACCCTATTCTTCATTATCTACGTTATCTGTCTGCTAGTCTAGTTCCGAACTCATATAATATCACATAGTTCACATAGCTACACTACTACAAGAATCTCATTTTCTAAAAACTAGTATAAGCTTCAGCTGGCATCCACTTATACGCATGCTCTACAAGGCTGGCCTTATAAGCATATTCGCCCTTCTCCCTTATAGCGGTGGCCACACAGCTATAACCAAGGTTACAGCCCGCATCGTGGCGACCAGGTAGCGCTAAACCTGAATGGTCTGGACCATGAGTAAATCGCCAACTACGACCGAGGTTACCACCCTGGGATAGCGTTGGGGTCGGACCTGGGACTCGACCGGGACTAAGACCTTCCCCAAAAATCGAGCCTAGGCCCTTTTAGAGTGGGTTTTCTCTCATCATCATCATGTGCACAGTTCGATCTTTGATGCAAAAGTTCATATATAATAAACACATTTCATCATCATCTTAAAGCAATCATATTCATTGATCATCTTAAAGCAATCCTATACACAGTAGTATCATCATCTCCATCATTTATTTCATCATATCAAACAATCATCATATAATCTCATATCATTATAAACATCTAACATGTATTATATCATATAGCTCATAACTATTTCAAGCTGATTCTTAGTAACATTCAGCAGCCCCATGGATGATTGCAAGTGGTCTAGAAAGCTTTTCGTTAAATTATGTAACTCTGAATCTTCAGTCAGGCCGCTCAACGCAAGCCTTAGGCCGTTCAGCACACACCTAACGAAATTCAGCTCCAAAACATCTATCACATTTTTAACACATATAGAGAACATATCTTCATGCTCAACATCTTCATGAACATAAACAAAGGTAAATCCATTAACAAAACAAGAGTCTGGTTTCTGTCAGAGATTAGCAACCATAAACTGGAGAGGTCCAAGACCTTAAACCAAGGATTTCGGTATCCCTAAGATCATTTTTCATATCTAAACTCCCATATTCTGAATCCCACTGCATGAAATTCCAATTTTGTCCCTTTTTCTAAAATTACCATTTCACCCTCGTAAATGCTCTGTTTTCTTTGGAATTTTTGTTCTCAAAAACCAGATGGACTCAAGACTTGCCCTTAAGGTTTTTGATAGTTCTAAACCCATATTTCATGAAAACCAACCCAGTTTTTCAGCCTAAAACATTAAATTCCCGGTTTGTCCTTATTTTCTAAAAATTCCGTTTTCTGCCTATTTGCTGAGAAATTCATGAGGGACTCAAAAAATCATAAAACTTGACATCCCGACTCATTTTTTTTTTTGTGTAGAACTGAAAAATAAGATTAGTTTTTCATGATAAAAATCTCAGCATACAGTTCCATTCAAAATCGCGTCAAAGCCCTAATTTCAGCTTAGGCTTTCCTAACTTCTAACAGAATCACAGACGGCACCAGCAAATCCAGACAAATCATCAACTACATATATATAAATAAAAGTCACATAAAAGGCATCCTAACATCATATATCATCTAGCAAAGCCACATAGATAGTGGATAAGTCGGTTTACCCCACATGTTTGAGTTCGATTACGGTTTCTATAGCCTTTCCTCTAACTATGGTGCTTCCTAGTTCTTCTTAGGCTAAGTTCTTCCAAGATTCCTTTAGGGATTTAAGGGGATATTTGTGGCTGTTTGTGGGTTAAGGTTAAGGATTTCTTGAAAAATCTTGACTAGATTTGGTGTAGGAAGTTCTTGGGTTTTCAGTTTGACAGAATAACGGCTGATTGTATGATCGGACAGAGTTTTGACTATGTTTTCCCTTTTTCTCCGAATTATCAGATTCCTAGGGGTATTTATAGGCCAAGCCACAAAATTTGCTTTTCCAAAATGCCCTTGAGCTAATTTACCATTTTACCCCTAAGATTATGTCATCCATGACCTAAGCAATGGTGACTCATTACTATGACTCATCATTTGACTTGTTGACTTTGCCATGCAATGGTCTTGTGTCTTGGCCACTTGTGTGGCCGAGAATTAGGGGTCTCCGGCAGATCAATTTTGATCAGGTTTTGTCATTTCTGGTCCTGGTACTTCGCGTACGGTTATTCTAAAAATATTCTGATCACGTCCTTGTGATCTCTTAATTTTCCTAAAGAATAATCTATGTTTATTTGGGGTATTTATAAATTCTCGTCTATAGCCGTGCCTTTTACAGATAGACGTGCGATTATACTCAGATGACAACAAGGGTTTATTCTAGTGTTTGTAAAATTTTAAGAAAACGACCAGAATTATTTCGACATACAAATTTAAATCCTAAGAGTTCATAATTCCAATGGTTCAACCAAACATGGAAATCCCAAGTATTCGTCCAACTAGATTTTGCAGGATCTGTTTAAGTGTCAGTAAAATTTAACGAAACTGAGCAGAATTTCTTCTACAGACAATTTGACCTAAAAGCTTGTGTGAGACTTATTCCCCTTATATAATTTATGAAATATTTACTAAGGGAAAAACCGGGATGTTACAGCAAATCCCCTTGAAATGGTGTTTATGATTCTTGTGGTTTTAGGTTTTCTGGAGTTTCTGTCATTTTTGTCTTTTGAAGGGTTGCCTCTTCTACGGTTGTCTTTGGTGGAGTTCTGCCTATCATGATCCCTGTCATTAGGCCGCCTTTTCTTTTCTATTAGGATATAGCGTTCTAATCTTCATCTACATACCCATTTCTCCATCCCATCTTTCAAATCGATGCACTCTTCGATGCCATGACCGTATGAGTCATGAAAATGGCATAATAAGATAGTGTTTGTCCCCAGCCTCAAACATATTGGTTTGGGCTTGGGAAAAGCTTCAATGTGGTGTATTTCCTAGTACAACTGAGTGAGGGAGATTATGAGGGATGTGTAGGTGTTGTATCATCCTTCCTTGATAATGCTTGAACGATCTTTGTAGGGAAATCTACGTCCGCTTTGCCTTCTGGAGCCATCGTTAGGGTCCCTTGGTGGGTCACCTTTTATTGCCTTCATTCCCTCCTCCTGGTACAAATATTCCTCGACCCTTTCTTGTATTTCAACCAAGCTCCAACTTGGAGAGATTTTTGGGGAAGGGGATCCTTTTCTTTAGGCTGTTTGTTAGCCCCATTGGTACGACTTGTAGTTGTAAGTCTTTACTTGTACACACACTCCATAAAAGTGGTCTGGGTATTAGCATAGGGTTTCATCATTGTTTTGGATTAGGTTTTGTTCTTCTTGTTGTGAAATTATCCAAGAAGCGCTCGGCCAGGTCGTCGAAGCAGCGGATGCACTTGGGTGAGAGTGCATTGAACCAGTTGAGGGCTCCTTTCCATAGAGTCACCAGAAAAGATTTGCACTGGATCGCGTCTGCGACTCTGTCCAGAAGCATCCTATGCACAAAAGCATCTAGGTGGTGTTGGGGGTCTGTTGTCTCATCATATGGTTCCATGTCAGTTAGAGGACGAAAACCATACATGGGGACTGTATCCAGAATGTCATAAGCAAAATGGTGGTTTTCCTTCCCTTTGGCTTTTCTTGTTAGGGGCCAATTTTTGTCAACGGTGCGCCTTGTTTTGTCCATGGAAGGTCCAAACGCGGGCTTTAAAACTTCTTCCTACATGGTGTTTGTGTTATGATGACCATTCTCGAGGTTAAGACTGTCGAGGTGGCGTTGTTTGTTCTCTGCCTGCTTAAGGACTTCTTTTCGTTTGCATTCTTCCTCCTGTGTTTGAGCCTTTTCTGCAGCCGTGCAGATTTTTCCTTGCTTTTGTCATCATTCCTCAGCTTGTATTTTGGCTGCTCGATCTTGCATTGCTATCACCAAGTTAGGTGGTGGCGGTGCTTCTTCTTCTCTGGGGAGGTTCTACCTAGCCACTGGGGCCTGGTCCTAGGATATTTCTTAGGGATTGGAATTTGGGGTTGGTGGGTGGGGTGGACGGTGCTTCTGGTTGAGACTGTTCTTGATTCTCTAATGATGTAATGGTGCGGTAGGTCTTTCTTGTGGGTTTTGGTGGCATTGAGACAAGGTGAAGGAGGTCTGTCATTCGGGATGTGGGATTTCATGTTCCCCACAAACGATGTCAATGTACTGAGATAGAACTTCCTCGGACAGTATTAGACTCCAAGCCCCCTCATTGTGTCTCTGATGTGGCAGCACGGCTACCTTCAAGCACTCCAATGCTCAAGTAAGTCTATAAGTGATAGAGGTTAAGATCAAAAGTTGGACTCTAGGTAGTACCTAGCAAATCGATCCTTTTATACCTGAGAATGTGTGTTCCCAAGGTCATATGATTGATGTCAGGGATTTCTTTGGGATTCCAGATTCTTCTCTTGGCACCGGGGATTCCTCTGTGGTTCCGGTTTCCTCTCAAATCTGGATATTCCTCTTTTGGGTTTGGAATCCTCTCTCTTAGACCTGAGGATGAAGTTAACGCAGGTGGGTTAGGCCTTTGGTCCATGATCCATGGAACCCATGGTGAGGCCCAATTAGGATGGTGGGTTCAATCTATAACATGAGGAATTGGCCAATTTGATCTTTGTTAAGTTAGTGACTAATTTGATCACTAAATCTCACATATAAAATATGGCGAAGACTTTAATGCACTAGCCAAGTTTGGTGCTTGATGCACTAGTTTGGTGTAATGTGGAACATATTCATTTAGCTGCACTTCTAAAATGTGATTAATCACATTTTAAAAGTGTGACTAAATACATGCTCAATTTTACCCCTTTCTCACACATGCTCAACTAAGGGTGTCAAATGGGCCGGCCTGACCTCGTTTAGGCCCTCCAGCCAAAATGGACCATGCCAAAATTATGTCTCTTTTTAGGTCTGACTTGTTTATGGTCAATGCACAGGCCTAAACAGGCTAGTCCGCCAGCCCGTTTTTTTAAAAAATATTAAAATTTTGGTTTATTTTTTATGGTTTTAAATACAAAGTTGTAAATAAGTATGCCAGTCATTTTTAACTATTTTTTATCGTCTATCTATTAATTAATCGAAAAGAAATAGTTTAAATAGTTAATCTCGAGATTATATTATTTTTTTGTTCCTTCAACTATCTTGCTTGAAAGATATCAAATGCTATTTGAAATCGATTCATGAATTAATACAACTTTCATCAATTAAATGACGACATATAACATTGATGTGAGTACTGTTATGTTATTGATCAACAACACAATTGGAACTCTTTCTCGTAAATTAATCAAGAATAAACAGCGTTTGAAACTATATATCAACTTGTACGGTGTAAGCACTCATTGAAGGAATGAAATGCAAAATTTATCAATATCTATGTCATAGCACTTCAGCTGTACAGTAATATAAATATAGTTAAGTAGTTAAGCATAACAAATAGTTTAAACATGCTCAATTATAAGCCCAAATAATTAAACTCTAAACTCTTAAACTCTAAAATAAAATTGAGTCCAAAATGAAACTTTTAAAATTTTGGTATTTTAAAAAAAAAAATTCATGGAATGACTCGTTTAGCCCACAGGCATAAATGTGCCCAACTATTATTTTAAAAAATTTCAAGAGCTTATTTTTTACATATAAATTCCTTCAACTTAATCAGGCTCGCGGGCTGAGCTCATTTTTACAGCCCTATCCTCAACGTTCCTCACTCACATGCAGTGACGACCCATCGCCACTGGTCCTCGCCACCACCGCCCTCCCCTCTGCCCCACCTTATTCCAGGACACTGGCACATTTGTCAAAAAAATGAAAAAAACACTAACTGATCAAGAAATAATCGATTCATCTCCCTCATCTGCTCGTCCAACACCCACCCAACCCATTCATCTGTAACACCATCATCCGCACCCACTCGCTCATCCTCTCTCATCAACTAAAATCTTTTCTCACATGGTGGCTGAATCAAAGGTGTCTCCTACTCCGCGCATCGCAGATCTAGTATCACCATTGACAGACTTTGACTCACTACAGCTCTAAATGCACCGCTGCATTCGAATCCCTCCGTCCCCACTTTGTAGCCGCAGGCCGCTCACCACTGGACTCAGTGCTACCATCGCCACATTGAATGATGCAGATCTTAGATTCTCGTGTCCGCGCCACAACCATGACATGTCAGTGCTTTGCGTCTCACTCTGCTGTCGTGGCCTTGGTGTGAGAGGTGGTGTTTCAAGTTCAGATCTGAGATCCTCTTGACGCACTGTGTCTTGCTTCTTCCCTTGCTCTACTCCATCAAAGCAAGATTTCATTTCTGACATTAAAATTGAAAGTGGATAAGCTTCATTGTTTGGGTTCTTGCAAGTAATTTTTGTTTTTTTTTTTTTTGTATTTTGTTAAACATTGAAACATTAGATCTTAGTTTTTTGCATTATAATTTATTATAAGATTTATTGTATTCTGATTTATTGTTAGATTTGTTTGCAAAATTTTGTTGAACATTTCTTGCTAAGATTTGTTATATTATTTAGATTTTTTATAACCTTTTGCTTGAGAATGTTTTGAAGATTTATCTATTCTACATCTAAGATTTGTCTTATTCTTCTTAATTTTCCACCATATACTATTTTGGGTTGTTAATGGTAGAAATGAAGCGGAGATGAGACAGAGAGGGAGACAAGGTGTGAATTTACTATAAAACCCTTATGGACCATGTTACTCCATTTTTTTATAACAAGGAGTATCACGCTCTTAAATATATTCAATGCATTAAAGTCTTTGCCATAAAATAAAATATAATAAAGGGTCGGGGTTACATAGAATCAAGGAAAGGTGAGTGAGAGAAGAATTAGGAGAGAGAAATAGAGAAAAAAAGGTTTTCTAAAAGGAAAAAAGGACAATTATGATTATTATTATTATTTTTGCAGAGACCATTTTGATCCTAACTGAGTAGGGACCATGTTAGAAGGAGTCCTTGCTGTAAGGCAAGGTTAAATTGAACTTGAGCATTGGAGGAGTACGATAACGAGAACGAGAATCAGCGAGTGAGTGTTGGAGGGTAGAAATGGAATCGACGGCCGGAAACCCTAATTACATGGTCCCATCCACCCCGGCAGTTGATCCTCCGCCACAGGCACTGTCGACAACCCACAAGAGACCGATCTTCTCATTTCTGGCGAGGAGGCCGGCCGTCAGAGTCACTACAGAGTTCGATAGTGACAGCGCAATCTTCTTTCATAAAATCTCTTGCAAGTTCTTGGACAGCCTTGCCAAGTTCAAGTTTTCATTCCACAATAACAACAAAGGTCAAGTCTCCGAGCCTCAATTGAGCTTCGTATCCAAGCATCTTAGCCTCCACTACGACCTCGAAGACCAGAACGCTCTCGTTAAGAGTTCCTTCGATGTTGGTCCCAGATTGCAACTCACAGCTGCTCATGATTTCAAGGTCATTCATTTCTCTACCTCTGTCTATATTATTGTTCAAACCTCGGAATTTCTTTCATGTTCTCACTTTTTTATTTTGTGGGGGTTTTTTTCTTGTCCTAAGGCTCAACAAGGAGAGGTTACAATGGTTGCAAAAGTTGCTGATCCGGGCTATGCGCTTGAACTGTCAACACCAGTTCCATCTGTTGGATTGGTGTGTATAATCATGTTTTTATTTTTAATCCTTTATATCATTGCCAGTCTTGTACCTTTGCTCTTACTATCGTGTCATATGCAACGTTTTAAGTGGAGTAGGCATGGCTGTATTGTTTATGGATCTCATCTCATATATTTTAGTATCTTGTGTATGCAATCTGCAACAAACCTGCATACAATACATATCTCCATCTCCCTGAATTTTAGGGATAACGCAGATCCCACATTGCTTGAATTCTCTGTCCTCATTTTGCAGCCAAAAGCAACCTTTAGGTTCCCTTTCGGTGAAGTTTCTCTACAGGAGAAAGAGAAGGACGAGGAAGTCAAGAATTTGTTGGCAGTGAGTGGGATTGTGAAAGGTCAATTCTTTAATGGGGTCTGCACCGCTCAGTACAAGGATGAAGAAATGAAATTAAGATACTGCTATAAGGTTATTTTTTGCTAGCAGTAGTAACGTTCTTAGTGTGTTACTTCTATTACTCTTTGCCCCATCTTTCCATTTCTCTTTCTATCAGTTTGATCTTGACTATCTCTTTCTTTTTTTCTTTTGGTATATTCTTGGATCTCTTATATTTGTTTTGGTAGTTTCCATTCATTTTATCCATCATTGGTTATCTTTGATGTTCTCTCGAAACTAGTGTTGAATGCTTCAAATAAATGCAGGATGATGAAATGTCATTTATTCCAGTATTTTCTCTCCCTTCAAATGCTCTGTCATTTGCCTTTAAACGTCGGCTTGGTCCTTCTGACAAGTTAAGGTTAGAGCACCTTCTATATTAGAATTCACCATTTATATCTTCGCTGGTTTTTTGTTGCTCTCTAATTTGGTCATAGATGATGGTAAGGGTTTTTTTATTTTTTATTTTTTTATTTTTTTAAACTACATAATTTATGCTAACGCTAAGTATTATTGGTTTGTTTAGGTTCTTGACTATTGTGTTCATTTTCTTTTGATCTGTATCATAACAAGGGATAAACTCTTTACCAATATTAATGTATAAAGATGCATTGTGTTATTTGTGTAGGTTCTTAATTGTGTTCATTTTTGAAAATGTCATGTGCTAGAGACTAGTGAAACTTCCAGTAGAGGCACTTGAATGTTGCTAACTGCTATAATAATTGGCATTGTCTCCAGTTGAATCATCTAACATCTTGTAAAGACAGTTGTTTTTCTTTTGCTTACATTCTTGCTGGCATTGCTGGTCCATGTCATGAGAATTCGACAAAATTTTGTATTGATTGTTGATTATGTACCACAATCCTCTATTTTTATCTAGACTTGGGACTAACTATGTGAAGATTTGTAATAAAGCATAACACATATTGAGTTTGAATGGTGTGGCTGCTGGGATGTTATATGGGGCTGAATATTAGGTTGTAAAAAGCTAATAAGAGAATAAGCTCAATGTTGTAAATATGAGAATATTACATTGGACGAGTGAAAACACTAGATGAGGTAGGATTAACATTAAGAATGAATGCATTAATGAAAAAGTTGGGGAAGTTGGGGTTGTACCTATTGTGGAAAAGATGGTAGAATCTTGCCTAAGTGGTTTGGTCATATATGAGAAGACTTGTAGAAGTATCGACGCGGAGAGTAGATAAGATAGAGAGGGTCACCCAACAGTTAGACGTAGAATGAGCCTAAGAAAATAGTTGGTGAAACCATTAAAAAGGTTTTAGGTTCAAATGGGTTGTCTGTAGACTTGACTATAGCATCGTTTGTTTCACTTAGTGGAGAAAAGCTTAGTTGTTGTTGTTGTTGTTACATCCTTCTTGCCAATAAAGTGGGTGGTTTTGAGAAGTAATATCAAAATAGTTTGGCAAGTGGTTTGGAGTTGGTTAGCTTGATCTTATTTTAAACATTCTGCACGAGATTGTGGTATATACTTGTCTTTACTTTTAAAGACAGTTTCCAGGTGAGGGGAAAAAGAGAGCTCACTACCTAATAAAGTTTTGTCATTCATGTTGAGTTATTCATTGACAACTCCCTCAATTTTTGTACAAATTATAGTGGTATGTTATCCTAAAATCACAGCCATTGCAAAATTAGAACATAGATAATTGAAATAATTTGTGTCATCATAGCTGTGACAAATCCCTTTTTGATTAACGAATGTCTGTGGGTAATTGTGTACTTTGACGTTTTTGCTGTCAATGCCAGCTTTCTACAAAAAAGTTTAGATTGCCTTTGCTGATGTGGCATTTTAAATACTTCATGAATAGTTACTGGTACAATTGTGATACAAACTTTTGGAGTGCTGTCTACAAGCGCACCTATGGTAAAGAGTTCAAATTCAAAGCTGGTTATGATTCGGAGGTTCGCCTTGGCTGGGCATCTCTTTGGGTATGTGTCCCATCTTGCAATTGTTGAGTTCATGCTTGATGTCATTATTGCCATCCTTGTTTATGGAATGCATTTTCACTCTTATTCTACTTTTTTAAATTTAGTTGACTATTCTTATTTTATTCTAAATTCTAGAGAATTAGAATAATTTTCTTTTTCATATCCTATAATATAGATGCATAGAATAACGAAAAAAAAAAAAAGAAAAAGAAAAATTGACAGGACTGTGTGTATGTGAACGGAGATAAGAAAAATGCCAACAATTTCCTGTTTGTTTTGTACACAATGGTTTCATTTCTTACAAATGCAGACTTAATTTGTTAGTAATTTGCATGCTTACACCAACTTGCTCTTCTTATGTTTATTTGTCTAATTATAAATTAGATAGTGAATTGGAAAGCTTATTTTCCTAATTCTGAATTGAAACCTATTGTGAATCATAAAATTCATGCTCAATATTTGGAATCGCAAACATTATACTTCCACATAATAAAATGTTTAAAAATCAGCATTTTCAAACCAAATAACTCATTATATAACTAAAAAATATATTATATGTAAACTCCAAACTAAATCTATATGAAAAATACAAAAAAGATTAAAATCATTAATATGTAGTTGTTAAAGAATATATAAATATGTAAAGTTGTAAAATATTAGGAGTTTAGAAAAGAAAAAAAGAACTTTGTTGTCTTAAAATATTAACCATTGATAGAATAACAACAGCTACTCTTTGTCCCATTTGGTTGGGTTGTTGTAAATCAGTTTTGCGATAAAACCATTAAAGTCTAAATCTCTTTTATTAGTTTCACTTCACCTATGTTTTTTCTAGGTCTTCTTCTACCTCTAGCTATTGAATTGCCTTCAATCTGATTTACTTTCCTTACTAGGGATTCTGAAGTCCTTATTCACATTGCTCAAACCACCTAATGTGGGATTTTATCATATGTTCCACAATTGGAGCTATCCCTACTTTCTCCCTTATGCATTAGTTCCTAATCCTTTCTTGTCTGGTGTGTACAACGCAACATCCTCATCTCTACAACATTATGCTGATTTCTTGTTGGCTTTTTAGTGCTCAATGTTCAGTCTTACACAACATTGCCAATCTTAAAGCTGTGAGGTTAAATTTTCCATCAAGTTTGAGGTTTTATTAAACAACACTTTAAGGACTACTCCATTTGATCTTTCCGGCTTGAATCATATGGCTTACATTTTTCTATTTCCCTATCATTTTGAATGATGGAGCCAAGATATATGGTATTGTCCCCAATTTTCACCTCTAAGTTGGGATTTGGGTGTCTCTTGCTAAACCTACCTTCCATATACTTTGTCTTATTATACGAAAACCTTGTTTTTAAAAGTTTGCCTCCATTGCACTAACTTCCCATTTAGTTCTTCTCTCAATTCTCCTACTAGGACTATATCATCTGCAAAAAGCCTGCACCGTGACACCAAATCTTAAACATGTTCAGTAAACACATCCTAGATGTGGTTAAAAAGAGAGACTTAATGTTCTCTTGGTGTGGTCTTATTGTCATAGGAAAATCCTTTGTTCCCTATTTTGTATTCTCACAGAAATCGTGGCCCCATCATACATATCTTTGAATGTTTGCTTGAATGTGGACAAGTTAAACTCTGTTTTTTTGACAGAATCTTCTGTAGGACCTTCTATGAACTCTTCATTGTTTCTCCCGTTTTTCCTATCTAACATTTCTCCTGTGTTTTGTCTTTTCTAGCTATCCTACAGTTTGCAATTTATCTTCATCGTCCTCCTGTGGTTTGTTTTCTCGGGTGCCTTGGTCTAGTTTGTTTTTGGCAGTCCCAGTCCGACCTGTTTTGTTTCAACCACTCAGTCTGGCCCCATTTCGTACCGGCAGTTCAAGTCTTGCCCCGGTTTGTTTCATTGTCCTTGTCTAACCCATTTTAACTTCCGACTTGTGTTTTAAGGTGTTTATTTTTATATTTTCTTATTGTTAGGTGTTTCTTATTGGTAAGTCTTAAGGGCGAGTGTGAGTATCTCGCACTATGGTAGTATCTCAATTATATCTTAGAATATCATATAATTTCTCACATCATATCTTTGAATAATATCAAAGAGTACCTCATATGATTTCTTGGGATTGGTTTTTGTATTTACTTTTATTTTGTGATTTGTTTCCTTATTTAATTAGGATTAGGAGTGTAGTATTATTATAAATAGTGATTGGGCCAATTTGCTCTGGCTCACCTGGCATTAGAATCCCCCTCCCTCTAGAGGTCTCGAGTTTGAGCCTCTCCACTTCTGCCAAAAATAAATTAGGGTAGTCAATCGCGATTCTATATTGTGCGATTCCACTTCTATTTTACCCTCACTCTACTACATTTTCTACGTTACCCTCACCATCTTTTTCAACCTATCATCCAACCTAGACTTCCAGCAGCTCGCCAGAAACAGAGCAACCCTCTCCAGTGCTGCAACTGCTGTCTTTTGTCCCCCTCTATTTTTCTCAGCTTCTCTTTTATCATCTCTTGTCTTGGCTGTCATTTCTGTGTTATATTTTTTTTTCTAAATAGCAGCTGTCAGTCTGTCACACTACACTATCCTGCTATAGCATTTTTGGCGCCAACGACCTGCACCACTATGGATTAACTAGTATTGAATAAAATAGTGATTGATGTTTTATGTCTTGCATTACACATCATCCTCATTATATATCATGTCGATATATTCAGAGTTATCAATTTTTCTCCTTTCGTACCTGAGACCAATCATGTCCACTAAGGTAAAATGGCTTATTGCTTCACCCGTTTGTTTGATGTCATTCCAAAGCTAGACTACTTTACTATCTCAGAACTCGTGAAATTAGAATCTGATTTTCAGTGCTGGGAAACTATTCTCTTGAAGTGTATAAAGAGAAACTATTCCAAAAGATAGTGTGCTGCACGAAAAGTATGAGCTTAGTGTCTGCAGTCTCTGTAGTGACCTCATTGCTTGATTCAGGTTGGCGATGAAGGTGGGAAAGCCAAAACAGCTCCGATGAAGATGAAAGTTCAGTTCATGCTTCAAGTTCCACAAGACGACATAACATCTTCAGTTTTAATGTTTCGGGTTAAGAAACGATGGGACATTTAATAGTCTGCTGACCTGCGATTTACATGTAAGAAAAAATGGGTACTCAGTTTTGGTGCAGTTACATGGTTTCATTGGTTGCCACTAATCTTCATGCAAGTGATGTACAAGTGATCTAATTTCTTAGCGGTGTGGCAACGTCATGCACTAAGCATCTGTTAAAAGAATTTTCAACTATACACAATTTGTAAAGATAATATTCTGATTTGTAATTTGGCAGCTGAAAATTATCAGATGCAGACAATCCTACAATGCTGAAATTTTTTAGTAATTATGCTTTTGGCTGAAGTCCACGCTACTTTGCAAGTTAATGTTTTTCTCCTTAACAAGTTCTTTACTTGTGTAAAAAAAGGTTATAGGTTTGAACATGCTTCTATATTTCTTCAACAAAATCAGTTTTATTTTTGCTCGCTCAATACCATGAAACACGGAACTCCAGGGATTTGAGGACATAGGTTTTATGCAGAAAAAAGATGAACGGTTCTACTTTCAACGAAATGGGTACGTTCAAGGTTTTGAGCAATCTGGGCTCAGAAGGAACATTAGCTCATCTAATGTGAGTACAGCTTATTTTTAGCAAATCGTTCACCGAATTCAGTTTCCCAATGAGACATGGTTGAGAATTTTGAATGATTCCAGAACCAAGCAACTACAGTACTAAATATGCACAAAAACGTAACCGGTTTCTCGTTTCTAGCAATTTCGAAACTTGTCAAGGATGGATGGGACTATTGAAAGCTGAGAAACTACCCTTACGGATTTTCTAAAAATGCAAATCACTTTAAATTGTGTGTAAAATTTTAAACATATGCAATAAAAATATAATGGTGGAGAATCATATTTTACTTTATCAATAAAAGTTGAGAGAATTCATTCAATTTCTAGTTATAATAGGGATCACTTAACACACACAATTTATAATGTGATATGATTTACGAGAGTAGGATAACGTAGTTTGGATAAAATGTGAAGAAAACTATTATTATAGATAAAGACAGAGGAATTATGAGTAAAACATTATTTTTATCATTGAAGTTGATAACATTTATCAATTTCGTTTTTAAACTTTTAAAATCATCAAAATTATGTCTAAAAATTTGTCAAATGTCCATTAAATTTGTCCCTAAGGTTAAGGTTATGAGGGACAATTTTGATGGACATTTGCTAATTTCAAGAAAAAAATTGATAGAAACGGTCAACTTTAAGGATGAAAAAAATGTTTTACTCGAGCAATTATTGAAATTAAATAAGGGTAAAAAGGGAAAGATGAATTGAACACTAAAAATATTTATTTTTTAGAATCCCTTTGCATTAGGGTGTACATGTGTTGAGTTGAATTGATTTTATTATTTGATCAATTTTTTGAACCCTAACTTAACCCTATGATGGCCTGGCTAATGATTGGGTCAATTTGAGCCGACCGGATAGTTAGATAATATACATTAAGATTTAAACATTACACAAAGTAATAATATTTTAAATCTAATAAATCAAATTTAAAAGATATTTTATAATACATATTTCAAAACAATTATATCAATACAAAATAACATAATGTTTTGTAAAAAAACATTAATTGAAGTACAAAATCCTAGTTCATCACTATTATTTTTTAAAAATACAAAACTTTGAAAAATTAAATAACTTCAGGAAGAGTTGGGTCAACTCAATGCATAATTCGAATCTGACCAAAAAATAAATAAAGGGACACTGCATCAAATTTAACATTATGAACTCAACTAAATAAGTTGCGGGCATGTCATTGGGCCGGACCTAGGCACGAATCCCCCCTAATTAGTGTATAAATTATATCTAATTGAATGAATGATTTTTTATTTAATGTTTTGTATAATTTAAGTTAGCCAGAAAATGGGTGGGTCCTTCTCCCTCGGTGCCTGGCGCTCAGGTCCTCAACCTTTTCCAGTTTGAAGGACAAAAGTGTACAGATAAAATTAGAGTAGAAAAGAGAGAGGAGGGAGAAAAAGCAAAGAAGGAAGAAATGAAAGCAATTATGCCTCTAAGTCCTTCTCCTTCCACCAATACCATCATCACTTCCCCTTATCTCTCCCCACATTATTATTATTATTCCCACAAAGACAAAGCAAACCCTAGCTTCAATGCTCTCTTTTACTTTTCTCTGTCTCAGTCTCAGCACAGACGCCTCGGTAACTGGAACAAGGCCACACCCAAACCATTTTTGTCAAGACGGACGGTATCTCTCTCTCTCCCTCTCTCTCTCTTTCTCTCTCTCAAAGTATGAATCATATATATAGACGAGTAATGCAACCCTGTAAACTTGGGAGTCGGTTCAACCTAAACCATTCCTTCCAAAAAAAAAAACATTAACCAACCCTTGATTTTGAGTTTTAATCGAATTGCTCGATTCGGAACTGAAAACTATTAAACTACTATCATTAGAGTGGTAATTTTCATGTATCAAGCTGCTGCCCGGTGCCTACTAAGATACACTAGTCTATTGTATAATCATCATGTAATGAAAAAGTATGCTGTGATTAGTTGTAGGATTGGTTTGTACAACTTTTTCTGCCATTATAAGCTTGATCTTTTATCATCATCACTACTTGTGGCTTGTGGGCAGTTATTTTTTTCACTAATTTTTACTACCAGGGACTCTGTTTTTGTGTACTGGTATAGTGGCTTTATGGACACATGAAGAGAGATCAAGACAGATACAATCCGGATTACCAATTTGAGAATGGGTTAGGCTTATTTGGTTCTGATGAAGAACTAAGCACACAAATCCCAACTCAGGCTCAATCAGTTGTGGAAGGGTCAGGGATGGTTCTGGTGTCAGAGTTCAAGCCTGTTCCTGATGTTGATTATCTACAGGTTTGCAACCATTCTTCTGTGAAACTTGTATAAACTCTGAACTGATTAAATTATAAATAACAACCAAGCCATTGGGTCGGTTTTATAGATCTGATGTCATCATGTTGTCTGAACTAATAAAATACAAAAGTCATTGAAATTGGAGTTTAAATTTGATCCATTCAGTGCGAGATTTGTTATAGATCATGTGATGATTAAATTGGCTCATCATTAAATCTCGTTAGAGGTCCTGGGTAGTGATTGTGGTATTCAAACTTCGATAATGATTTTGAAATATATGATTGGATAAATACTTTTAAGTTTGACATTGACATTGGATCAAAATTAAATCCTTGAAATTGTTATGGAGTCATGGGCTCACAGCTAAGCTTCTTTTACTGGTAGTGTATGTGCTTTAATGAAGCATTAGAGGCACTTTTTTTTTATTCGACATTGCAATTTGTCATAACTGAAAAATATTTTCAATCATAAATTGTTGTTGCAACTTCAAAGCCACATCAGTTGTCTGTGTGAGTTTGACATTATGTTACAGAATATCTTGAACAGAGTTTTGATTTTTAACAGGAGTTATTGGCCATTCAACAGCAAGGACCTAGGGCTATTGGTTTTTTTGGAACGAGGAACATGGGATTCATGCACCAGGAACTAATTGAGATTCTTAGTTATGCTATGGTTATAACTGTAAGCTGCTGTGATTTCAATCAAGATAATCTTAAAATATGATCAGTAGATCATGTGCTTGCTTGTAGATCACAATATATTGCAATTAGGATTTTCTCAGCATTCCTATGGCCATGCGTCTCACAATTTCATGTGCCTTTGATGCTGTAAATTTTTGTTTGTAGAAAAATCACATTTATACATCTGGAGCATCTGGGACTAATGCAGCTGTTATTCGGGGTGCTTTAAGGGCAGAGAAACCGGAGTTGCTTACAGTCATACTGCCTCAAAGTTTAAGCAAACAGCCTCCTGAGAGTCAGGAGCTATTATCAAAAGTAAGTTTATGTTGAAGTATTTATGCACCTTCTTTCAGGTTTAAGTGCTTGTACACATTTTTTAGATTAATATTTTTCACATGATTTGCTTATGATTTTTTTTTAACTCTGATGTTGGTTTATTTGTGGAACATCTGTCCTTATTAATGATTTGAATTTTACCATGATTTATGGCAGAATACTATGCCATCCTCTAATCCATGTAGCTAACCTTGCCTAGAGGGACAAACTTAGTTGTTGTATCAATCTATTTGTACTATTATAAAGGGGATTTCTTTCTTTGGTCTCTAATATTTTGTTCCTCCAAAACCACCTTTATTAATTGCTCATTTAAACATGTGAAGATAAATGACAAAATGATAAAATTATCAATACTCTTTCTCTCTGATCACAAATTACTTCGAGTTCTTCCCAATAACTAATAATTATAATTATTAACTAATTCAAACTCTCATCATTATTGTTTATTTTTTCGTTAATAGAAAATGCAATTTGATAGGGACATAACACTAATAATTATGCTAGTATAAGGCTCAAATGCATATTTCCCGTTCAAACTACAGATTATTTGCAGAAAAACCCCTTCTGAGCCAAAGCTCAATAACTTGACTATTTAAAATTACCAAATGTACAGAATAGTGTAAACTTATTCTCTTGAGGCCTTCTGCATGGTTTGATAAATTTAAGGATTTGGGCTGGTGAGGGGATTTTAGTTTCCCATCTGTGATTAGAGCTATTCATGCTAGTTGTTCACGGTTTATTTCTCAGGGTTTTATCTTCTTTTAGACCTCCCATTTTCTTGAGCTTGTGTGATTGCTCTTTAATAAAACCGTGAGAGGATATTTGAGTAGTAACTGTTCCTTTTTCCAAAGTTTCCTAGATTTTTCAACTCTATGCAAAATGCCCATATTTGGCAGCCTCCCCCTTGGAATTTTAATTTTCTCGAGACCTTGCATGATAACGAGGTTAGTGAGTTAGAGTCTATTTTGCTTTTCCTAAGATATAAAACTATTTATTTACCTCTACCAAATGGCTTATACTTACTCTAGAGTTTGATCCTTGCCGCCCTCATTCTTTTAATTAAAATAAGCTGAATTTTAGCACAAGGTAAGTAAACCTGTCCATTGTTCACGTTTTAAGCCCAAAGGGCTCTTATGTGAAGAGGTGTGTTAAGATATAAAATTATTCATTTTTCGTCTATCCATTACACAATTATATGTATAACTGTTCTTTGAAATAATTTTATTTTTTCCACTACCTTAAAATCATTTGATTTGAATTAGACTCAATTCATTATATCCATTGGATTTTGAGAAAAGATAATTTTAACAAATGGCTGAATCAGAAAATCAATTTGATGAAGCTGTGAGTCTGTTTCCCTGTTTTTCTAGTCAAACCAGCCTGTCTGGTCAAGTTTTTTAATCATTGGTTGTGGTTTCAGTGATTTTGTTGAATGTACAGGTGAAAAATGTGATAGAGAAGCCCTACAATGATCATCTACCTCTAATAGAAGCCAGCAGGTTTATACTTGCTTTTTCTTGTATTTCATTTTGGGGTAACATTACTGGCACCGTGACAGAATTTATGCTAACCAATTCCCACACAAGCCAAATTGATAACACCTCTGTCACATTGTTACTTCTAAATAGTCCATGAGAGTTTCCAACTGTGGAGTATGTGAAGCGTTTGTGGATGAAAAGTTTGTGCAAATATCATCAGTCATCATATCTTCTTGAAAGGGAAAAAAAATCACATTGAAGGAAGGATCCTTTCCTTAGGAAAAGACAATATTTCAAGTATGGTACTATGAAATACTGGTTAGAGGTGTACCCTTTTAAAGAACTGATGGCATTGGGAATAATTTTGCATGCTAACAATATCTTCTCTACAAGCCTACCCATATCTATATCTTCTCTACAAGCCTACCCATATCTATGTTGTTTGAAAATCTTTAGTTTTTGGGATCTTAGAATGCAGGGTTTATTTTGTCATGTTTAATCCAATTCTAGTGACAGGTACAGTTTGTGGGGATTAAGATATAAAATCATTCATTTACCCCTCCCAACAAAATCTTTTGAGAGATTTGGTTAACAGCTTTTGTGACGAAATGGTTTAGAGTTTGATTCTTGTCGCTCCCCATTCTTGTAAATAAACAATTTGAATTTAACAAAATAGGTGGGTCTATGCATTGTTGCTTCGCGTGTGGATATAAAACCATTTATGTTATCTTACTCGACAACTTAGGCTTTGGGGAGAAATAATTATTAATAGTAGGCCAATGTGAAAATGGTTAATTGATTTAGTATTCTCTGCAACTATCGCCAGCTTGAAGTTAAATTTTTAAAGATGCTATATTTTTATAGCAGCAAGATTAAGACATCATTTTCACTTAATTCTCTGTTTTGTATGATTGTACATTGTTCTAAATGCAGGCTATGTAATATGGACATCATTTCACACGTGCAGCAAGTCATTTGCTTTGCGTTTCATGATAGTAGGTTGCTCATGGAAACTTGTCAAGAAGCCAAAAACTTAAGGAAGATTGTGACTCTCTTTTACCTCGACTGACACAGTTTTTATGCATGTCCATACATTATTTGTGTGCATAAGTCGGGGTTAGGAAGAGGGTAGTGTTTATTTTTGGTTTGTAAATTATATATTGCTTTAACTTACTTCTTCGAAGATCAGTAAGGAACGTAAGCTAATCTCTTTACTGAAGAATGGTTGTGGATTCTATCTTTTTTAGTGCGAAATAACAACATAAAAAAGGTGCAAAAGGGTTTGGGGTCATGTTTTTTTGGGATAAAGGGCAACTATTTATATTTATCTTGACACAGCTATCATGAAATTTGAGATGTAAATTTCAGTCAATATTGAACACGGTCAAAACATTACTAATGGATTGTTTGATCATATGAATGGTTAAGATTTAATGTCAAAATTAATTATATAATAATTTATTTTTGTAGTTGAATAATTTTTCTATTGGTTAGTCATTATTACCCATTTAACACATCTAAATGACTATCATCATCTCTCCCACCGGGCCTCCAGCCACTGTCGCCCCTCACCGCCGCATGTGCCGACTTAGAAAGAATATCACCATTTCCTCTAACTAACAATCCTTCCCAATGAACCTTCTTCTCTATCTGTCTACTCTCCAAGCCATACCTTCTCCAATGTTATTTTGATTTTGCACAAATATGCATGTCAGACTAAAGTTGAAGGTAGAAAAATTAGAAATTTAAACAACCCTAGGAAGCGTCACACATCACTACCAACTAATTAAAGTATTGTTTAGAAATTTAAACAGCATTGAAGAAGCCTCACGGATTACACCCAACATGTCGAAACCCATGAATTGGACCACAAACCACTTTGGAGCTCCAACTCAATAGCTCAGTTGACTGCAAATTTGCTTCCGTTCCCACAAACTTGAAGAACTCGACAAGTCCAAGAGGAAGCACTACAACAAGTGGAGGGGCAGGTACGGGTCGTTATGCTATCAAATCTGGGGAGGGAGGAGAGAGAAAGAGAAGGGAAATAATTGAGAAAAAAAATACAAAATTAAAACACAAAAATGTAATTGTGGTATTTTTTATCATTAAAAAATTACCATGACCATTTTGATCCTAAATTAGACCCAGTCCATGTTAGCCTCTTCCATGGTTTGACTTGTTATTATTAAACTACCAATGTCCAACTTATAAAGTGAAATTATTGAAGAAACTTTACAACCAATTTAAACTGATTGATAGAGTTACCTGTTGCTTTCATTTATTTCACTTTTATTTATTTTATATTTTTGTTATTTTCTGCTTCAGAAACGATGGCAATTATTTTAAAGGGTGTTGAGGGTGTCTGAGGTCTAGTTGGTGAGCTAGCTAGTGATCTGAAATTCTAGGTAACCGAGTTCCTTGATTGCATTCGGTTATATGGCTTGTTGATATATTGAGGGATCAATCAACTTTCTCGGAATTAGTTGAATTCTCTGATCTTCCTACTTCCCTGTATCTGTATTGCTATTAGCAACTACAAATCCTTGGATGTGATGGTGGATGAAGCACGCTCCCGAACCTCCATGCATGAGATGGCGAGGACTTTAGCTCAGAAGATTGTGGAAGTTGCTGAGGCAAAAGTAAACGGATTCTCTCTCTTTTTTATTCTTTCTATTTTTGGTCTGAAAGTAAATGTATTCTCTGAATCAGTTTGAAGTGTTGATAACAGCCGTCGTGGGCATTTGGAAGACTTGGCAAGTTCAACATACTGTAAAACTTAACCAAAACACATCATACAGGTCCAATTTGTTTGCGAAATTCAATTGTAGTTGCAACAAGGCCCAATTATGTAGGGTTTCCAAAAACTCTAATGGAATTTAGCTATTAGGGAAGGAAAATTGTGCTGAAAAGTGCAGCACCAAATGGGGTTAAGACGATCAGTGTAAGTCCTTCAGTCAAGTAGTTGAATAGGATGACCAGCTATGATTCTTGCAGTTAACTTCTATGAGTTCTGGAAAAAAGAAAAGAAAAAGACAGCAGGGTTTTTTAGTTGTCAGCTGAAACACAAAATCCAAGAGATTGAAGCCTCATTTCTGAGTTTGATGGAGTATTTTAAGAGCCCAAATTCCTTTGAGTATAAGACTTATCTTGTATTTATTTTGAAGACAATCACATCATTTTAAAAGAAATAGACATAAATACTATAAATAAGCAATGTCTTTTTAAATTTTGTATGACGCAATTGAAATATCTATCTATCTCTTTTAACATGTCATTGTTATATTTAAAAGAACCAAGATTTTAATTCAACTTTTATCACAAAATCCCTTCAAAAGATAACTCAGCTACAAGAGACTAAAGTCCTTATTATGTTGAAAAGTAATAGCCTAATAGGCAAAGAAGGATGAGAGTTAGAGTTTCAAGGTTGTGTGGAGTATGCAATTGAACAATCAAACTATCAAGGACAGAATTCTAATCAGATTTATTGTATGAAGTGGGAGGTTTCGTGGTTTATTCTAAGCTAAACTAAAGGCATGGTTATCACCAATTAAGCTCCAAGAGGGATAAAAGTTCAAGAAACCTATCAAAACTCACTTGGGTCATTTTTATTTTCATTTTCTACATGATCTATAGATATTCAAACTCTATTACCATGAACTAACCCAACTTGAGAGTATGGGTCTTCTAATCATAAGTAAGATATTTTTTTTTGTATTTGTCTATGTTTATCTCTTCCTTTTTTTTTCTTCCTTATTTACAATTTTTTTTAAGAGAATGTCTTAATTGTTCTCTAAATTTTTTGCCACAATCAAGTTAATCTCTTAATAAAAAAGTTTTCAATTAATTAGTTTTAAACATTTTAAATAATACATTTATTAGTCTTTTTTGGCTAAAATGTTTAAAAACTAAAGAAATTGACATTTAAAGAAATAAAATTTTTTTTAGTGAGTATCGTAGGTGGCGAAAAGTTTAGGATAAAACTTTTGACCTTTTTTTTTTTTTCTCATTTTCAAAGGGTAAAATTCTCATTTATTAACACATTATTATTACCACCATTCAGAGCATAAAAAAAAAAAGAAGAGAATTTAGGAATATAAATTGTTGATCCCCGAAGGTAAGTATAACCGACGATTGATGAGGGCGGCACGCGAAGAAAGGTAAAAGGTGCTTCCGCCGCGTATCGTTATCAGAATTAGAGCACCACCTGAGCCGAGAGAGAGAAGATGCCGCAGCCAAGCAAGGAGCCCTGCAAGAAAGAGGCGTGCGACATTCAAGCTTGCCTCTCCAAGAACAACTTTCTCCCTCAAAAGTATGCCCCTTTTAATTCGCGCGCGCACCTTCTCCGATGTTTTCGCTTATATTTATGTATGTTTCTCTCCCATCTTGACGTGATCGATCTTAACAAATTACTGTTTCAATTATGTTTGATTTACGCTTGAACGTGGAAATGATTTATATTCTATTAGGAATCAAATCTATGCTTTAGGCGATGTGATGAGTCATAATTACATCTTCGATGACTTACTTTCATGTTTGTTTCTACTATGATGGTTCGGTCCGTCTTAAAAATTCAGGCACCAATGTTGCAATCCATTAATAGACCTATAGTCGCAACTTCGAATAAGCACACTTCTACCAGTACTTGTTGTAAGTATCATCTGATTGTTCTTTTAGTTGTGAATTGTGTGTGATTTTAAGTACTCTCTCTTTGTTTACTAGTAGGAATTAATGGTTTTGTTGCAGTGTGTAAGGTTTTGTTTGCAGTCTTTACCAGTGAAAACCTGTAAACTTCATTTCTGTTGTTCAATGATAGGAACTCAATTAATACATTGAATTTGTTATTTCCAGATTTGACATCATAAACTTAATGTGTCTAGTGTCAAATATTAGTTTGTAGAGGGATTCACACATGATTTTTGACTCGGATGCCAATAGTCAGGGAAACGCCTTATATTCCTTGATTACCAGTTGCGGTGTTTTGCCCAAAAAGTTGTTTGTATTAATAATGGGCAGTGTTTTTGTTCGGAAACACTGTTGTTTGACGAGATGTTTTTGCTGCTCTTGGAGCAAAATAATTTTTTTGCTTTGATCCATTCATCTTTCTTGTATCTTGCAATCTTATTGCCTGTAAATTTTTTGTACCGAGTTGTTCTTACAAGTTTCTCACAAGTGATAACTGCTTTCATACTGCGTAGGTGCATTAAAGTCATTGAATTGCTGGAATCCTGTTGTGAGAAATGTGATTATAATTCAACTCATTGTGCTTCCCTTTCCGGACTTTTGAGGCAAAAGCCGAAGTAAGAGCTGGGTTTTATTGTTTACTTTTTTGGGGTTTTGCTGGGTTAATTCTTAGATCTCTGACGACAGAGTTGCATATTTCTTTTACAGACTACGGAGTGAAAACGAGTAGCATTTGTTGGAAAGTTGCTAGGAATGGTCAGTGATAAAAGACTTGTGCAGCACAAGAAGATTATAGGTTCAAAACTTTAGTGTCATTAACGTAAAAACAAAAATAAAAATAAAGCATTGTTCTAAGGATTAGGGAGATATGAAGAAGAAAAGCTAGGATATTTTTCTTGTTTATTTATTTATTTTAATTTTAATTATGAACTGCTTGACCTGGTGCAACAAATTAATTATGAGAATGTCGTGGTATGATTAATGACTATTAGGTAAGTTGGTGCTATCACTATATTGAAGTCATGTTTGAAATTTTTTTGTGAACAAGACTTGTATAAAAAATGATTGAGAAAGTGCGACAGGTTTATTATGTTGTAAACTAAATATTTTATCTTCACAACAATATTAAAATTGACTTTGAGAAAGTGCTATGATGATTGTGATTACTTGGTGTAAAGTGGTTCTGTAAAATTAAAAAGTTTTTAGTATGGCAAGTTAATCATCCTTCCACTTTTTCTCCATCTCTTGATCTCCTCAGTGCATTCAACATAATTGGCTCTCATCACCGTATAAAAGTAGATATGAAATCTAATAATTAATACTTTATTCATATTTTCAAAATCATATAATTACTAATATATTAAAAATGAGTTATTACTTTGAAGAGAACCATTTTCAATGATCAATATTTCAAATTCGAAACATTCTAAATAATCTTTATTTTTTATTCATTTATTTTATGTTTTTCATTAATAAAAATCTAATAATATTAATTAAATTGGATAAACAAATCTTACATATTTAATCAATATCATTATCATAATTAATATAAATAAAAAATTATTATATCTATTACACTCAAATTAAAAAAAATTAATCACCAAACACAAAAGTATTAAACTACTGAAATGCATCACAATCATAAGCATGTTATATAAATAATTCAATTAAATTTAAATATTAAGAAACTTACCTCGTTTCCGAGTTGTTTGCTGTCTGGTTTACGTCGTTTTTGGAGGATGCTGCTGCATGTGTGCGCACAATGCAGGTTATAGTGTAGATTGTGGGTCATATGTATCTATTTCTGTTTTTGTCTTTATATTGCTTAGGCTGCTGTTTTGTTAGGGTCAGAGTGGCTAAGGCCTTTTGATTGACTAGTTAAGATGTATATGTGATGTGCAGCTTGTGTTCCATAATCCGTTTTCGGTGGTTACTCTTTTTTTTCCTAAATAATCGAAGGGTTTGTCCCAGGGTAGACCGAGTGTTTGTCAAATCTCGTTGGACAAAGTTTTGAGTCTCTTTGTTACCTCATTAACTCACTTTTAGTTTCAATGAAATGAGACTTACTTACCAAGAAAAAAATAAGTTTAACAGTCATGTTATTCTTACACGAAATATCATACATACACCTCGTATTAAATTCATTACGAATACTCACTCACGCATAGATCCCCACTCTGCACTTAAACGCACGTGCACACGTGATTCGCGTTTCTCAGTTTTCATTCGCGTGAACAAACTTTATAAGCATTTGTGCACAAACATTATGTAGTATAATGTACAAACATTATTTGTTTATGCGCACAAACATTTACATGAACCATACATCTCATAATTCATTAGACTCTTGGATGCACAAACTTTATAAGCATTTGTGCACAAACTTTATGTAGTAAAATGCACAAACATTACTCGCTTATGTTCACAAACCTTTATATGGACCATACATTCCAGAATTTATTAGACTATTTGATGCACAAACTTTATAAGCATCCATGCACAAACTTTATGTGATATAATGCACAAACATTACATGCTTATGTTCATAAACCTTTACATGGATCATACATTCTAGAATTTATTAGACTCTTTGATGCACAGACTTAATGTAGTATAATCCACAAACGTTACTCGCTTATGTTCACAAACCTTAACATGGACTATACATTTTAGAATTTATTAGACTCTTTGATGCACAAACTTTATAAGCATCTGTGCACAAACTTTATGTGGTATGATGTACAAACATTACACACTTATACTCATAGGTATGGCATTTTACAAGTAATTGTCCACTCAAGCATCTGTAACAAGTAAACCACTATTGCTAAAGGTAAATCTCATCCATTTTATAAGAAAACCAGCATTTTATCATCTTAATTCCATTTTAATTTACTTTCACATGATAAAAGGATGAAGATGAGGAGGATGACGATGATGAGAGGTTGATGAGGATAAAGATAACAGAATGAGGATGAGAAGATGAAGAGGGTGACGATGAGGGAAAATGATGACAAGAATGAGTTCGGGATTGGGGCGCTTTGTTTATAATTTTAGAAATTGTACGTTATACGTATAATGATCATTAATTACGTATAATTAGAGGGTGTATGTACGGGTGTATGCAATTTGGGTGTACACAAAACATTTTTATAAGTTTAAATATTAAGTGTAGAAAAAAGATCAACTTACACCCTCTAAAAGTTACATTTCTTACACCCAATAACAACGGTTAAATTTCTTAAAATTGAATGACTCAGATATGAGTAACTTAAAATATTTAGTGTAAAGGAGGGATCAACTTACACCCTCTAAAAGTTACGCCTCTTACACCTAATAACAACCATCAAATCTCTTAAAGTTGAATGGCTCATATATGAGTAACTTAAAATTCATGTGATGCAACACTCGTCATTCATTTTTAAGAGATCTAACAGTTGTTATTGGGTGTAAGAAGTGTAACTTTTAGAGGATGTAAGTTGATCCCTCCTCTATTTAATTATATCAAATTTTGGGTAATGAAAATATATCATATAAGTTTCCTATATCATCAATTAAGTTTTATATTTTCTACTTTTTTTAATCAATAATCATTTCAAAACAATAGCTGAAACATATAACATGATAAATGAGCTAAACACTAATGACAACAATTAACAATGGAAGATTCATGTGTGAGTTACACCTACAGTAAACACTTGATATGCTTGTTATTGGCGAGCAAATACTTAAATATTATTTGTGTTATTTTTATATTTTCTTTTAATAGTCATTAGAATAATATGGTACTAATTATTCTTTGATATTTTAATCTTTTAGCTTGGTTGGTTTCACTGCAGAATTTCTAACCACTACATAAAGTTTTTCGCTTCACTTATTGTATGACAACAAAAAATTCACTTATTGTAGAAGGCTTGGTCTATTCACAATAGAGTGGATTTTGACCCTACCCACTAGGTTGGGTCGGGGTGAATACCCATAGGTAGAATACGAATTGTCATCCCTACTTATACAAGTACTAACACTTAATTTTAGATGACTCAGTCAACTGAGATTTGAACTATGGTTCATCACTTTGTGGTGGATTAACCCCTTACCACTAAACCTAACCTTAGTTGGTTACTAAATTGAGAACTATTACTATTTAAACAATTTATCACTAATTTTAAAGAACTATTATATGGGGTATAGGTAGGGTTAGGGACATGTTCATGTGAACCCTAATCCTACCTTAACCCACACAAGTCATTTCGAGTAAATACCAGTGTAGATAATTACCCACAACAGAGTGGATTTTGACCCCACTCACTAGTTTGGGTCGAGGAGGGTAATCATAGGTAGGATACAAATTCTTATCCCTACTATACAAGTAAGTATTGACACATAATTTTAGACGATTCTATCAGTTGAGATTTGAATTATGGTTCGCTACTTTGTGGTGGAATAATACCTTGCCGCCAGGTCAAACCTCAATTGGTTACTGGATTGAGAATTGTTACCATTTAAATAATTTATCACTAATCTTAAAGAACTATATGGACCTGAACTTGGCTTGAAAGATCATTGAGTCAAATTTAATAATTCGAACCTAATAAAAAAAACTTTGAGCTAGGCCAGGTGGGGCCGTTGAGCCGAATGACATTATGAACACTCATTAATTGTCTTTTGACAACTTCATTTGTATTAAATTTTGACAAAATATTAAAATTTTTAATGATATATTGTTTATTTATGGGTTCATCACCCATGCAAAGTAGTGAAATACAGGTATTCGTGAGGGGATAGAATGTATTTTCATCCCTGGTGTAGAGCAACAAGAGACTATCCTTTGCTCCCACACTACCTTATTGGCATTTTTAACTGTGCATTAGAATTAGTTATCTTTAAAATGTATCTCTAAAATTTGTATTGCTACAATAACGTACAAATAAACAAAATACATATCCCATCCTTAGTAGGTTTTTAACTTTTTGATAATATCATTGAAATTTATATTTAACCCATATTTTTTTCTACATCAATATGTTTATATTCAATTGTACAATTTTTGTGCATCACATGAATTTATACTCTAGTTATATGTCAAATTAAAGTGAAAAATATCAAATATCAAATAATTTTTAAATTAGATGAAACTTTATGAGCTTGACCAACTTGGTAGAAACTTTCAATTCAATGGTCGAATTGATTAAATTTATTGTCCATAAAAAGTTATTGAGCGAAGTAATTGTACCATGACTTGCTCTTGACTAATTGGATCTCCACACTTACTTTATATAATACATAACATCTTATATAATTGGTGAATTCTAAGATGAACCTTGCAAGTTAGAAAGCTTGATGCACCTTGATATAAAATGAGGGTTTATCATGGTCAATCATAATATAAACCATCTATTTGTTATTAAATATGATTTATGGTTAGAAAGACTTAGTAGTTATCCTTTCTATGACTTTGTGGGTACGAAACCGAATGTGACAACAACCTCGCCGTCTCTTTTTGTGGCTCCCTCCTTCACCAACACCCCACCCATGATCTCCTCATATCCGCTACCTCTGCTGGCCACGAATTCCACCAATGCCGCTTGCATGCCCCTCAAGTAAGGGTTCAACGTCCCTGATTCCATGGTGTTCGAACAACTATTGTGTTCTATTCTTTAATTTATTAATTATTAATTTATGAAAACACATCTTAGCCTAATTGTGTTTTTTAAGTTTTATTAATGACTACATAAAGACAAAATAGAGTTGTTAGCAAATTCACCATCCTCAGTTATTGATGAAAGCAATCGACTATAATAGGTATAGTCAAAAGTGATCGAGGGTAAAATAAAAGATTTCACTATTAAATCATTAAAATAAAAATAAGTTTTACTCTATTAAATGATGGGATCCATCACTTTACTCTAAAGTGAGAATCCAAATCCAATATATTCAAATCAAATCAAGTCCTATTCTACGAAGCATTCCAAACAAGCCCTTTATCAAACGTGAGGATCACGGCAGTCATTTTCCGTTTGGGACCAATTTGTTCGATTTTAAAACGGTGAGAAAACAGTTTCATTAAGGGCTTGTTTGACATGCTTCATGGACACTGCAGTGAAGTTGTAAACAAGTTGAATGCGCCCATAGAAGGAAGGAAGGAAGGAAGGAAGGAACTGTGCCATTTGTGATCGTGAGAAAGGCGAAAAGAAGCATGAAAGATGCCGCCGAATAAGAATAAGCGGAATCAGAGGCAGAGCCCAAAGCATCAATCTTCTTCTTCATCATCGTCCGCTCCCAGGCTGCAGATTTCGGCCGAAAATGAGAACCGCCTCCGCCGGCTCTTGCTTAACTCGGCTCGGCCCACCCCTGCTGCTTCGGTGGACGATACCTTAACCCTAACAAAGGCTCAGAAGGCGAAGAAGCTCAAAGCTGTTTACGAGAAGCTCTCTTGCGAAGGTTTCACTAATCACCACATCGAGCTTGCTCTCTCCGCTCTCAAGGTTCCTTTTCTTCTTCTCCTCCTTAAATGCCTATTTGTTGAGTTAGCGAGTGTGCAGGAAGAAGATTTTACTGATATGAATGGTCTCTATTTTCTTCTAATGTAACTGAAGGAAGCTGCTACGTTTGAATCTGCTCTTGATTGGTTATGCTTGAATTTGCCGGGGAATGAACTTCCACTCAAGTTTTCTAGCGGCACCTCCTTGCATTCCAGTGAAGGTGGGTATATTTTTTCGTCTCTTGAGCGTGTATTATAATAATGTTAGGTTTTCGGGATCTTGGAAGTCGGTTGATTGCTTATCTATTTGTTAAATTTATTTTAATGTCTCGTCAGGGGGCTCTGTTGGTGTTATATTAAATCACGGGGACGATTCGACTCCTTTAGTCAATCCATCTATCACAACTGAGGAAGAAGCACCAGAATTTCCTGTTTTAATCGAGAGACATTGGAATGATGATACTTTAGACTCTCGCCAACCATCTCAGGCAGATTGGATCAGGCAATATGTCGAGCAACAGGAAGAGGTATTTTAAGTGCGAACATAGGGTCCCTGAAAGCATTTTATTGATTGTACACTTGAAAACGGAATTGACAATGGGATTGCATTCGTTCCTAATTTTTATACAGGTTGTGAGAATTCTTTTTATTTTCCAATCTTAAGTGTTTGATTCTATCAGATGCTGTGTTTTGGCGTGAAGGGAGAGCCTCATATTTCAACTTTAGGAATTAGTTAAATGGAAGTTTTCTCATTACAAATGAGAACTATTACTGGCGGGCATTACCTGAAAGTGAGGAAGAAAGAACAATACGTGTTCTGCTGATCTGTTGAGGGTTTCAGGTCAGATGGAGGAAAATATGCTATGATTTATGAATGGAGTTTTCTGGGCTTGGGCTTGCTTCTGACCACTCAGTTGGCTCTGTATGTGCTAGAAACTGGTGGTCCTTATAATTCACAGAGATTGGCCATTACATGGTTAAAAGTAGTTTGCAACCTGCAACTAGAGCCTTAACTTTGGAGTTATAACAGAAATAAGGGGTCCTTTGGATGTTAGCTGGTGTTGCTATTGCTCTGGCCGTGTTATTTTTGTTCTCATCTAGGATTAGGTCAGAATTCAGTGAACAATCTAGAACAGGGTTGATATTAGGTTCTAATATCTTTTGTATAAAAGAGGAATACCATTAAGAAGAAGAAGAAAAGAATACAAGGATGTTAGAGGACAGGAGATCCTCTTTATAAAATCAAAAGATAACAAAAGAGAGCTTAAAAAAAAAAGCAAATCACTCCCGTCTCTCAACATGTATGAGAGAGAGATCCCTCTAAATCATGAGCTTTATACCATGTGGAGGCCAAACGTCTAACATTATCTCAATGGACTTGCTTGTCTAATATTCTGTCACTAAAAATGCAAGAATTACTCTCCAATCAAATACACCAAGGATTTGGCTTCCTTCGATTTCCTGAAGCCCCAAAAAAATGAACCAACAAGAACTGATCCAGTGTTTTAGGATGAACCCAACACTCACCAACAATATCAAACATAGAAGTCCATAAAGATTCAACCACAGGGAAGATTAGGTGCAAATATTATGTTAAGAGAGTAGGACAAATAAAATAGAAGTCGATGTGTGAAGAAAAGGCATGTCTCACATAGATGCCTAAACCTCTATTTGTATTGACCATGTGATTGAGCATTGGTTCTTATTAGTCTATTACTTGGACGGTCTAGTAAACACTTTTTTGCATTCCATAGGCAATAACCCGACCTACTTGCCTGTGGTATTAACGATGCATGCCTTATAAGAGTGTGGATACCTCTCTCTTGTGACGCGTTTTAAATCCGTGAGGGGCAAGCCTCAAAGCGGACAATATCACAAGCGGGTATGTCAGGTTGTTACACCATAACACCTTAACAAATACAACAAGTATTGCTTTATCATTCATTAATTGCTTGTTTCCATTGTCTGGTTCTTGAACCATTATGTTTGATCTTTCACTTGAGTAAGGGAATCTTATCATAACTGCTGTATTTCTTTTGTCTTGAAAATTTACCGATTTTAATTGTGTGGTATTTGCAGGAAGAATCTAAGACTTGGGAAGATGACATTTTTGATGGGAGTAGTGCCACAAAGGAGGTATTTCTATTTTCTTGAATATTAATTTTTATCAATTTTTTTTTTTGAAGATTAATTGGCCGTTTATTGCTACCTTAGCTCATCTTCAGTATTTTAGCATAACTGTGGTTAGGGTATAATGAATTCAAGTCTAGATGCCTAGTTTGTTTAATAGGTACTCATTTCATTCTGTCTTCCTCCTTCTTGTTGAGTTTTTGTTATAAGTTACTTTTATGCTTTGATTTCTTATTAGTCACATGCCTAGTTATCCTTGTAATTACTTTCATTATTTCAGAACTTATGTTAGTAATTTCTATAGCAAGTAGTTGTGAAGTTCTGTGGCTGTTCCTCTGAGCCATTCGATAATTATATTGATTTGTTGCAACTCTCGGACCTTTAATCACAATTTCTCAGACAAGCATGTTTTGTGGGATAAGATTAGGCATTTGTCACCTGTTTGGTGTAGAGCTCACTGTCTTTTTAGAGGTTTTTGAAGAATTTCGTTAAAAAGAGGAGAATTACAAAAAGTAAGACATAAGAGATCCTCTATAAAGACTCTTTATTAAAGAGACAAGAACATAAGCCGAAACTAAAATAGCTATCAATGGAGTAAAGCTTTCCAATCTCTCAAAATATATATGAGGGAAAATCCTCTAAAAAGATTGTGAACTTTACAGTACACCAAACACAAATGATAAACACCTAATCTTCTCCGACAAAACATGATTGTTTGAGAGGTTTTTCCTTCTCAAATATTGAGAGATTGAAAAGCTTAAATACGTTAAATAGCTTTTTTAGCTTTTGTTTTGTTCTTTTTTCTGCATAGAGGATTTCTTATCCTCTCTTTTTTTTTTCCTCTCCTGTAATTCTCTTCTCTTCTTAATGAAATTCTTCTTTTATAAAAAAAAAAATAAAAATAAATATTGAATTGATGCACCTTCCTAGTTTAAGTAGCCTGACTGTTGGAGTTGTTTGCTTTAACAATGCCGTTTTCTTGGTAGTTTGATCATGTCAGATTAAGTCTATGCACCAATAATAAAAAGGTTTATGCCTACATTTAAGAGTGTAGGATTGGTTTATTAGAAAGTTCAATGTCTTTGTTTTGCCTGGTCTCTATTAATTGTGTAGTGAGAATGCAACATTGTTTGTTCCACTCTGATGAGTTTATCATTTGTTTTCTATCTTAATAGGACTGTGAACCTAGGTCGTATGATGTTATTGCCAATGAGTATTTTGCTGCAAGGTTAGAAGCTACAAAAGCCAAGGAAAAAAAGGACAAGAAAAGTCAGGAGCAGGCAGGCACTATCATCCGGAAATTGAAGCAAGAGTTGTCTGCTTTAGGTTAATTTGAATTTCTTTATATTTCTATATTTTTGTCACCTTTAATTTGTCTCATTTGATCTTTCAATACACTGAACAGGATTATCAGATGACAATTTGGCCTTTCAATATGAGCAACAAAGTTGTTCTAACTCTGCGTCTGAGAGAGCACCCACTGGTCATGAGTCTTTTGATTGCTTTAAAGAAGAAAGTCCATGTGATGCAGCAGGTTCTTCAGCCACTATTTTTCCTTCTGATGGAACAGGCATTGATGGAAGTGCTGTGGAGCCCCATAGCATGGAGGAAAATATTGCCAAGTCCTGCTCGCCTGTTGTACACGTTGAAAAAGATTCTGCTCAAGGAGAGGCTGAAGAGATTGAACTTGGTGGTTTCTTCTCAGAGGATGTGCCATCTAATGAAACATTACCTCCTGATATTTTGAAACTGCAGAAACAAGAAAAAATTAAAAGGCTCTTTGAAAAGAAGAATTTGGAAAAGTTAGATGGCATTTGGAAGAAGGTAAGTTTGAAGGCCACATTTCATTAGTATCTCGATGGCTTGTTTCATGTAATGTATGTTTCTTCCCGTGACTCTCAGTATCTTTCTGTTTGATTAAACACATTAATTGCATTGGTTGGGGAATAAGTTAATGGATAGATATGAAGACATTGTATGCCATAAGGCAGTCGATCGCGGCACAATAGCACGTGGTCACAGAATAGCAGCGCTGAGTTAGGGCTCAGCGCGACTTCAGATCCGCTGCGGAGCGTTTTGCATTTGCGGAGATCGTGGCCAAATCACGGCTTTAGATGTGGCGCGAATTGCGGCCGCCTTTTGCTGGTGGCACTGTTTCAAGCCCAAAACCCTAGTATTTTCAAGTTGTTAAGTTGATTTGCCTTCTTTTCCTCACTTGTGCTTTGAAAGTTATGTTTTGCCCTTTGGTGATCTTTGGTGTCCCCTAATTTGTTTGGGATCTTTGGTGAATCTTGGGTGTGTCCTACAACCCTAGATACCTTTTTGTTGATTAGATTTTCTGGCTTTGGGGGGAGGAAGGAAGCTAAATACTTGGGGCAATGTACATTTTTCACCACTATTTGGTGCATCTGGTTAGAACACAACTCTCGCATCCTCAACAACAATTTCTTAGAAAATCATGTATCTTGGGAGAAAATTAGGCATTTATCATCTGTTTGGTGTAAAGCTCATAATCTCTTTAGAGGATTTTCCCTCACCGATATTTTGAGAGTGATATTTTGAGAGATTGGAAAGCAGTACCCATTGATAACTCTCTTAGTTTTTTGGTTTATGTTCTTGTCTCTTTATAGAGGATTTTTTTATCCTCTGGCTTTTTGTAATTCTCTTCTCTTCTTAATGAGATTCTTCTTTTATTCAATTATTTATTTATTGTTATGTTTTGCCCTCACTTATACTCTTGAAAGTTCTGTTTTACCCTCACTTATTCTGATGAAGTTTCTATTTTACCCTTACTCTACTAAAAATTCCATTTTACCCTCACTCATTTCTTCAACCTTTGAACCAACCTTCAGACTTCCTGGATCCAGCAGCTCCGCAAAGACAGAGCATCTATGCTCTTTTGCTCTTCCCTCTGGCGACTGTTGGTACTCGGCAACCCACTCTGGCCACCTCTCTGTCCTTTCCATCCCATGGTTATTCTCATGTTCTGTTGTCTCTCTCTCTCACTCTCTCTTCCCGCTTCTCTGTTTTTCTGCTGTCCTCTATCATCTTGGCTGCGGCCTTCATCTATATTTTTCCAAATAACAGCTGTAGCGCTATACGTTATCCTGCTATAGCATTTTTAGCGCTGTCCGCTCTGTGCCGCTATCCGGGATTTACTACTATGATATGCCATAAACTGAATTGACGACATCTAGTAAGATGAAAGCGATGTTCTCATTCTCATGGATTTGCATATGTTCTTTTCCTTATTGCAGCCATTTTCTTTTAAATGTTTCCTAATTTTTAAATAATAAAATGTTACAAAACACACAACTTCTAGGACAACATTAGATGTTTGACTTCTATTTGTTATAAATAATAAAGTACATAGCCTTTGTAATGGAGTTTCACTGACAGAGCTTTGGTCCATTGATTTTATCTTTTTCCTTGGTTTCTTTCGTTTGTTCCTTTGTCTAGTAGGATTTCTTATCCTCCCTTCTCTGTAATTTTTTTTTCCTTCACTTTGATGGATTTCTTGTAGTATAAAAAAAGAAGAATTTAGAATACTTGTAATGTCAGACTGTCAATTGTTTCTGAGCATTGGGTTGAAAGCAGTGTGTTTGCATTTATTGATTTGGATATATATATATATATATATATATATATATATATTGTTATAATTTGATGTTATCTATTTCCTATATGTTGTTAAATAATTTAAATAATGACAGGGGGATCCTCAAAAGATTCCAAAGGCTGTTCTTCATCAACTATGCCAGAAATCAGGGTGGGAAGCTCCAAAATTCAATAAAGTTCTTGGCAGAGGAAGGAATTTCGCCTATACTGTGAGCATATTGCGTAAAGCTAGTGGGAGGGGCAAGAACCGAAAAGCTGGTGGGCTGGTCACACTTCAGCTTCCAGATCAGAATGAAACGTCTGAATCTGCAGAGGTGAGTCATCCTTATGGTTCTTGTTGAAAGGGAGAATTATTAGGGAAGTTTGTGTATGGGCTGCACTGTTTATATCTTATTTATAGCTTGATTGCAATTAATTGATGGAGTAATCACGGGATACTTAGGAGTCATCAAGTTTCTGTAACAAGCTGCTACTTATGATTTATATGCTTTGCTTAAGGGGGAATGTTGAAAACAGTAGTTTGCACCTTACATTGCACATTTAGGTACTGCAGTAGTACTCTAGTATTACACACTTTACAAAGGAGTTCAATGACTTGGTGCAAGGAAGGGGATATGATTTTAAATTTCTGGCGATGTGGCTAGGCTGGGTTTTCATACTGGGATCAAACAGTTGCCACAGGGACTTGATGCCACTTGTGCTAAGGTTCTCTTGGGCAACAAAGTCTGCTTACTTACATAAACAAGATCAGATGTATACAGTGATATCGACCCTCTCATTACAAAAATATAGGGCTATCTCCAACATTTTTTTAATGGTTAATATGAACAGGATACTTTTATGTTATTTATGAAACATAAATGGTTGGAAAATTAGTAATGCTACATGTTAGTCAAGCTATCGTATTAACACGCTTGAGGGGTTTAAATTTCACAAGTCACTGACCAGGCCATCATGAGTCCAAATTTTACTCGTCTTTTGGCATAAATGTTCTAACCTTTGTCTCAATGGCTTTAAGTGTAGTTCTTCATGTTAACTTATGTGGGTTAAGTGTAGTTCTTCACTTCTATGTGTTTAGCATAAAAAAGTAACTGGTGGAGTTGATCATCACACATCTATGTAAAACCTTTTTATAAGATGCAATCCTGATGCTGCCCATGCATTCTAGTTTTGTCAATTATGATAAAATGATATGGGAGCACATTCTTGTTTCCTGTTCACACAGCAGTTTTCACTTGATTGCAGGATGCACAGAATAAAGTGGCTGCATATGCTTTGTTCCAACTATTTCCTGATATCCCAGTTCATCTCCCAATTACAGAGCCTTATGCGTTGCTTGTTATGAAGTGGATGGAAGGTCATATTTCTTTCTTATTAATAAATTTATCAAGTGTGAAACTTTGATTGCTGCCATTCCTCACTGCAGCTTTCTTCTTATTGTTTTAAATCCGTTAACTGTCAATATATGCAATTGTTTATAAGATATCTCATTTCAAAACTTACAGGGGAATCATTTACCAAGCTAGAAGACAGTGAGGAAGATCATAGATCTGGTTTTGTGGATTCATTATTAAATGGGGATGGTTCTAGTGCAACTGCATCTGTTGATGTTACAGATTACAAGTTTCGACAAGATTCAGATAGACTTAATGAAAATAAAAGTTCAGCCTTTGCCAGCCGCCAGCCACTTATTCAGAGTAGGTTCATCTACTTTTTGGTCAAATTAATTTAGATTTGGATTTTATTCATTCATTTTATTTCACTGGTTTTCTATGATGTTACTTTCTTCAAATCAGCCTGACTTTATTTAGAATTTCATTATGCAGGAGAAACCTATAACAAGGAAATGGAGAGTACTTATCTGAGGCAGGAGCGACATGATGAAATGAGAACACAGAGATACCAGGTCTATCTTTTTCATTATGGCTTTGTGTAGTTCGTTTGAAGAAATATTAGCACTTTATATATAGCATATTTATTCCTATTTATCATAAAATGAAAACTATTTAGCCTTACCGCCCCTATACTGCCTATCTTCTCTTCACAACTCTCCAATCCAGAATTTCTATAATCTACATGATTCTATCGGCTCTTGGAACTTTCATTTTTTTTAGGAACTTAAATGATAGTCTTCCGATCTAGTTAGCCTTGGGTCTTCTTGATTCGGTTACTCTGTCTCCTTGCCGAGATAAAAGGTCTTGGTCTCTTGATACCTCTGAAGTGTTCTCGTGTGAATCCTGTTTTCAATTTCTAACCCTTTCTTCTAATAATATTTCCTTTTGTCTAGATAAACCATCTGGAAGTCCAAAGCTCCCTTAAAGGTTAAACCCTTTATGTGTGCAACAGTGCTTAATAGAAATAATATCAATGATATGTTGCAGGTCCAGGGAGACCTTAGAAGGCTATCTCTGCTGATATGTGTGTTTTGTGTTGTGCAAGCTTAGAATCAAATTCACATTTTTTTACATTGTTCTATGGCTAACTCCTTGTGGAATGCTTGGTTTGGATTATCTGGTGAGTGTTGGGTGTGTTCTAAAACTTTGGATTAGTTTTGCTGGCTTTGGGAGGAGAAGGAAGTCAAATCTCTGCGGTACTGTGTAGTCTTTGCCATAGTTTGGTGTATTTGGCTGAAGTGTAATTCTCGTATTTATAATAGATTAATAGTAAGCTCTTGGACAAGCAGTATTGTGGGATAGGATTAGGAGGTTGGCTTCTGCTTGGTGGAAACTGAAAATCATTCTTTTTAAAGGGGTTTCTCTTTTAGATATGTTGAGAGATTGGGAAGCCTTGATCTTTTGTCTTTCTCTTTTGTTAGTTATTGGCTACCTCCTGTTAGGATAAAAGAAAAGCCTTTAATATGGAAAGTTTATTCTAGACGGGACTGAAAGGATAAGAAAGCAGCCTAGTTAGTTTATCTTTATTAGTTTATTTCTAATTGTTAATATTTATCGTTATTTGTTAGGATAAAGGATATCTAGTTATTTTAGGAGTCAGTTATTATCTTAAGAGTCTATTTAGGAGTTAAATTAGGATAACAATTATTATAAATAGGAGCATTCTCCTTAGGTTAGGGTGTGGATTTACTATTGAGTTGTAAAGGGAACCAAACCTTGAAGAGGATTCAGCCTCTTGATTTTTATTGAATAGTATCCAGTTTTACTTATCAAATCCTTATTATTTGTTCTTGGCTGTTGAGTCCCAAAAACGATCTAACAAATTGGTCCCACCTACCTTCTTCCAGCCGCCGCTGCCCACTGCGCCACTGCCCGCCGCCATGTAGTCCAGTTGGTGGTTTTCTTTCTCTGTTTGCTTTCGCGATTTTCTTTTGCAAGTTGCGCCCAGTTCGCATTTTTCCCACCGTGCCACCACCCACCGCACCGCCATTACCTCGCACGCTGCCCACCGCGCCGCCGTCACTGTCGTGCAGTCCAGTCCGCAATTTTTTTTTCCTTATCTTTTGGACGTCTAGTCTGCTTTTTTTCATGTCCCTCACCTGTTTTTCTTCTCTGTTTGCCCTCTAATGGACACTTGGAAGGTTTTGATTGAAGCCGAGATGATAGACCTTAAGGGAGAGATGACAGAGGTCAAACGTTTGATCATCGAAGTCCTGCAACGGATGGAGGGGCTTGAACGTCCCACGTCTGATAGCTCTGTTCACCTTTCTGAAACTGAGGGCCTTCAGGAGCCGCGACCGTAGACCAAGAAGGTGGAGCTTCTGATGTTTGAAGGGGGTGGATCCTATATCTTGGGTCGCTCGTGCTCAAAAATTCTTTGAGGTACACCGTGTTTAGGAGAGCGAGAAGATGCAAATGGTTTTCATTAGCATGGACAGAGAGGCCGTCAATTGGTTTCGTTTTATTCGCAGTCGCTCTCCATCTCTTTCGTGGAATTCATTGATCCCATTGTTGATTTAGCGCTTTGGTGAAGGTTGCAAAGGCAATGTTTTCGAGCGTCTGAAAACACTTGCGCAGGTAAGTACTGTGGATACGTATCTTCGGGATTTTGAGGCCTTGGCTGCTCAGGTCTTGAATCCTTCTGAGGAACAGATGTTGGGTTATTTTATGGGAGACCTGAAACCAGAAATTTGCTGCAAGGTCCGTGCTTTTTGCCCTACAGAGGTGTTACGCGCCATGGAACTTACCCGGGATATTGATGACGAGTTCCGTCTTACACAGGGGCGTTCCGTTGGGCCAAGGGGGTCTTTCCCTCCGCGTTTTCCGTCCAAGGGGGGGGGGATTGTGACTCACCTTTCAGCAGGTCAGCGGCCACCACAAATGCTACCACAAATGTTACCACTTTCTCAGATCAGCGTACACCACGCCATTTTTTGTCTACAAGATCAAACACCCATCCTTCTAACAGCCAATCCACTGGGGCTAGTAGCAGGGGGGTCAAACAATTGCCATATGCAGAGTATCTGAAACGCCGGGCCGAGGGAAAATGTTTCTGCTGTGGTTTAGCTTTCATAGCTGGGCATAAGTGTTCAGAAGTTAGTTTACGATTCACCATCTTGGCCGAAGATGAAGAAGACTGCGTCGCCGTCGAGGAGGTTCATGCTACAGGGGTTGAGGATGCTCCTGAGGAGCAATTGTATTATCAGCATATGGAGTTATCCCAGTTGGTCTCAACTACAATCGCTCCTCCGAAATCCATGAAGGTTTGGGGCCAAATTGCAGAAGTCTGGGTATCCGTTTTGATTGATAGTGGAGCTACTCATAATTTCGTGGATAAGGAATTAGTATCACGTGCTGGTTGGCAGGATAAAGGATATCTAGTTATTTTAGGAGTCGATTATTATCTTAAGAGTCTGTTTAGGAGTTAAATTAGGAATAACAATTATTATAAATAGGAGTATTCTCCTTAGGTTAGGGTGTGGATTTATTATTGAGTTGTAACGGGAACCAACCCTTGAAGAGGATCCAGCCACTTGATTTTTATTCAATAATATCCAGTTTTACTTATAAAATCCTTATTATTTGTTCTTGATTGTTGGGTCCCAAAAACGACCTAACACCTCCTTTCTCCTTGTATTATTCTTCTCTCATTGTTAATGAAATTCCTTTATCAAATAAAAATAAATAATGAAAGCTATTTCTATCCAATGAGTATTCCAGGTTCAAATAATTTGTGATTTGGAATGTAAGTTGGAATATAACTTTGAATGTAAATTTAGCAAGAGGCACTCTATTCTAATACTAATCTATAGGTAAAAATTAGAGATAATAGCATCTCCCAAGCCACACGAATTAAGTACCTTGGGTCCGTTATCTAAAAATGAAATGGAAATAGATGGAGATGTAAACTGTAGGATTCAATCTAAGTAGATGAAATAGAGGGGTGGCTCATGTGTTATCTTTGATAAGAGAGTATTACTTATGCAAACTATAATTCTTGTAATATTGTACAATGTCGGGCTTTAAAATGCCAATAAGACAATAAGCTCAATATTGCAAAGATGAGAATTTTGCGATGAATGAGTGGACACTCAAGACAATATGGAATTAGGAATGCATGAATTAGAGACAGTAAAAAGTGTAGATTAGATGAATCGTGGATGGTAGCCCATTAAATAGAGGTGGGGGTGGGGAGGGGGGAGAAAAACTGTAATTGAAATCATTCAAAGCCTAATTTGTTTGGTGAAGTCAAATTCTAGATGCAACTCTCATGGCTAATGAGGTGGTGGATGATGTTAGGTCCCCAGGGAGACATGGTCTTCTTGTCTTTAAATTAAAATTTGAGAAGGCTTACGATCATGTTAGTTGAGGTTTTTTTTGATAAAGTCATGTATAGGAAAGGGTTTGAGTAGAGATAGAGAAAGTGGGGTTGTCTATCCTGTTTGTCTGTTGCAATTATTGTTAGCTGCTGAGAAAGATTTGGTTTTCAACGTGAGGGATGATTTCTGGCCATCTTGCTAATTGACTTATTTGCTGAACCGGGATTGGAAGTGGGATATTTTTCTTCTTTCTGTCGAGTTCTCTTCCGAGCTCATTTATCAAATTTGTCTGATGCCGGATTAGGTTGAAAACACTTCGTATTGCGATCTCTGCCAAGAGACTAACGATCGTTGTTTCCAGAAGATCTCCTCTTGGGCTAGAACGGAGTTGAGGTTGAACATAATGAAATTCTCCGTGTCCTCGGCTTCTCTGCTAACAGGCTAGTTGGTTGTCTTAACCATTTAACCAAAGACCAATCTATGTATAGAAAAGAAACCAAGTGAACGAACAAGTTCTCGTGTACCCAGATCATGGTTTAAAGGTCTAAGAGGTGCAAGACAAAGCGATCCTCTGTCTCCGTATCTCTTTACCTGTGGTTGATTTGTTAGTCACTTGGTATCAAGAGCTGTGAATAATAGGTTGGGTAAGGGTTTAATTGTTGGTGTGATGAGTGTTAGTGTCCCATCTGTAGTTTGCTGATGGTGACACAATTGAATTGGATAAGTCCTACTTGAATCAAAATGTGAAGTGCTTCGTTCCCTTGCTTTGCAGCAAGCAAAATCTCACATTGTGTAATTGCTAAGCTCACATAAAGTTCTTTCACTACAAAGGGCTTGTTCCACTATGTTTCAAAATCATCTAATTGTTGAGCACGATCAATGTCCATTTGCTACAAAATGTCTTGCTCACATGTTAGACTATACAAGAGTTGCATAGGTTCTCATCATGTGAAAGGGTGAGCATTGAGTAGATTTCACCGAGAGGATCCACTCCCTTTTAGACAACTCAGTTGCTATAATTAAACTTGGCTAAGTTATTGAGTTTCTGGGGACTTTGGATAGTAAACAGGTTTGACCAGTATGAATGAATGTCCAATCTAAATGATAACTCAGACTGTTTATTAGTTGAATCACTGGTCTACGGGTTCTATCAGCTCGACTGGTTTGATTCTAATAACTATTGCTCTTTCAGCAGTAGACCTTTGTTCTTGAGGCATGAATACTAAGCATATGATAAAACCCCTAAGAATAAGGGAACAAATAACTTTCTAAGGATATGATAAAATCCGTAAAAATTAGATCGTAACAAGACTACAAGATCTCAAAAAATATCACTAAAATGACAAATTGTTCTAATCCATTATCTATCATTCTCTGTCTCTAAAGACATTTTGTGAATATTCTAACATGCATCATTGTCATTCCTTGAAGCTGGAAGTTTTCCAAAATTTCAGTTCAATTGAGTCATTGACCGACTCTTCTTTACTGAGGAAAAAGTCTTTACAAGCGCTGACCTAGACACCTTTTCTGTGCTCCAGGATATGTTGAAAATTAGGGCTACACTTCCTATTGCTGCACTAAAGGCTGATATATTGCAATTGTTGAATGACTATGATGTTCTTGTTGTTTGTGGGGAGACAGGCTCTGGAAAGACAACTCAGGTGAAAGTTTTCTGTAGCTTGTAATGGGTCTGGCCTACTTTTATGTTTCAGTATTGGCTTTCTTCTTGCTTTCAGAATTCGTGTAGTGTGTCTACAGCGTCTTCTTTGTCTTCTTCTGCCATTTATTGTAGGTTCCACAATTTATATTGGATGACATGATTGAGTCAGGACGTGGTGGACACTGTAATATTATATGCACACAACCAAGGAGAATAGCGGTGGGTACAAAATCTTTTGCTTGCAAATTTTACCAATTTAATATCTACTAGCTGTATATTGGCAGTCTTTTTTGCCCACATTCCCTATAAGCTAGATGTTCACTCATAACAGTTTTGTTTTTGTTTTCGCTACTTGCCTCCATGCATGTTAGGGCTAGGTTTTCCTGCTCATCATGGTTTGAGCAGAATATGATTTCGTCCGGATGTTTGTTGTTTCAATTGCCTCTTTCACATTTTAACTTTTTCTTCCAGATGTTAGATTGGACTTGCCAAAAATTGCCTTTCTTTCATTAAAATTTGATGTTTTTGCTCCCCCCCCCCAACCTTTTATAGTACTTATTACTTCTGGTTTTGTTTTGTGCCTCATGTTGTAGGCTATTTCTGTTGCTGAAAGGGTAGCAGATGAGCGTTGCGAACCTGCACCAGGTTCAGATGGTTCCTTGATTGGTTATCAAGTTCGTCTTGATAGTGCCAGGTTTTCATTTGATATTCAAATATTGTTCTTGAATGCTTGTTAAATTAAAAAATGGGCTTAATTAACCCAAAAGACCAAGAGTTGCTGATTTGGTTGTGAATTTTTAGTCGTGTAATACTGAATTGTCTGCTTTCTTTTATTTGCTTAATTCAGATTTGGACTTTGAACTGTGGTTTATTAATTTTTGTATAGAAGAAGAAATTTGTTGAGGTAGAGAAAGGGGTGATTTATCAAATATGTTTATGGTCAATAGACATTTATATGTGTTGATTATGTTTAAAAATATGTATTAGTATGGAGTACCTTGGTCCCTTTTTTTATGAAAAATTACTGATGGATGGACAGAAAGTGTTCTGAAAAGGAAATCAAATAGTTTGTGCTTCATTTTTTCTGTCCCATGTGTTTCTGTGAAAAATTGTTACTGCTTGGTGGACAGAAAGTATTCTGAAATGGAAATCAATTAGTATATTGCTTCTCTTTTTCTATCCCATATTTGCTGATTTTTTATTTTTTTTATTTCAACTATATTTCCGTGTTAGGAATGAGAGAACAAGGCTTCTGTTTTGCACAACAGGAATCCTTCTGAGAAAATTGATGGTAGGTTATGCTGTTGAATAGTATAACCAGCCTGTATTCGTTTTGTCCTCAACCTGATGCATGCACTTTACTGACAAAGACTAATGCAAGTTCAATAACAATTTTTTTTTTCTGCTTATTATTATTGTTTTGAATTTTTAGTTTTTAGTTTTTTTTTATATATATTTTGTTTTCTTTTACTTTTTCCCAATGCTAAGAATTCAAGTTGTAGATGTTTAATTGCTTTGGATACTATTTTGTACTCTCCATCCTCCTCAATTCTTTAACTACTTCAATTTGCAGGGGGACCGAAGTTTGAATGGCATCACTCATATCATAGTTGATGAAGTTCATGAGAGGTCTCTATTGGTAAGATGAATGAATTAAGATAGTTTTCAAAAAATATGTTTAGTCTTGCTGAAATGTGGTTATCATTATGTATGCCCTGGCTGATTAAATAAGTGGAGTTCTTTCTAAGATATCTTTGAATGCAGTGCATAAGTATTTGGGTTGTTATAGTAACATATGGGTGATACCATTGATAATGTAGGTCTCTTTTTCATTTTAGTTAGATAGAAACTGGTACCAAGGAGGTAAAATGATGTGTGAATATGTATTGTATTTCTGTAGTAACTTGATATCAGTGGTTTATTAAGGTTGCTCTGAAGATGTATACATAAAAAGAGAAGTGCCTAGTCTTGAGTTTTTGACAGGATCAAGTCTCTCCCAAGTCATCACTAATTTTTCTGCTTGTTAAGAATAAAAGTAAATATAATTATATATCTTAGATTGATCTTAATTGATTTAGTTTATTCTAATTTGATTTTCTTCAATTATGAAGTGATTCTCTTTCTAGCCTATAAGTAGGCTCATCTCTTTGTAATGAGAGACACAACTATTCATTAATACAATACCTTTCTCGCTGTCTGATTATTCATCTCTAATCCTATTTTATTCTGTCATCTGCTCAACCATGAAACTTAACATGGTATCAGAGCAGTTCCGTCTTCCGTGACCTGTCTCGTCACTCTTTTGCTACTAGGGTTTTAATTTCTACCCATTCTTCATTGGTGTCTAATTTTCTCCCAAAGTTCTTCTCTCCCAGACTGGGCCCTCCTTCTCGTTTGCCGGCCCTACAACTGCTGTGCATCAATTCCAGCAAGCTCAGCCACCATCCACTGTCGTTTCCTATCGCTAGCGAACCTTTCCGGCGTCGTTTACCAGGCACGCCATCCTCTGCCGCTGCCACCCGCGGTTGTTGCACCGCCGTCCGATCATCCATATGCACTCACACGCACTTTTGCTTCTTTGACATGAAGCCCACGTGCCGCTGCTTCCTGCCATGCATGACGGTGCGTTTGTCCACCACTCTGGCTGCTGCTTGCATCGCGGGACTCACCTCGACCTCCTCTTTCCAGATATGTTCTCTGATCATTCATTAAGTCATCGTGTCACTTAGAGTATTTTTTTGGTTTTCATTTTTGCCTTTACTGTTTGACTCATGGCTGCCTTCGCCTCCGTTTGTCTTTCACTGGTGCCTCTACTTATCGCTACAATATTCAGCTTGTGAGGGGGAGATTTCCAGTGGTTTCAATGCTTCATTCCCATGCTTACGATTGTGCTCACACGGTGGTCCTAGTGCTTCATTCCCGTGCTTACCACTATGTCTACATCATTCCAGTGGTTCCAGTGTTTCATTCCTGTGCTTACCACCGTGTCTACACCATTCCGGTGGTTCTAGTGCTTCATTTTCGTGTTTACCACTGTGCCTACACCATTCTAGTGGTTCTAGTGCTTCATTCACGTGCTTACCACGGTGCCTACACCTTTCTGGTGATCCCGATGCTTTATTCCTGTGCTTACCACTGTGCCTACATCTTTCTGGTGGCCCCCATGCTTCATTTCTGTGCTTACCACTGTGCCTACCACTGTGCCTACACCATTTGTTCCATCTTCGATGAGCTACTCACCGCCAGACAATCCATTCTTCTGGCGACTCCTTTATTATGCCTTTTTTCCCGTGGTTCTAGAAGTCCTTTTTCTGCCTATGCGCAGCCTATAACTCCGTGCAGCCTCTTCTGCCTTCGCTCGCGCTTACCTTTGCACATGCCTCTTACTCCACCCATATCTCTGCCTCCGCCACTTAATTGTGACAAGCTTAAACCTCCATGTGCTTTAGCTTGAGGGAGAGTGTTAAGAATAAAAATAAATATATTCTATATCTTAGATAGATCTTAATTGATTTAGTTTATTCTAAGTTAATTTCCTTGAATTATGAAGTGATTCTCTTTCTAGCCTATAAATAGGTTCACCTCTTTGTAATGAGACACACAACTATTCAGTAATACAATTACCTTTCTCACTCTCTAATTATTCATCTCGAATCCTATTTTATTATTTCATCTACTCAACCATGAAACTTAATGCTACCTAACTAACTTCATCACACACCTGAAACAAGCATGAGATTCCCTTCCCAAAACACCACAAAATCTTCTTCATTCTCTCTTCGATGCCAATTCAACATAATTAACTTGTGCTACCTCACCTCTTTTCGCTGAATTAGGGTGAGCTTAACAACCTCATTTTGGTGGAAGATGGTCAAAAACTCAAAGATTTACCTTGGTTGGCCAAGCCAAGGATTACTATGGACCTCTTACTCCTTTAACAATGAGAGTCTTGAATGCTTTGTAGTTGTCTTAAGAGTAAAAACTTCATATTCTAAGCAACACGGGATTTGAGTCCTTTGCTTGTATTGGTTATGTTAATGACTTATTGTAGAGTTTTTGCTTTCTAAAACAATTTTTGTCATGTTAAAATTTTATTTTACTCTTCATTTGTATTGTTTAATAATTCTTATTTATTTATTTTGGATAAAAGAAGAATTCTATTGATAAGAGGAGAAGATAGATACAAAAGGTGGGAGGACAAGAGGTGTCCTCTATACAAAAACAATAGTTAACCAAAAAAAATGTCAATGAAGTAGGGCTTACCAATCTCTCAACATGTTTGAAAGAGAAAGTCCTCTATAGAGATGAAAGTCCTCTGTAGAGATTATGTGCTTTACACCCACATGAAACCATACACTTAATCCTATCCCAAAGAACATGTTTATTAGAAAAATTGTCATTAAAAATGCGAGAATTGCACTCAAGTCAGATACACAAATAAAGCAAAAATGGCACATTGCCACAAAATATTGGCTTCATTCATACTTCCAAAACCAACATAATTTGTCAATAAGAATTGATCTAAGGTCGCAAGGCGTACCCAACACTCATCCAAGATACCAAACAGGCAATTCCAAATGGACTCAACCATATTACAATCAAGAATAGATGGGTGATTGATTTTTAATTCTCACCACACATAATACACACACTAGGGGAAATAGCCTTATGTGGCCTCCAAACCTGCAACATGTCATTAGTATTAATTTTGTTAAGCACACCTGTTCAAATAAATGATTTGACCTTACACAGAGCTTTGGATTTCCAAATGGGTTTTTCAAGGTGGAAAGAGGTTATGTTTGAGGAGTTAGTTAGAAATTGAAGGTAGGATTTACAAGAATAGGCCAGAGGATTCAAGAGACCAAGATCTTATGTCCGGACTAAGTGACAACGTAACATTATCTAGCAGACCTAATAGGACAACTAATTTAGAGGACTCTATCATTAAGATTTCGAAAAAAGTGGAAGTCCCAAGAGGAAGTGGAATCATGTCCTCTAAATTTTTTTTTGAATAGGTGCATTGCGAAAAGAAGATAGGCGATATTGGCCAGGAAAAACAAGACTTAAAGGGGAATCGCCTACCCAATGGTCCTCCCAGAAGGTAAAACGGGAGCCATTACCCACCTTCATGGAATGCTAAGGACGAAAGGAATTCCAGCCTTGGGAAATAAAATTCCAAGGGTTAGAGTGAGAAGCTTGATTTGCCGACTTAGCATCCCACCCATTTATGTCCAAGCCATACTTACTTCGGATAACTTGATGCCATAAAGAAAGAGGCTCTAAAGGAAACGCCATAGCCATTTAGCCACCAAAGCAAAATTTTTAGACCCCATATTTTTCAGACCAAACCACCTTCCTTCTTAGGGTGGCAACACACCTCCCTAACTAACCAAGTGGTAACGTTTCATATCCAAAGCACCTAACCAAAGAAAGACCCTCATGATCTTTTCAATAGAATTTGCAATCCCCGTTGGTATATGGAACAAAGATAGGAATTATAGCGCAATATTTGAAAGACAAACCTGAATAAGGGTGATCTAACCCCCAAGAGAAAAATAAGCTGCTTTTACCAAGGTGTTTAGAAATCTTTTTCACAATAGGATCCCAAAGAAATAGATCTGGGGTTCCCACCCAATGGGATGCCCAAATACACTAGAAGCCATTCCAAGATCTGACAACCATATAGAGAAGCGGTGCTAGAGAGGGTTTGAGGTCAATAACAATACCGGCTAATCCACTTTTTGACCAACTGATTTTCAACCCAGAGGATAACATAAAAATTTGAAAATGAACAAGGGCATTTGAAAAACTGTCTTTTATCACTATCAAGGAACAAAATGGTGTCATCAACAAACTATAGACGAGAGACCACAATCCCTTTAGATTCCACTCTGACTCCTTTAATTACCCCATTCTCAAATTCCCTAGAGATGAAATGGCTTAGAACATCTACAACCAAAATGAAAAAGAAAAAGAAAGGGGGATAAAGGATCTCCTCGCCTTAAACCCCCTTTGACCTTTAAACCAGGATTTTGGCTCTCCGTTAACAACCGCAAAAAAAGGTTTTTGTATTAAGACACCCTGAGATCCAAATCCTCCATCTATGACCGAGCCCTTTTCTTTGAAGCACTTTGTCTAAGAAACTCTAGCTCACCCTGTCCAACTTACGAGTTGAGTTTACAATTCGAGTTTGCTGAGTTTAGATTAGAATTACATGTTGTAAGCAATATAATTAGGAACTAAACATAATTAAATGTTATATTTATAATTAACATTGAATAATGCTAACTTTAAAATAAAATAAATGAAAGAAATATTAGAAAATATACCTTAATGCATCACACTTAGTTGTCATGTCATACTTTAATTTTTATGCGTATCACTTTATAGTTAGATATAACAACTTATTTATGATAAATATTTAAAATTAACTTAATAAACTCTAGGTATTGTCTAACATCAACAAAGTTAGCAAAGTATCTAATAAAGTTACCAAATTTGTACATTTTGAGGTAAACTTGTAAACTCGTAGGTAGATTTTAGCTCGTAAACTCGCTAATAGAATCAAGAGTTTACTTAAACTAGTACGAGTTTACCAAAAGAAAGTTTACATGAGTGTTAACTCGTTTTGTGTAGTAGAATCATAAACTCTTAGTTTACGAGTTAACTCGAGGGTTTAATAACCATGCTAATATCAATACTAATAAGGAGGATTCTTGATCCTCCATTTTGTAGTCTTGCATAGCAATTCTAATAATCTCTTATTTTCTTTAAAACAATGTTAATCTTGTATATTTCCTTTGTAACCTTTTTCAGGGTGATTTTCTTCTAATTGTTTTAAAGAATGTAATTGAGAAGCAGTCTACTGAAAGATCTACAAAACTTAAAGTCATTCTAATGTATGTATTTTTATTTTTAATTCTATTCCAACAATTGCATCAAATATGCTCTTGTTGATTTCCTTTGTGCTAAACTTCCTTTCTGTCTTATGTGCAATTATAATGATCAGGTCTGCTACTGTTGATTCAAGTTTATTTTCAAGATACTTTGGTCATTGCCCTGTAGTTACTGCAGAAGGCAGAACACATCCAGTGACAACTTACTTTCTTGAGGATATATATGATCAGATCAATTATCGACTTGCTTCAGATTCTCCGGTTTCCTTAACATCAACATTTCCCAAAGAGCAGGTAATCTATGGCTGGCTCTAGATTATTGTTACCAGCCAATAATTTGACCCCCTTTATTCTTTTTAATTCTGTTGAATTGGAGCTTACTTTTGTGATTTCTGCTCGTGAATCATCCCTTCCAGCCTTTGTCTATTTATGTTACTTAGGGAAGCTATGACGATTTGAAAAATTAATATTGCACCATTATATTTCCCATTTGCTAAATTAATGGTATTTCTGGGGGAAAAATTGAATCATGATTTTAATGTCAAAGAATTGAATTAGATTTTTTTTTAAAAAACTATTACCCTTGCTGTATTTATTGAATTATTGCAATTTAGAATTTGCGGAGAGGTCCTGTGACAAATAGCAGGGGGAAGAAGAATCTAGTCTTATCTGGATGGGGTGATGAGTCTGTCCTTTCTGAAGAACATATTAATCCTTTTTTCGATCCAAGTTATTATGAATCATACAGTGAACAAGCCCAACAAAATCTAGTAAGTTCTAACCCTTTTATGATGTGACTCTGCGTACGACCTTATGTTGTGACTATAATTTGACCATTCAATTTTATTTATTTATTTATTCAGAAAAGATTGAACGAAGATGTCATTGACTACGATCTTCTTGAAGATCTAATATGTTTCATTGATGAAACTTGTGGTGAGGGTGCCGTCCTTGTATTCCTACCTGTAAGACTATTTGGGTATCCTTTAAGCTGGTATCTTTACATAAATTTTCTAGGTGTGATTAGTTATATTTTTTTTGGTTATAATTTGACATTCTAGGGACTGTCTGAAATAAGCCTTTTACATGATAAGTTGGTGGCTTCGTACCGATTTGGTGGGCCCTCTTCTGAATGGGTCATTCCATTGCATTCTTCGGTTTCATCGACTGAACAAAGACGGGTGTTTTTACGCCCCCCAGCAAATATACGTAAGGTGAGTTTGATTCTTGTAATTTTATTCTTACAACTAGCATAAAAAATTACTAATCTAATTCTGCCTGCAATCTTAAGATGGTATCAGTTAATTCTATGTTTTATATTGGGGGGTTTACCCACAAATGTTTAGTCTTGCAAACTTCACGCTTCAGATGTCCATCTTTGGGTGTGAAGGGAGTGTGTTGAGTCCTACATTTGGCATTTTCCTCTCTCGTGCTTGGGCCCAATTCTATCCTGTTTTCCTCTATATCCCAGCGCATAAATGATTAGACATTGTCATGAACCATCTTTACTGGATTCACTTTATATCTAACATGCTCCTCTTTTCACTAGAGCCTATCAGGCTTGACGCGTTGACAACATACGGACCTATCCTACCTTGTGATGAAATATAACCTTTGTGTTGAAGAAGACTTCAACTATAGACCATTTGGTTATTGAGGTTCTAATATCATGTCATAAACCATCTCTCCTGAAAGTTAAGCTATTTGGTGAAGGAACATGCTAGGCTTTATATTTCACACAAAAAATATATATATCTTTCTTTTCATTTATCGCTTTGACTTTGTAAAGAGTGAGGACTTTTAGGTAGAGAACCTGCTATTTGTGTCAAAGTGTGAGTCAATAACATTGTGCACTTCTAGTCTTATAGTAGAGAAGAGGGCTATATAGGCCTGTCGTACAATATATAAAGTAAAAATACCAAACTATATGGCACGACTATTTCAATCATCCACATCAGCTTGAAGCATATATTTCATATATATCAATCAAGTTATAAATGTTACTTTGTACCTTTACAGTTGCTAATGCCTCTGGTAACATCATCATAGCCAAAGATGTTTGGCATAGTTGGTAAGAATGACATTGTATCTCACAAGGATGCTAGTTCTTATTCCCAATGGCAATGTGGTTGTCATTTTGATGGGTGATTTGTAAGTACTTTTGTAACCGCTCAAATAGCCTAGAGGCATGTCTTGACCTATGTCAAACCCTCCTAAACTTTGACGTAACAAAAAAAGAAAACAATATCCTAGAGAAGAAAGTCAATAAGAGAGGTGATCAGCCGAATTTGCAGTTTTTAGTCCAATTACTTGAGTATGTTCTTTTCTTCATATAGAACTCCTTGGTCTGATGCTCCATTAATGATATGTTGTGATCAGAACTACTGTTACATGTAGCTTGTAGAAATAGACTAAACACACAGACAAAAGGAGATATCTTCTATCACATCAGACGGTGGGCGTCTAGCCAAAGCCTATGGTTTGGAAAAAGATTGGGGGCATCGGTTGAAAGCTTTGCCTATACCTTACTTCGAGTCAAGTGATTGTGAAATAATTCGGTTTCCTAACAACTAACTAGCCTCCAATACTGCCCCAGGGTCTAGTAGTAGCACACCCTGTCCGGGTATAAACTACACTTGTGGATCCATGGGTTTTGCCTCATGAGTGGCAGTAAGGCATGTCAGTTTCTTTCAGCATGCATATCTAGACTGATAATTATCTATCTAAGCAACTATTTTGACAGATTTGAGATATTGCAGATTGCCTATATTCTGGTTATCAGTTATTTTAATACCCTTAAAAATGTTTTGACTTTTGCCGTACTGCTAGGTTGTGATAGCCACAAATATAGCAGAGACCAGCATAACAGTAGATGATGTGATATATGTAATTGACTGTGGAAAACATAAGGAGAATCGATATAATCCACAGAAGGTATGTTTTCTTTCACATTTTGAAATGAACAATTTTGTTTTTTTGTAAAGTCAATGGAAGAATGATAAATTTCTTCATAGTGGTCTTGATTATACACATTACCGTCAAACTTTCTCTATCCACTGCAATGGAATGATAAAATTGTTAATTTTTCAACTCATTGTTAAAGGTTCAAATAGTGGTACTGAATCAGTCTGCTTTTAATTTTGGAATGCTTCAGCCATATACGGTTTTACACTTACTGCAGTACATGGAATGAAAAATGGATTCATTTAGCTCAGAATAAACACTCGTGAATAATAATAATAATAATAATAATAATAATAATAATATAATATATTGATATATTGTCAGGTGGTGTTATGCAAATTACACATTACTAGCCCCTATTTATTATTATTATAGTATTATAGATTTATAGTACTAGAATCCTAATCCTAATTAAATAAAGAAACAAATCATCAAATATAAGAAAATATAGAAATCAAATCTAAGAGATTATCTAAGGTACTCTTTTAACATTCTAAGATATGATGTGAATATTATATGATATTCTATGATATAATAGAGATATTACTGAATATTTTTGTTATTTTTAACATCCCCCTAAAGTTAAAGATACTAAGCTTTAAGCTTATTTCAATTTAACCCATAACAAAAATTAAATATAATGCCCCCCCCCCTCGTATCTTGGTACTAGTAATTATTTTCTTTGCAAAGTATTATCCAGCTCCAACTTTGGTGCCATCGTACTATTGTCCTTTTTCTTTAAGGGACCTTGCTTCCTCTTTGAATCTGAAATTCGTTATTCATTGTGATTGTGGCTAAATGACTGCATCGTTCTTCTTTTGGTGAATTATTCTTTGTACCATGTGTGTGTGTCATTCCTTCTTTGGGTAAGCTATTTCATGCATAACCCCAAAACACTATCACACACATCAAACTTAACAAAACCATGCCATTATCAACTAGGATACTTAAACCAACCGTTTCAATTCCACGGTTTTTGGATCTTCAACATTTTTTACTTGTTGTTCAAGGCTTCCAAATGCATTTTTGTTGTTCATTATTGCTTGCAAGGAAATTTCTTGTGATAATCATTCTAGTGGAGCCTCTTCTTCCTTGATCATGAAAACTTATAAGAATCATGCATTCTTGTCAAAAAGTGGCCATAGTGAAAATCCATAAAAACGCCATGAGGAGTTGATGGCCTTGTGGTCATTGGGCTGCCTTTCTCCATGGCACCATGATGACCATGGTGGGTCAAGATGGAAAAAGCGGTCAGACCCTTAAGATCTGGATTCCGATGACATGAAAATCACAATGGTGAAGACGGTGGCTGGAGAGAAGGCGGGCACCTCGTGTGACAGAAGCGGAGGAGTAGAGGAACTCTAGTTCCTTGTCTGGTGAACTCTGGTTCTCTCTCCATTTTGGGTGAGAACTCATAGAGTTGGTTTTTTTCCTTTTTTCCTTTCTCTCAGATTCATGGGCCTGTTCTTCCTTGATCATGCAAGCTCTTAAGGTTGATCAATGATGATCATTCTACCCTCAACTTGCTCTTTTATGGTTTCACTATGACGTCTCCAACATCCTTGAGTTTCCTTGCTAGCCATGTTTTATGGAGTTATATTGTCTAATTGTTAAGGGTTTATCTGTAACAAGCCTAAAGCTTAGTAAGCTTTAACTTGAGGGATAGGAGTGGTCATGGTTTGGTTCATCAAACTACACTCAAACCAGTTATTTGGTTAAAAAATCAAACAAAACCAGTTGAAAATTGGTTTAGCAACTGAACCAGGTGAACCGATTTTGAAACAGCGAATAGATATGTTTAAAGCCACAAACCTTTCCAATGAGAAAGTGACGAAAGGAGCAGTAGCCAACTGACAACTCAGTTGGCTGGAGGCTGAGTGTTGATGGAAGCCGGTGAAGAAGGACAACTCTCCACATGAGCAGGAGGTGGTGTTGCCGGAGACTTCGCCGAGAGAAAGGGGTGGAGTTTCCATCAGCGGCTTGGACAGAAAAGAAGAGGATAAACACGTATGCAGCCATGACGATGCCAACGGTGGTGCTCACCACCAGCAACTTTTTGTCATTTCTTTTTTCATTAAAACTTCTTGTTCCTGCTGCAAAATTATTTTTAAGAAACATTAGAGGTTTTATTTTTTTCATTTAAACTTCCTGATTGTAACTATTTAAATAATACTTCATTAAAGAGGAGTGAGGATATTATTGATAGTGTGTGTTTGGATAGCCTTACTTTACTTATGACTTTTCTAACATTTAAGTAGTCAATATTTTTTTGGATAAAAGAAGAAATTCATTAAGTAGAGGAGAGAATTACTAAAAGTAAGAGGATAAGAAATCCTCAATAAATAGACAACAACATTCACCAAAAAACTATAAAAGCTATCAATGGAGTAAAGATTTTCAATCTCTCAAAACATCTATGAGGGAGAATCCTCTAAAGAGTTTGTGAGCTTTACACCAAACAGATGATGAATGCCTAATCTTCTCCCACAACACATGACTGTCTGAGAATTGTTGTTGAATATGCAAGAGTTGCGTTCTAACCAAATGCACCAAATAGTGGCAAAAACTATACATTACCACAAGTAGTTAGCTTCCTTTCTCCTCTCAAAGCCACCAAATCTAGTTAAAAAAAAGGTATCTAGGGTTGCAGGACACATCCAAGATTCGCCAAAGATCCCAAAAAGATTATTCCACAAGAGTCTAGTTGCTACACAATGCAAAAATAAGTGTGCAATCGATTCGAAATTTGTACCACACAAAACACACATTAGGGGAAAGAGCCTTATGAGGCCTTCGAACCTGCAATATTTCATTAATATTAATTCTGTTAAGCACAACTGTCCAAATAAAGGATTTAACCTTACAGGGACAAGGAGCTTTGGACTTCCAAATAGGTTTCGCTGGGAGAAAAATTTTAGTCAATATTATAACTTACAACTTCCCAAAAGGTTATTTTAGTACTTTTTGGGCAGTTGAAATATCTAGCTTATACCAAAAAAGTCTCATGTACAACTTGAGCAACCACTACGCACTTGAAACAAGCACGTATGTTACTGCACATCCAAACACTTAATAACTTACTAATAGGTTACTTTTAGTAAAAGATCGTTTGTAAATTGTGTGATAAGTTCCGTTTACTTAAGGACTTAATTAAGCTATTTATCGAAACGAGCCCTTAATGATGGTGGGGAAGTGAATCCCTTGTGGCTTGTGACACTCCACTTCCAAGCTCGTGTAAGAAAACTGAAACTGTGAAAAAGAAGCATGAAAATGAATTTGGTTTATTTTCTTATTTATTGTCTACATAATACATTTCCAGCCTTAGAGCAAAGCAGCTTCAGAAATAATGTTAACTGCTAAACCAGACTGGATTGTAGAGTTGGTTCTGGTTAATAACTTGTTTTAAAAAAATCAGTTCAGCATATTTAACTGTTTTTAAGACAACCTGTTTTATGATATAATTTGGTTTGGTTCTGTTCAGTTCAGAGTTTTTTTTTTTTTGAACTCCCCTACCGAGGGAAGTGTTAGAATATATGAAAATATCTTATTATCCTAATCATATCTTAGAATATCATAACAAGTTATTATCTGGTCTTATTGTTTTATGGTTGGTTTAGAAATTGTCTAGCGTGGTTGAAGATTGGATATCTCGAGCAAATGCAATGCAACGCCGGGGTAGGGCTGGGCGTGTAAAACCTGGAATTTGCTTTTGCTTGTATACTTGTCATAGGTTTGAAAAACTCATGCGTCCTTATCAGGTATATATTTTGATTTTGACAGGAAGATGCTTAAAAGGGAACTGTAGTTCTATGTTTTGTATTTCCATTCTATCCTTTAATATGCTTCCTTTTCCTGTGCTTCTGTGTTATATTCTTCTTATCAAGGTTCCAGAGATGCTTCGGATGCCATTAGTTGAACTGTGTCTGCAAATTAAATTACTGTCTCTTGGTTATATTAAGCCATTTTTGTCCAAGGTAAACAACTATATTTTTTGATTGAAAAAAGTTCTCTTAACAGATTATCTGAACAATTTTCTTCAATATCTTTGCATTTTCAGGCTTTAGAACCTCCCAAAGTTGAAGCAATGAGTTCAGCAATATCGCTACTGTATGAGGTACTCTATGATCTCAACATGAGTTATTGTGACTTTTATATTTGTGTAATTCTGGTTTTTACTTATGAAAACTGTTGTTTTGGTTTTGAATTTGATCACTTTGATAAATCCTGCTCGTTGTTAAATTGGACAATACAGGTGGCAAGGTTGCTGTATCATGAATTTTCACTTTCTTCTTCCTTTTCTTAATATAATCTCCTAATGCTGTTCCTCACTATAGAGTTGTATGAATTATGTGACTTAAACAGTCCACAGAGATCTGTTTATATATATGTGTGTGTAGCAGAGATACAACAATAAATGTACACCGGGAACTAAGCAATATGCACACTAAACTAAGAGTTAGCCTAGGAATATGTAAAGGCATATAATTAATTCTACCACTAACTTCCTATGATAGCAAAATGACTGAATCTTTGAGTAACCTAACCTAGCACGTTCCCTGCTTAGGTGCATAATGGCTAATGTGGCTTCTTGTTAGTGTTGGAATATGGTATTTTCACGTGTGTTTTTATTTGTTGTTTCAGATAAATTGGTGAACCTTTTCTGTATAGAGATATTTATTTTTTATTTCTATTTTTTTTGCTGCGACAAATTCCTACTCCATTCATATTCCTATCCTCATCTTGTGGTGATTTTTTTTGCCTAGAAACAAATGTTAACAGTCATTTTAGTTTTGTAGAATTACGTTCATTTCATATATAATCATAACCTGTTTGAAAAACTATAATATAATAATCAAAATGTTTACTAATCTTTGTATATATTTGCTTTCAATGAAACAAATGCTGTAGGTTGGTGCTCTTGAAGGGGATGAAGAGCTGACGCCACTTGGGCATCACCTGGCAAAACTTCCTGTCGATGCCTTAGTTGGAAAGGTGCACATTAAATTATTCTTTCCTCCTATCTTCAAAAGATTAAATTGAACTTTTGATTTTCAACACTGAAGTTGCATCTCTTGCGAGTATTTCTAGCGTTCTATCTGGTGTTTGGCTTTCCTTTCCACAACATTTCTTCACCATAACAGAACTATAGTTCTGTTTATAGTTTGTTTATTTTGATCAGATGTTATTTTTAACCATTTAGTTTTACCTGAACTATATCCTTATTAACTATTCATCATTCAAACAAATGACTTTCCTTTCCTTTAATCACTTACCAATTAAATTGCTTATGTATACTCAAATTTAACTATTTAAACTCAACTCTAGTCCAAGTGTCACCAATGCCACTTAAAATGATCAGCTGTCTCTTAGAACCGCCCTTCTGTTTTTGTCATCATTTTTTTTATGTTATTCATTGTAAAGTTTTTGTAAGAGCTATTTAGGAAAAAGTTTGCCCCCCTTTCAAGTGCTCACTACTCAATGATTAATTTTGAGTAAATATATAAAACGGGTCTCTCTTTTCCGTCAAGCCCAATTGAAATAAAATGTGTATATTTTTTTTATAAGCTGGATTATTCTTTGATCAGGTTGACTAAGCTCTCAGATGCACTGCAATTGCAGAAGTTGGTTTTCAAATTTTCTTCTGCTGTTGATTTTTTTGCATTTGGAATTATCAACTTGTTGATGAAGTCTTTGGTACCATTGACAAGTTTTCTCATGTTACATTCTTGTATTTTTCATTTCTTCGCTTTTAGATGTTTATAATGACCATTGAGTTCAGCTAAAATAAATTCCTGCACTCCACCTTGCTTGTCTCCCTGCTTCTGGCAAATGTTAATAATGTATATGAAGTTTATGGAAAACAAGGTGCTGGCTCAGTCCATTTCCGTCCTACTCTGCTCTGCATCAGTGTTTCATATGAAGTGGATATATGGTACAAGACATACCTAGCCAGCCACTAATGATGCATTCGTTTCTGTAATTGCAGATGATGCTTTATGGTGCAATATTTGGTTGCTTGTCGCCTATTCTTTCGATATCTGCATTCCTAAGCTACAAGTCTCCATTTGTGTATCCAAAGGATGAGGTCTTCTATCAGTACTAAGTTTTATTACACTGCTTTACATTTTTATATTGAACTTTTGTCAAACTGTTGCGTCGATCTGCAGAGGCAAAATGTTGAAAGAGCAAAATTAATGCTGTTGAATTATAAGCTAGATGGACCTGGTGACACCAATGATATTGATCTGCAATCTGATCACCTACTAATGATGATAGCTTATAAAAGATGGGAGAGGATTTTGACCGAGGTCAGTATGCGATTGTAGTTTCATTTTTTGCATATTCTCTAATTATTATACGATTGCCTTGGTTCAGGCACATGCTAGTTATTTTCTTACTATCTCTAATGGTCCCTAAAATCTGAGATTGCACATGAAGCATCCCTGTCAGAAGAAATGACTGCCCTCCTTATTGTCAATAAATAGTATTCTTGTTATTAGGGGAACAAATAAAAAAGAAAAGTACAAAATTGTAGAAAGAGAACAAGGGACAATAGGAATCAAATTTATTCTAATTTATTTTGTACAAATTAGTATCTGTCATGTATTAGCTCCCAGCTTGCATATAAGTTCTTGAAACTGCTCGGTGGGAAGATGTAAGAACTGGTATCAATTATAAACTGCTGGCTGAAAATGCTTAAAGATTTTATTAGTTGTGCTAGGAATTCCAGAGGGGAATGCCTAAGCAATCGTACAATGGGTGGCTGAGGGCCGAAATAAACAAAATGCTGATAATAGAAAATAATCCTGGGAATTTAGGATCCATTGGTCCTCCTAATCCTATTCCAAATTCTGAATGACTATCCCCTCCCTAAAGTTCTCACTTATATTAACTTGTGAGAGAAAATCATGGAATAGCCAATATCTCTCCTAACAACTCTCCCTCCCTAATAATTCTCAATTGAATTATTATTCTCCCCTGATTTGTTTAACAAATCAGATTTTATTGTTTCCCAATTCAGATTTTATTCTGAATTAATTGCTCCCCTAATTCTACTCTTCCTTCTAGAATAATATTGAGGGAAAGGAATTATTTCCTTTCCTTTCCCATCTGCTTCGGTTACAGCAACAGGTGGAGGGGGTGTAATAGAAGACCTTTAGCCAACATGTGATTGTAGCACTGAAGGAACATGTGTTGTGACTATTAACCAGCTCTCCAACTTTTCCTTGATGAAGTGTCGGTCAATCTTAGTGTGCTTCGTTCTATCATGTTGAGTAGGATTATGAGTGATGCTAATAGCTGATTTATTGTCACACAACATTTTCATAGGAGCTTCATACTTAACCCTCAAGTCATCTGGAATGATTTTTATCCATAATAGCTCACAAACTCCTTGTGCCATAGCTCGAAACTCTGCTTCAACACTTGATCTAGCAACCACATTTTACTTCTTACTCCTCCAAGTCACCAAATTTCCCCCCAAGAACAGACAATATTCTAAACCCTAAACCGTATCAACAATAGAGCCAGCATAATCAGCACCAGTATATACTTCAAGAGAAAGTTTAGCACTCCTTTTAAAAATTAGCCCCCTTCCTGGTGTGGCCTTAAGATATTGCAAGCTTCTTTCGACTGCTTGCATGTGTCTTACCTTTGCATTGTGCATGAATTGACTAATCACACTTACTGCATATGCAAAGTCTGGCCTGATATACGCCAAGTTTATCAATCTTCCTACCAATCTTTGTTATTGTGCTTTATCAACATTAGGACTCTCTTCTTCACTTCTTATGTGATGATTTTGCTCAATGGGAACACTTGTAGCCTTGCATCCAAGCTTCCCAGTCTCACTTAGAAGATCTAGAATATATTTTCTTTGGAAAATGAAGATGCCCTGTTTGGAGTAGGCAACCTCTATTCCAAGAAAGTATTTTAACTTTCCAAGATCTTTCATTTCAAACTCAGTTGCTAATCTTGTCTCTAGAAGCTTTTTCTCAACTAAATTATCACTTGAAATAATGTCATCCACATACACAAGAACAGTAAGTTTTCCTCCAAGTATATCTTTAAAGAAGAGAGTGTGATCTCCTTGACTTTGCCTGTTTCCAAGTAACACCATTGTTTTTTTAAACTTTCCGAACCATGCATGAGGGGATTGTTTCAACCCATACAAAGCCTTTTTAAGCCTACATACCTTGTTTATTTCATTGGTAACATGATACCTGGTAGGAATTTCCATGTACACTTCCTCTTCCAATTTCCCATTTAAGAACGCATTCTTAACATCAAACTGACGTAACTTCTATCCAAAATGAGATGCAAGAGAGAGCAAGATTCCGACTGTGTTCATGCTACTGGGGCGAAGGTCTCCTCATAATTAATTCCATATGTTTGTGTGTACCCCTTTGCAACTAATCTTGCTTTATATTGGTCTAGAGCGACATTAGATTGATATTTCACGGTGAATATCCACCTGCATCTCGCTGGTCTTTTATCTCTTGGTCTATTAACAATCTCCCATGTTCTATTCTTCTCTAATGCCCTCATTTCCTCATTCAAGGCTTGAACCCAGTTCTTATCTTTTAATGCTTCTTGTACTGACGATGGGATTTTTATGGAATCAATAGTTGCAATAAAACTCTGATGCTGCAGGGAAAGGTGTTTAGAAGAGGCAAATTGAGAAATAGGATACTTGGCACAAGTCCTTTTTCCTTTTCTCAACACAATTGGTAAGTTATCTGGGTTAGACTCACAAATATCCAAAAGAACATTATCAGGAACAAGACTAGTACTTTCAGTACTTACCATTAGTTCAGGCTCTTGGAGTTGCTGTTGGACCAATTCAGGTTTCTTTCTCCTTTGATACACCAAAATAGGTTTTATTTTGTCTTCTTCAAGTGGTGCAGCAGAAGATACTAGCTCCTGAATAGGATCAGATCTAGAACCAAAGGCTTCCAAATGAATTCCATTTGATGACGGGGGAGGAATAAAGGATGTGGGAGGAGACAACTTGGCTTCCAAAGGATTCTCCCCGTGACGCTGAGGACTAAAGAAAGACTCAGTTTCATTATTAGGAATAGACGACTAGACAGGTGAAAACACTTGTACCCTTTCTTATCAGGTGCATAACCTAAGAAAATGCATTTGACAGCTCTAGGATCAAGTTTGTTACGAAGTTGACGATGCACATGGACAAAAGCAACACATCCAAAAACATGAGGTTGTAAGCTTTGCATAACAGGGCAGATGGAAAGTCAGATAACATAGATTGAACATGACTAACATTACCTAGAACACTAGAAGGAACCCTATTAATAAGATATGTAGCAGTTAAAACAACTTCACCCCAGTATGAGTTAGACAGAGACATCTACAAAAGAAGAGCCCTAGTAACATCTAGTAAATATCTATTTTTTCTTTTTACCACACCTTTGTGTTGTGGGGTAGCATCGCAAGTTCATGAATAATGCCATGTTCTTTTAAAAATTTAGAAAAATGTTGATTCACTTATTCTCTGCCATTATTAGAACGTAAAAGCTTAATAGGTTTTCCAAATTCCGTTTTAATCATATGATAAAAAGGAGCAAACCATTGAAAAACGTCTGATTTATCTTTCACAAGAAAAAGCCAAGTGACTCGCATGCGATCATCAATAAATGAAACAAATGATTTTGACTTAGAGATATTGGGAATGGGAGCAGGGCCCCAAACATCAGAATAGATAAGAGAAAAATGTTCGTTACTTTTATTAGAATTAGATGGAAAAGACAGTCGGTGGTGCTTTGAAAATTGACAAGCATCACAAGAAAAAGACCGTTCTAGACTCCTTTGAAAAAGAGACGGAAATGTAGACTGAATTAACCTAAAAGGAGGATGCCCAAGGCGCCTATGGTAGCAGGAGCATAGTATCTTCTAAATGGGATCACCGTCAACTTTAGCTTGGTTATTAAGGAGATAGTATAACCCTCCTTGTTCCTTAGCAATTCCAATTGTCCTCCCCGTGACAAGATCTTGACAGACACAATGGGTAGGAAAAAAGGTTAAAACACAGTTTTCATCTTTTGTAAGCTTACAAATAGAAATGAGGTTACTGAAAAGTTGAGAAACATGGCGAATATTTTTTAGGTGCAAGGAAGAAGTAAGAGGGATGGTACCAAACCTTGCAATTGAGCCACGGGAGCCATCAGCTACAGTTATGTGATGTTTTGTTGAAACAAGACAGTAAGAAGAAAAATGAGGTGATTTGAAGGCCATATGGTTAGTTGCACCAGAGTCAATAATCCGTAAATCTTCAAATTCAGTACTAGAAGCATGAAAAGATCGAGAACCGTAGTCCTTACCAGACAAGGTCAAAGAACAAAAGCCTGAAGGCTTACTAACTGAGGTAATGAGGTATCGCAGGTTTGCCAATTCATTATTACTAAGAGCAGGAACTTCATCATCAACTTGTGAAGTCACCAGTTTTGTAATAGGATCTGATGAGGCCATCTTGGCTTGGCCCTTTGACAAACCTTTAAATCCTCCCATGTGATGGAGAACCTCTTCCTTTCTAAGAAGTATAAAGCAAAACTCCTTAGTATGACCAGACTTCTTGCAATAAGAACACCAACGACTATCTTGACTATGCTTCGAGGAGGATGAAGGGTTGGGCTTGGTTGCCTTTTTTGCGACCAAGGCGGACTCGTTAGTGGGCATGTTGTCGAGCATCACCACCCTATGACTTTCCTGCCCTCGAGCAGTGTAGAACACCTTAGATAATGATGACAATTTCTCCTTTCCTAGAACTAGAATAGGATCATATTTTGGATTAAGGCCAGAGAGAAACTAAAAAATTCTATCTTGCTCCACAAAATCAGCAAGAAGAGCAGCATCCTTGCTACATTCCATTTGTAAGCTTTGGTACTGGTCCAACTCCGTCCACAAACCAGTAAGTGTCTCATAGGAATCTGTCACAGACATTGCACCTTGTTTAGTTGAAAATGTCTTTGTCTTCAACTCATAACACGTAGCAATATCTTGCTTATTTGAAAAAGTTTGATGAAGAACATCCCAAATCTCACGGGACAAAGAGAGAAACATGAAATTGTGGCTCACATCAGGAGTCAGAGTGTTCCAGAGCCATGTCATGATAAGAGAGTCTTCATCATCCCAAGCCTCAAAGGGAGGGTCATCCTTTTCTGGAGGAGTTCCCTTGACGTGGTTTAATTTTCGATGACTCTTAAGAGTACGTTGTATAACTTGAGCCCATTGTAAATAATTTTTCCCGTTTAATTGGTAGGTAGAGTGAAGGGCAGGAAGGTCATTTGGGTTTAAAGGTGGTGGAGTGTTCAAAGGTGGTGGTGGAGGGGTGATTTTGGTGGCTTTGGGATCTTTAGGGTCAGTCATGATGAAGGATGGTCAAAATAGTGGCTGGGACATGGTCAGGGGTGGTCAGCGATGGTCGTTGAAGGAAGTGCGGTCAATGGGGACGTCGCATGCGCTTGCATACGCGGCAAATGCGTCGGCGCGTGTGACTCAGACACAGGAACTCATGGGGTGCGTCCGGCGGTGGTTCCGGCCGAGGTTTTGGGGTTTGGCCATTTTTGGGGTTTCGATTCTGGTGGTGGGGTTGTTTGGTCAGAAAAGTGGCCGGAAAGATGACCGACAGTGACAGTGACGGGTTACGAGAAAAAAAAGATAAATGGGAAAAAGAAATCAGAAGTGAGGCTTCGGGAAGAAGAGAGAGAGACAACAATTAAGGCCGTATGAGAGCTTCAATAAAAGCCAGTAATGAAGGCTGGATGCAGCGGAAGGTAATCAAGCTCCCAGGTTGGGGAGCTTTGATACCAAGTAGAAAGAGAACAAGGGAAAATAGTATTCTAGAATTTCTTAATATATTGATACTGTATAATAGGTGTTACATTATATAGGCCTTTGGCAAATCTTGCCTAATAAATGACAGATACTAATTTGTACAAAGTAAATCAGAATAAATTTGAATCCTAACATATCTATCCTAATAAAGCAGAATAAATTAGAATAAATATGTACAAAATAATATAATATATACAATATCTCAACAAAAAAATTTCTTGCTTATCATCATAAGGCTTCAGCATATGCATTTATCCATTGAAGCTCATTTATTTGGCTTATTTCATAGGATGGTCTTCTTTCTGAACATATTTCTAATCACGTTTTAATTTTAAATCTGCAGAAAGGAGCTAAAGCTGCACAACAATTCTGCAATTCATTCTTTCTGAGCAGCTCTGTAATGTATATGATAAGGTGTTCTACTTTATTCTGAAAGGAGCTAAAGCATCATTCCTTGTTTCTCAAGCTGTCTTTCACCTTCTCTGGCCTAGCCTTAACTTTTTGTGTTATGCTTTCATTTTTTATTGACTTATTGTTATTAGTTATGGTTTATATTAGTAATGATTGTATTTTCAAACTATGATTGTTGAGTATTATTGATAATTGATGACAATGTGCATGCAAAGATAAAATCATGGAATTGAGTGGGACTAATTCTTCCCCAAATGCTAACTCATGGAGGAGGCTTGCCCAAGTCATTATAAAGGCTATCATATCATGGTCATATCTCTAAACAATGTGGGACTTAACACACCCCCCTCACGCCCAAGATTGGACATCTAAAGCATGAAGTTTGTAGGACTGAACATCTGCTAGCAGTCTATTATCAACCACAAGAATTGAGTGGACTGTAATAGGCTAACATCTAGGCTTTGATATCGTCATAAAATTGAGTGGACCTATCCAAAAGCTAGATTATTGGGGCATGGTTGCCCAAGCCATTGTGAAGGTTATCTATCATGGCCATATCCCTAAACAATGTAGGACTTAACAAATACTATTCATTTGCCTCTTTCCCATAGCTTAAACTTTTAGGAGAGATGACACTTGACATGGTATCAAAGTCTTTATGACCGATTGGTCTAAATTTCAATCCTTGCTGCTGCCATTCTCTAAATAAAATAAGTTGAATTTCGGCACGTGGTATATGGGCATGTGCATTGTCCATACTTAAAGCCCAAAGGGCTCTAGTGTAAGTGGGTGTTAGATATAAATCCATTCATTTCTGTAACCAATAGTTTATGCTTTTGGGAGAGAGGTTTTTGACAATGCAAATTAAAAAATTATTTGCATGGTAGAATCTTTCATATGTTGTCTGTGATTTTCAATACGACTATGAAAGTTTTTCGTTTGGCCACTCCGTACCATTATCCAAGATTAACTATTATGGTTCATACCCAATGGCTGCAAGTAATTTACATCCTATCCAATGGGGATAATTGATTCCCATCAAAACAAAGGAAAATTGTGATCCTTTAGCCAACATACAAAGAGATTAGCATGTTTTGTTGTATGGTTTATCCATAAATGATTTAGATGTTAGTTTTTTGTTTCTTTGTGTGGATGCATTGTCCTTTTTTGTTTCTTTTAAAGAAATTTCTTTTTCTATAAAAATAAAATAAAAATAAGAGTAAATCCCTTACAATATTGCAATTGAACAAGTTGGTCCCTCAGAAAAAAAAATCTCATCTTGAGGTTCCTAACAATTCAAAAAGCGGACAAAACCAAGTCACTAGGTCAAAGTTTAAGCCTCTCAAATTGAAATTTTAGAATTTTATTGACACCAAAATAACACACAAAAAAAATAGCTAGACGCACAAAAGACAAATTCAAAACCAATCATCAGAGACTTGAATTTGTCAACTTTTTTAATTGTTAGGGAACTTAGGGTTAGTTTTTTTTGTTAGTAACCAACTTGTCAGATTACGATATTGAAAGGAACCAATTTGAGAGTTTACTAAAAAAAATAATTGAATAAAACCTCAAATTGGTCCCTGTAGTTTCAAATCCATCAAATTTGTCCCCGTAGTTGGCAAATATCAATCAGGTTAGTCCCTGGGGTCGATTAGGAGAGTTAACTCTAGAGACTAACCTGATTGACATTTGCCAACTAAAGAGAAATTTGTTGGATTTTAAACTATTGGGACAAACTTAATGGATGCTACCAACTACAAGGACCAATATGATATTCATTCATTTAAGGAAAATTTTTATTAGTGTTTTTTTTATTGTGGTAACCCAAAGTAAGGGGTGTATATTATGTAGTTGTAGTATTGGTATAACTGCATGATCTTTGATACGCATAAGATGAGGGGAGTTAATTGTAAAGTTAGTTTGTTAGTTTTAATAGTTGTAACTGCCAAATAGGCAGTTAGAAGGGGACACTCAGCTATATAAGCTGGTTGTGCAGAAAGAGATTGGCATGCAATTGAGAATAAACTTCTTACCTTCATTCCCCTGTTCTTCCCTGTTTCCCTTTCTCTCTGCTTCTTCTCTTTTCCTCTTCTCTTCTTTCCTAACATTGGTATCCAGAGCCTTTCGATCCACCCATGGCGGAAGCTACGCGACTCCAAACAGAGATGCGTGAGACAGAAGAGAGAATTATGGCCGCGATTGATCCACAATTGCGCGCGCTGGAGCAACGCTGCGAGCTACAGTACGACAACATTGAAGAAACCATGAGAGGCCTTGGTTTGCAACTGGCGGAGCTGGGAATCGCACGGCGGCAGCGCGGCGGAAACGAGGGGGAATATCGTGTTCCCATGCGGTTGGCACAGCTGGGTTTCCCCAACTTTTTTCGTGACGACGTAGGGTTGTGGATCGCGAAGTGCGAGCGATTCTTCGCAATTGACGGGATGCCAGAAGGGGAAAAAGTAATGGATGCAAGCATCGCCCTGGATGAGGGCTCTTTTAGGTGGTTCCAGAACCTGGAACAAGGATATGAGGGAAGGCTCACATGGCACGAGTTCTCCAAAGCCATCCAAGTCGGGTTCGGCACTGAATTTGATACGCCCATGGAAGAACTCAAACGGCTTGTGCAACATGGAAGCCTCGAAGAATATCAAGAAACGTTTGACAAGCTAGTTTGCCGCACCGATTTGAACGAGCAACTCGAGGTTTTCTTCATCGAGGTGGAAGAGGATGCAGATCAATTGGAAACAATTGAAGGGGAATCGACCTTCAGTGAGCTACAAGGGGGGGATATTGAGGTAAGCCCCACGGTTTCTCTGAATGCCCTTCATGGTGACTCCGCATACCCTATGATGAGACTAATAGGGTGGTTGGCAAGAAAAAGATTTTTGTCCTAATTGATACGGGAAGCGCACACAATTTTGTAAACCAAGAGCTTTGCAGGGGGGAAATTGGGCAACTACAGCCAATGGCACCGGTGCAGATCACGGTTGTAGATGAAGGAATAATCCAAGGTGCTGGTTGCTGTGAAAATATTCAGTGGAGGATGCAAGGGTATGAGTTTACTACTTCGGCTATTGCTATCCCTTTAAGTAGTTGTGATCTTATTTTAGGAATGCAATGGCGTAGGCAATGGGGCACCATGTCTTGGGACTTTAAGAACTTGGTAATGGAATTTTATATGGGCAATAATAAGGTACAATTGACTGCTGTGAACGGGACAACCAATAAAGTGGTAGATGCCACCAAACTTAACCAAATCCTAGTAGAGGATAAGTACTGTTATATGCTGCAATTGTTGCCTTGTGCTAATAATATGCTGTGTTGCTCAATGGTGGCTGAGGAAGGGGGTAATAATCAGATAGAAGGGCATAAGGCTGCACTATTGGAAGAGTTTCAAGATGTCTTTGCAGACCCTAAGCAATTACCACCGTTTAGGGGATTACATGACCATAAAATTGTGTTGAAAGAGGGCTCCAATCCCACTGCCTTGAGACCCTATAGATACCCACCTGCTCAAAAGGATGTTATTGACAGCATGGTTAAAGAGCTGTTAGAATCAGGGGTGATTCAGCCCGGCTCTTCCCCATTTGCTGCCCCAGTGGTATTGGTCAAAAAGAAAGATGGGAGTTGGAGGATGTGTGTAGACTATAGACGGTTGAATGACATGACCATCAAAACTAAATTCCCAATTCCTTTGGTAGAGGACTTATTGGATGAATTGGGAGGGGCTAAGGTTTTTTCTAAGCTTGACTTAAGGGCAGGGTATCATCAGATTCGCATGAGGCTAGAGGATGTTGAGAAAACGACATTTCAAACTCATGGGGCCAGTTCGAATATGTGGTAATGCCCTTCGGATTATCCAATGCCCCTGCCACATTTCAAGGTGCTATGAATACCATCTTTGCCCCCTTGCTTAGGAAATGTGTCCTTATATTTTTTGATGACATATTGGTCTATAGTTCATGTCTTACGGATCATTTGGCTCACCTTCGAGAGGTACTCTCTATATTGAGCTCTAACCAATTCTTTGCCAAGAAGAGCAAATGTGCTTTCTTTACCTCAAAAATTGAATACCTAGGCCATTTTATTTCTGCTGAGGGAGTTACAACAGACCTGGCTGAGGTTGCTACAGTACACCAATGGCCTGAACCACAAAATGTGAAACAATTGAGGGGATTCCTAGGCTTAACGGGATATTATAGAAGATTTATCAAGAACTATAGTATCATTGCTTCCCCTCTTACTGATTTGCTAAAGAAGGATACTTTTGTGTGGGTAAATGAGGCAGCTGTTGCATTCTTGAAACTAAAAAGGGCCTTAATTACAGCCCCTGTTCTGGTTATCCCTGACCTACAAAAGCCTTTTGTGGTGGAAACGGATGCATCCAGCACTGGCATAGGTGTTGTCCTAATGCATGATAATCACCCAGTTGCCTTCATCAGCAAGGTCCTGTCACCTAGGAATCAATTGCTGTCAGTTTATGATCGGGAGTTGTTAGCATTGGTGCATGTGGTCTCTAAATGGCATCAATACCTTGCGGTTCAGCCGTTTACAATTAGAACTGATCAGCAGAGCTTGAAGTTCTTACTAGAACAAAGGCTGTCCACACCAGCCCAATATTGATGGGTTACAAAACTTATGGGCCTATCCTATGTGATCCAATACAAGAAGGGGCCTGAAAATGAGGCTGCAGATGCTCTTTCAAGGGCTTCTCACGGGGAGCTACTGCACTTGGCTGTTTCTAACATTTCTTTGGAATTATGGGAGATCATTGGGGTAGCCTACATCAAGGATGTGCAATTACAGCTGCTGAAAACTGAGTTGTTAGCTGACCCTGCACTGCACCCTCTTTACAGGCTGGTTGATGATTTGATCTTCAAGGGGCATAGGCTAGTAATACCAAAAGATGAGGATGTAAGAAACCTCATTTTGCAGTGGTTGCACACCTCTCATCTGGGGGGACATTCAGGGATTCGGGCTACAACCCACCGAATAAAATCTATGTTTTATTGGAAAGGCTTGAACAAGGATGTCACACGATTTATTCAAGGATGTGAAACTTGTCTCCGGTGCAAATATGAGACACTGGCAAGGCCAGGGCTGCTACAGCCTTTACCTATTCCAGAAGGGGTGTTTCCATGGATTTCATTGAGAAGCTTCCTAAGTCAGAGGGGATGGACACGATATGGGTTATTGTAGATCGCCTAAGCAAGTATGCTCACTTTGTTGCCCTGGGACATCCCTTCACTGCTTCTCAGTTGGCTGACAAGTTTATCCGCAACATTTACAAGCTTCATGGGGCGCCTGCTAACATAGTTAGCGACCGAGACCCCTCTTTACAAGCAAATTTTGGACAGCTTTTATACAGCAATTGGGAGTCACACAGAGCCTCACCACGGCTTATCACCCGCAGTCTGATGGTCAGACGGAGGTCCTCAACCGCTGTTTGGAACATTATTTGCGAGCCATGACGTGGCGTAGTACTAAGGATTGGTGTAAGTGGTTGCCCCTAGCTGAATGGTGGTACAACACCACTTTCCAATCAGCCATTCTAACCACTCCTTATGAGGTGATGTATGGCCAGCCACCACTTCTGCACCTTCCATACTTTCCTCAAAGTATCCCTATTGAAGCAGTGGACCGCAGCTTCATTGCACGTATGCTATAGATGTTGAAGGGGAATTTAATGAAAGCACAAGTCCGTATGAAGAGGTTGGCTGACAAGGGTAGATCAGATCGTGTTTTCCAGGAGGGAGAGTGGGTGTTCCTTAAGCTTCTGCCTTATCGGCAGCACTCCACGCAGCACCGGGACTCGGAAAAGCTATCCCCACGTTATTTTGGGCCGTACCAAATTATCCATAGAGTGGGGGAAGTTGCTTACACTCTACTACTCCCTGCGGATTCAAAGATCCACCCCACCTTTCATGTTTCATTGCTGAAACCATGTCGAGATCTGCCCATTCAACTCAGAGCCTTGCCGCAGGAATGGGGCCACCTGGAGTTGCCTAAGGAACCACCAAAGATATTGCAACGCCGCATGGTGCAACGATGCCACCATGCCGTTGGCAACATGGGAAACTCTTTACGAGCTGTAGAAGATGTTCCCTGCTTTTGATTGTACAGCGATTCCTTGAGGGCAAGGAAATTCTTAGGGGGGGGGATTTGATACGCATAAGATGAGGGGAGTTAATTGTAAAGTTAGTTTTGTTAGTTTTAATAGTTGTAACTGCCAAATAGGCAGTTAGAAGGGCAAACTCAGCTATATAAGCTGGTTGTGCAGAAAGAGATTGGCATGCAATTGAGAATAAACTTCTTACCTTCGTTCCCCTGTTCTTCCCTGTTTCCCTTTCTCTCTGCTTCTTCTCTTTTCCTCTTCTCTTCTTTCCTAACAATCTGGCCTCCATGTGATGTGCACAGTTGGTAAATCTGCTTGTTAATGTATCTGTTTTTTCACTTTGCTCTATCAATTCACTTCTTCCTTACTTTGTATTTTTTCTTCTTCTTAAATATGATGGTTTTTGGGTTGATCACTCTACAGATAAAATACAGCTTCTTCTTTCACAGTTTATAATATTGTCTTCGACCCATCTTCCTTGTTGTGCCTAATAAAGTATGGAACACAGGATGATATTTCTAGAACAAATACTTCCACAAATTATTTTGCACCTCGAAGAAATTGACAGAAATTATGTACTTATGCAATTTCAATGCATATTTGATTTTGATCCTCCAATACCTAGAACAAACGTATGCACATATTAGAAGGCATGTTAATCCAATCTTTTGATTTTAAATTATATTTTTGTATGAATCTACTCATGAATCTGCTGTACTCATGATATGTCAGGGAGATGAGGATACAGTTTGGAGTTTTGCTAGCGGACATTGGTCTCATTGCTCTTCCTAAACATTGTCAGGTGTACTGCCTTTCGTATTCTTGAATAATGTCTTTTTACTGTTTGATTATTGGCCTCATATTTTTGCTGTAGATCTTTACATTGAGGTACAGATTACAAAATGTAGAGTCAGATTTTTTTTTCTCTAGCATTAATTTATTTCTGTCAATGCAATAGAAATATTCTCTGCAATTTTAGCTGATAAGCTTGTGGTTTGCGAACCTGTAGGTGTATTCCTTTGTCAGTAACTTCTTGTTTTGACTCAGAAACATAAAAGACTGTTGATCTAGAATCAATTGGAATAAAGTGTAAAGGTCATGATTGATATTTATCCAAAAAAAAAGACGTCATTATTGATATTATTTGGCATTTGCAATCTTCAATATGGAAATATAGGACGAATGATGCTTTAATTTGTGGTTTAGATACTATTTATGTGCCAGGTGTCTAGTAAAGGTAATTACTTAATAGATGATTGGAAAAAATATTAATAATGAATTGATAGGGTGAGGTAAGAATGGAGAAGAGCTCATTTTAGTTCTTTTTCAATTCCATGGAATTGATTTGTGGAATTATAATTCCAATTCTATTTGTTATGCCGAACACAAAAACTTGGAGTAATCCTTCAAATCCATCCATATAGTTGTCAGCATCGGTCAACTTCGTCCCCAAGTTATGGAAATGGTCATATTAGTCTCCGAAGTTGCCAAAAGTCAGTCAAGTTAATCCTTATGATGAAGTAATTTGATTGATGTCGAAGGACTAACTTAACCGGTTTTTAGCAATTTTAGGGACTAATGTGACCATTTTTATAACTTGGGAACGAACTTGATTAGTGCTCAACTCCAGTGACAAATTTGAAAGTTTACTCGGAAAAAAATTGGAATTGAGAAGTCCAATTCTGATTCCATGCTACAATTTCATGCACAATTCTTGACGCCAAACACATATTAACCGTCGTGTTCAAATGAAATTGTTGGAATGATGGATACTTAAATTCCCTGTTTCTGCATTAATAAAGGTCGTTCAGTTAAATTTCCCTGTTGATTAAATTCTTTTGGTTTGTTCCCCTTGCTCCATTGTTCAGATTTGCATCCAATGTTAGCTTAACTCTTATTATATGTTACTTGTCTGGGGATGTCTCCCATGTTAATTGGGTGCTTTAAAATGTTACTAAGAAAGGAAGAATTTTCTATATGTATTTTTGTTCTGATTTGATCTGAACTACTCCAGATGGATGGAAAGAAGATAGGAAATCTAGACAGTTGGCTTTCTGATGCAGCACAACCATTTAATACACATTCACATCATTTATCAGTTGTGAAGGTAATGTTCGCAGATTTTCTGTTTATAACAATCAGGCAATGCTAGTTTCTTGTTCTCAGGAGCTTTCACCAGATGTTCTACTACATTTACTTTGACTTTCTTTCACATTGCTCATACTGTATGATCTGATCTGTGATACTTTTAATTTGGTCACTTGTTTCTGTCATCCGCATGTCATGTTTAATTCATATTGTCATTTCCATCACTTTGCAGTGTGCTGAGCAAGTTTATGCCCTGACTTTTTTAAGATTGACTGTGAAATCGCTTTTTAAGTGTAACATGTGCAATGTATTGTTTTTTTTTTCTTTCCATTTTTTAAATCTCTAGACTAATGAAAAAATATTTCGAAGCTATTAGTTGTCACTAGAGATTGGATGAATATTTCAATTTTGACCATTTCAAAGAAATTGTTAGAATATAAAATCATTCAATTACCTCGACCCAGCAACTTAAAACTTTTGCTAGAAATGATTCTTGACATGGTATTAGAACTTTTATGACCAAATGGTCTAGAGTTTAATTATTGCTGCTTATTCTTTTAAATAAAATAGGTTGAATTTCAGCACAAGTTAGGTGGGTCTATACTTTGTCTATGCTTTAAACCCAAAAGGCTCTTGCATGTAGGGGCTTGTTAAGAGACAAAATTATTCCATTGCCTCTACCGAACAGCTTTCTTTTGGGAGAGATGGTCCTAGACTGAAAAACACAATTTCAACCTGAATTATGAATGTAATTCTGTAGCATGCATTGAATGGAGCATGGCAATTAATCCAAGTACTGTAAATGACTAATCATTTTACCCCTGAAGTGAAACCTAATTCTCAAGACTGCAAAATTATAGTGTGTTGCTTTTTTCAATTCTGATATATTTTTTTAAAATTTTGTATGATCTTACGATGACAATCAGAAACTTTATATCTTTCTATGGATTTCAGCTTACATGCTCGTCACTGTAACTATTTTATGTGGTTTCCTTCCCCCATATATTTAACAACAAATATTTCAGTTCTCTGTTGTATATCATTTGAAGTAGTATTCAATTTATTGTTTTTGGAAATGCTAACTGTGCAAACACTGTTTGCTACAGCGCCATTTATATAATTTATCCAGTTCAGGGATTAGTCCCTGTGCTGGGCCACTCACATGTGCAAGACCCATCATATCTTGCAAACAATCCCATGCAAGAATTAGAAGGGTTATAAAAGTGTTGCATTAAAAGGGTATGTGCAATTATCATTTTATTTTTTATGGAAAGGTGTTACATCCCCTGAATATGTTAGAACAGAAGAGAGAATTGAGACAAGGAAAATACCACCCTTGTCCTTCAGTTACAGCAGAAAAAAAAAGGAAAAAAATAAGGAAGATCAAGTCAAAGAGCAAGTAAAATTTCAGAAAAGGATTATTTAGGATTGATTGATTAGTTAAGATAAGATTTGATTGTTAGGTAATTTTAATATTAGGATAGGGGATTTAAAATTAGATCATATCTTTTATCTTTATCTTTTATCTTGTTAGATAGGGTAGTTACGAAACAAAAGTTATAAATAGAGGAGCTCTCAAGGGGTTTAGGGGAGAAGGAAATCAGGACTAGACCAGGGTAGACACCCCACTAAAGACTCATCTATTGCTATTTCTTTTCTTGTTCAAGGAGAGTAACCTTTAAGGGCGCTGTTCATCAATAAAATTTCGTTTTATATAATTTCCCTAAGGGTGATTAATATTAGTTGTTACAAAAGGTCTCTGAGAATACCCTTGCAGGCTATACTATGTGCAGGTTTGTACCCCAATGTAGCAGCTGGTGAGCAAGGCATTGTTGCAGCAGCTCTCAGTGGCTGTAACCAGTCTTCTAACTCTGCAAATAGTGGTCGTGCAGTCTGGTTTGATGGAAGAAGAGAAGTTCATATCCACCCTTCTTCTTTAAACAGTAACTCGAAAGCATTTCGGTACCCCTTTCTTGTCTTCCTTGAAAAGGTCTGTGCACAATTTTTTTAGGGGAAGCTTGTTAACTCCCCTTTTGAGGATGAAATATTTCTTCTCGTACATGATCTGGAAATGTGTTACTGTTACATTTTTATGAGTTGTTCACAAAATTCATTGCTTTCAAATCTATTGAATATGGTATGTATCTATTTACAAGTCTAAAAGTATTGTAGTCAACTCATGACTACTGTTTGGGGTGAAAGTTAGTTGAGTTTAGATGAGCCAGGCTCCAAGGCCTTGGCTCAATAAGAAAGTGATTTCTTGGCTCAAGCTTGGATCACTCTTAGCTCACGAGCTGATTAAGCTCAATGAGCCAGCATCGAATCTTATATATCCTATAAATCTTTTCAAATACTTAAAAAAATATTTTAGTATTATTGGAAAAAAATAAGGAAAGAAGCAAATACATATTTATCTACATCTAATATTAGATTAAAAGCACTATATCTATATATGTATGTCAAGTAAGCCCACATGCTGATAATCCGAAATTATAAAGTTTCAAGCTCATCTCATTTATCTCAAGCTCAGTTCATTAGCTTATGATTGTACCTTGTGAGAAGCTCTTAATGAACCAAGCTGTAATTAACTTCAACATGCTTGAATACTTCCCAGCCTATGACTTCTTTCATTGACCCACAGAGAAAAATAGTTGATGACTTTTCACGTCTTAACTAGTAGATGTTATGTCTTTGCTGGTATTATATGTTAGCCACTTTCTTGTTTCATAAAATTCTTAGTTTAAGCATTTATGTTGTTTGATTTTTTCTTTTTCAAACGTACCACTTTTCTTGTGATTGTGTATGCTGTTATATTTGTGTGGGAGTAATTCCAGCTATTAAATTATAGGGTTTGAAATATACAGCTAACTATTGCTATTGTCAGGTTGAAACAAACAAAATATTTCTACGAGATACTTCAGTCGTTTCTCCATACTCTATTTTGCTCTTTGGGGGGTCAATTAATGTTCAGCATCAGGTACATGTTCTGGATCTTCTTCTGGCAATTAATGATGTTTATTTAACGGACATAAGACTAAATCTTAAAATGGAACAGTTATTATTTTCATAAAGTCTCAGTCTGAGCACCACGTACTTAGATCTACTCCCTTCATTATTTGTTGCTAGAAGAAAATTATGTTGTTTTAATTATCTGTTATTTTTTAAAATTGACGACTAAAACTTTTCTTACTAAAACTTTTCTTACTAACAGGGTCAGCTACATGAATTACACAACGTCATAGTGTTCTATTGTAAACCATGTCAATAGTCAAACCATTAAAATCTAAATCTTCTAGAATGGTTTCATGTATAGGTTTTTTATCCTTGAACGTATTTACTCCTCAGTGGAGCTTCTACATGCCTTCTCCACACATTCTCAACTACCTATGGCGAGATTTTGCCATATTTTTCACGATGTGTTATACCAACTTTCTTTCTAATGCGTTTGTTCTTAATTCCATATTGTTTAGGGTACCCACTCACCAAACGCAACATTTTTATATTTACAACATTGGTCTTATTTTGTTTGGTTTTTTAGTGTCCAATATTCTTTCTCATAACATGGCTAATCTCACAGTTGAACTCCTGGGGCACTCTGCCATTTCATCCAACTTGAATCTTATGTTTTACATCTCATTCTATTTCTCTTAAGTTTTAATACATCTTGGGTCTATCATCTAAAACAATAGAGAAATAGAATGAGATGTAAACCATAAGATTCAAGCCGGATGAAATGGGAAAAGGCTTAGATGTTATTGTTGTTGTAACTATAATTTCCTATAAATGATACCATTTAATAGCATATTTTTGTCTTTGCACATTTATCAAGGGATGTTTTGAGCAATAAATTATTTATTTTATTAATAGGAAAAATTATGGCTTAAATTGTTTAGTGCTGCTCTTTCTAAGCAGTATTCATTTTTATTTTATTTTTACATGACAGACTGGACTGGTAACAATTGACGGATGGTTGAAATTAAGTGCACCTGCTCAAATAGCTGTCTTGTTCAAGGAGCTAAGACAAACTCTCCATTCATTTCTGAAGGAGCTGATTAGAAAACCGGAGGTACCATTTAGTGCTAATATTCCGTAGCTAATGATAATTTGAGTTGTCATTGCTTAAAGCTTTCGTTTTGCTTGATATGTTTGCTCAGTATCTGCACCCTCATCTGGTTGGTTTGGCTAATTTGTTTTGGTGGTGGTTGTGCTTCTGAGTCTACCTTAAGCTCATACTTGTTTTCATTTGAATTTGATCTAGTTCACCCTCCAATCCACTGGTACACTAACCCAATCTTCTGCTTTCCATTTATGTGGAGAATTCGGTTTATGATATATTATGTCAGAAATTTTAGCCATTTTTTGGTACTTAAGTTATACACCTAGCATTCCTATAATAACACTGAAAATGCATTCGTTGAAGTGATGCTATTTATTTGAGTAACAATACAATTGCAACATGATTACTGCTTTCATCACGAGAATAATACCCACCTGGGTTTTTGTTTCTCTTAGGATGCGCTCGTTCTGAATAATGAGATCATCAAGTCTATCATCACTCTGCTGTTAGAAGAAGGCAGCAAGCCTGCTGCCTAAATATGATTGGGCAATCGGGGCATCAACTGATGTGAGCAGCAAAATCATTTCTTTAAATTACCGACAGGTGCTCCAAGAATAACGTGAAAGGCGGCAGATAGACATTTTGTTTGAGTAGTAAAAGGAGCTGTGCTTTCTCCTCCCACTAATTAAATGCATTTTGGTCCTTGTGGCCTCTGACTGCCTTCAGACCATTATTAAATGCGAACTCTGACCAATGGAGTCATTTAACCAATTCAAGTTCAACCACATTCCCTGAAGAGAAATTCTTGTTTTGTCTTAGCGTAAGATTAACAAGTTCACATAGCATTGTTGACGTGGTACTCCGTTAGTTACGTTAACAATAAACAAAGGTTGGCTAATGATAGGGATTAAAAATAAGTGATTTTTGATATTTTTAGACCAAGTCAAAAAAAAATTGTTAGGGACCAAAGCTAAATCCAAAAAATTTATTAGGAATCCAAAATATATTTTAGAGGTCATATTTAACAATTATACATTCGCGAAGGCTTTGATGCACTGAGCTAATTATGGTGCATGATGCACCAAGAAAAGAGGTGGTCCACATTACACTTACAAGTGTTTAGTCAAATATACCCTTTTTCACCTTTTTTCTTCGGTCACCTACCTCCGTGCCTACATACAACTTCCATCTTTGTCCCTCGCCGCCTGGCCTCTCTACTTACAACCACTGCAAACACCACAACCCTTAATTCATGAACGAGCTAGAGATAGAAGAGAGGGTGTTGGAAGTGGCAATGAAACAGCACACAGCAAGGCATGAGAAGGTGAAATCTACCGCTGCGTCGGATTTGAAATTGGGGTGGCGTAACGGATTTGGATAGAGGCGGTGTGACAGATCTGGAACTACGGCAATGTGATGGATGTAGAATAGTGGCGATGTGAGTCCGGAATGACGGGGATGTGATGGACTTCAATAATGTATGGTGGAAAAACCTCAAATCATCCCACATATCTTTAAGGTCCTAACTTTCTACCCACGAATAAAAATCCAGCTGAAAGTTTCAATAATTTAAACACCCTTTTGAATTTGCACCCTATATAAGGTTTTAGATTGAGTTTATACATTCACACTGCATCTGATTTTTTTTATTTTTAATCTGATTTTTGTTGAATAGAAAGGCTGTGAATATAGATGAGCTGAGGTGTGAGAGAAAGAAGATAACATGCGTGTACTCTCAAAATTTAGATGGATTGTTGTTGATTTGGGATCCTTTTTTTTTGTCTGTTTTAATTTGATAGCTTTGTGTTTCAATTTGTTTGGGGTTTAGTTTTTCACTTTGAGTGTGCTGCTTAAGCATATTGTAAAAGATTAGATTTGCTTTGTGTTGCTACCTTCAATTGATGGTGGAAACTAGATTCTCGTTGAGCTAAGGATACCAATAAGAGGCAGTACAAAGAAAATAGAAAGAGTAATGAGGGGTAAAATTGGAATGTATTTACCCACACTTTAAAAGAAACGCGTTTAACCACATTTTTGTGTTTAACCACATGTCAGGTTTCTTGTTTTAGTTTTATTATTATGTATTGGTTGTAGAGTTTTTTTACTTTGGTACTTAATTAAATTTTGTCACATTAATTATAAAAAATTAGTTCTTTATTTAATTACTTTAAAAGATATACAATAAGAGAATTCTGGGGAATAACCATGCAAAATAATTTTGCGTTGACAATGCATGGTAATTAAACTCTTTCTTTTTATCTTTTGTGGCCTATTATTGTCCTTAGATTTTTAATATTATCCAAATACAATAATGCATTTGAAGGTGTTTGATTAAGTTTGTTTTTTGGGTTAATTATGTTTTTAATCCCTGTAAAATTTGAAAGTTTGATTTTAGTCCCTGTATAAAAGTTTTAGTCCCCACGAAATTTAAAAGTTTAGTTTTAGTCCCTGGAGCTGGATGAGAGTTGACTGCGCTGACGTGGACGCCTCAGGCGCTGACGCGGCGTGTCACGTGGCAACCCCAAAAACTCAACCCATGAGCCATGACCCGACCCGTTTTTAATTAAAATTAAAAAAAATCAAAAATAGCCCCGCAGCCCATTGCTCTCTCGTGCCTCTCGAGCTTCATCCCACCCCACTCCACCCCCTCTCGACGCGACGCGAGCTTTCTGGCGACGATGAGCTCAGATCTGGCGGAGCACGATTCACGAAATGCGAACGGATGAGAAGGGAGCTTCCGCCAGTATGCTATTGTGCTTCTCTATTGTGCAATGCAGCTCACTTGAAGCTATGACGTTTTGATTTTGGTTGTTGCAGTGACTGAAAGTTAGAGCACATCCCCAACTCTGTACCTATAAAGCCCATGCCGCCCTGCTTCTCTCTAGATCTGCCGATTGACACCGTTCACGACCTAACCCAGAAAGCTTCTCTTTTACTGGGTCTGTTTTTTTTTCCTGGCTTGATGGAGCTTGCGGTCGGTGACGGACAGGCAAGTGGATATGGAGGCTTTGATGATGAGACAGTGAAAATGTGGTTTGTGTTTTGATTTCACGGTTCTAGTGTTGGTGGAGAGTGAAAGAGGTGAGAAAGTTTGAATTTTTGCAACCATGGAGGATGATAGTGAGGAACGAGTTTTGGGAATTGTTTTTGGGGTCAATAATCGTGTTGTGTTTTAGGGTTTTTTTGTTCCAATTTGAGCATTGGCTGAGGCACTTTGCCAGAAAACAAGATGCCTTTTTATCTATCTATACTAAAGTTTGGAATCTTTCTGAAATTTGAAGTTGGAATCTATGAGTGAGCCATGGTCACACAGTATATCAAGAACAGAGCTTTTAAATTGGCAGATCTGGAGAGAAGCAGGGCGGCACGGCAGCACTTAAGGACCAGCGGCGGGGGTGGTGGTGGGGATGGGCTGTGCAGATTGCACGGGTAAAGGGGGCTTGGGGGCCT
>QANU01107566.1:247385-275228 GCA_003254905.1 Nissolia schottii
TGGCGTGAGTTTGTCGGCCCCTCTCGACCAAAAACAGAACCAGCAACTCCCTCTCACCTCACCAACCACCTTCAGCCATTAACCACCCTAAATCACTACACCCATACTTGCAGGAAAAAAATCAAACCACCTCCCTTGAGGCAGCGGACGTCGTCTTCAACAACGACCTGGGAGGCAGCGGACCTAGATCTACCCCCACCCCCAAATCACCTATGCTCCTCTCCTCTTCTCTCTGATTCCCCCAATTTGTTTCCCCCTCATCGTGGACTCCCTCCCGCTCCTCTTCTCCTGCCCTTCCTTGAATCACCTCCACCTCTGCGAGCTCGTCATTCTTCCCATCTTCTTCATCTCTACCCTCACCGCCTTGCATCTCGTCAAATGCTCGTTCCTGGTGAACCTAATGCTGAGGCTGAAGGGGAAGGGTTTGAGGGAAAGCCAGACCTTGGGTAGTGAGCCAAAGAGTGCAAAGAGTGCTTAGATCTATGAATGTGTCCTTTGAGCAGCCCTTGTAGATCAAGGTGGGTTAATTAGAAGCAGATGCTGTGAGATGGGCCGGCTCAATATTTGTTAACAAAACAAGGAAAAGAGGAAGAATCAAGGGCTTTCTGGCTGAACCCATTTAGATTTGTGTGTTCTGTTGAGAGAAGTTCTGGTTTTGTGGTCCTTGGGAGTTGAGATTCACTTTTCTCTGGGTAGCCCAAATACCTCAGTGGACGTGTAGCGTGGTTGTGGGGGAAGCGGAAGAGGAGGGTGGGCGTGGGGGAAGCGGAAGAGGAGGGAGTACGTGGGGTTGCTGCTACCCCCTAGTGATTTTTTTTTTTTAAATTTTTAATGGAAACCGGGTCGGATCCAAACTTCGGGTCGGGTCATGGGTTAAAAAAATCCAGTCATGAGTTATGCCACGTGGAGCAGACGTGGCACGTGGAGCAGACGTGGCACGCCACGTCGGCGCCGTTAATGGTCACGTCACCAACCGTCAACCTCAGTCATCCACAGGGACCAAAACCGAACTTCAAAATTTTACAGGAACTAAAAATTTCATTGAGGGATTAAAACTAAACTTTTTCATATTACAGGGACTAAATACTTAATTAATCCAAACTTATACACCAAATGTTACTAGAGTACGTTCATGCAATTCAAACCCTTAGATTTATTTTCTTATTTATCAATGGTTAAATTGACGGTGCGCATTCAAAGTGTCACTCTTTAGATACACATTGAAAACATTACCAAATGAAATAGCCTAAATGAGTTGTTGTTCATTGCCCAAAATGATCCCTTCGAATACAATTGTTTTCTGTGCACAAGGGCATGCACGAACATGCACATTGCCCCCCTCAACCTGACTTACAACAATATTCAAGATTATTTAAAAAAAGAAAGAAAGAAAAAAGATAGAAATTATTATTATTAGTGAGTCTTGATAGAGCGGCCAAGTATTGGATCTATTGTTTTCTCCGATGGTGGAAGATAACCAAAAGGTTAGGGAGCAAATATATTAATCAATTAGTCAAGAGCTAGTAATTCAAGTGACATCTCCTTGACATTGAGCTAAGGAATTGTGCGCTTGATTCCTCCTGAGAAGGAAAAATAAAAAAGAAAATACACAAATTAATGATCTTTATCTCAAAGGTTAAGATGAAATGAGGGGACACATGACCACATAGTTTGTGTGCTTTGAACACGTGAAATGAAGTATATTGTTTGATCTGAATAGTCTTGTGCGTTGGGGCTTGCGGGTTATTCCTATGGACTCATGGTGATTATTTTGGCAAAAAAGTAAGAACATCATAGTAAGAAAAAAAAACAATATTAACCAGCTATGGAAAGGCAACACTCTTGGATGTTTAGGCCACATTTTTAAAACGTTGCCATAGAGCCCTGCAATTCCACCCCTGGTTTCCTTGGAGAGACCCACCAAACGAAACAATTCTAGTGGGTAGAGTCGTGAACAGTGTAAGGCTCTCCAAAGGAAGTTGAGTAATTGGGGTGGGTTTAAATGATAATCGTCTATGTTGCATTAGTACTCTAATTTTTGGAAAAGTGTCTGTATCAGTACGTACCCAGTACCACATCCTGGGTATGCTTGAGTATAGTTGGGTAAGTACCCAATTATTTTTTTTAAAAAAAAAAAATAGAATGGGTACAACTCTGGATGTAGTTGGGCTAGGTGCATCGTGGGTATGTCAGCTGATCAAAACTACGTCGTTTTGGTTTTTTTTTTTTTAAGTTTGAGTTACTAATCAGACGCTAGTAAAAAAAACGTAATACTCTTAACTCCTTCAATCCTCTACGCCTCCTCCTTTAATCTGTGTTTTCATTCTTCTCCATCTACTCCTCTTGTGATTCCTTTCTTCTTTGGCACCTTTGTCCTTGGCACCACCTTGTCTCCAGCATCCTTGTTTTCTTTCTTCTTCAGAGTCAAATCTAGTAAGGACAACTATTTCTGACGATGTCACCTTGCCTTTGATGAGTTCTCGTTTCTCTTCTACTCCTCTAAGGTTAGTATTGTTCTAGCTTCCTTTTCTCTACTGCTATTTTTTTTGGAATGAATTAAAGAAATATGATTTTGATTTTTCTTATATTGTTGATTTTTGATTGAATATTTACGTTAATTATCTTATAATTTTTTTTATTATATATAATTTATTAAATTTATATATATACACACACATACTCATCTCCTGTTTCTTAAAAAAAATTGTAGCTCGTATCTTTATCCGGACTAGGTACCGTGCGGGTAACTGTTGAACATAGGTAACCGTTGTGTACTCAGTACCCAAAACATGAAAGTAATAAACACGGTGCGGTCGTGAACGTGATTTTGGACAAAGCCTGTTCTAGTTTTGGGTTTATTCAAAACATTTTGTGTAGGGGTGCACACGGGTCGGGTCGGGTAGGACCCGCCCGTGTCACAGACCCGACCCAACGTTCGGCGGGCGGGGCGGGTCGGGTCGGGTAAAAATGTAATTTTTTTTATGGGTACCCGCCAGACCCGCCACCCGCCCGGGTCGGGTAGGTTTTGGCGGGTCGGCGGGTGACCCGCCCTCTTTTTTTTTTTGGAAAAAAACCACAGCAAGCCCACACACTTGTACAGCCCACCCCCTCTTTTTTTTTTTNAAAATTTCTAAAGAATATAACTAAAATAATAAAATTTTGATTTTTTTCTTCATGTTTTCACTATTTGTTTTACAAAATTTAAAAAAAAAAAAGAAACACATAAAATGAAAACAAAAAATAAAAATAAAAATAAAAAAAAACCAAGTTTCAATTATCTGAAAATAAAAATAAGAAGAAGAAAAAAAAAACTTATGTTCAAAAAGTCGTTGCTATATTTAAAGCACTAGGTTATATCAGTTAATAACTCAAAGAACAACTAAAACAAACAGAACCAAAATGTCTGTCCATCACAATTCATTCAGCCTATCCATAATAAACCATTCCAACAATGCTTGATATCTGCAGCACTCATCTAGAACAAATATCATAGCAATCAACAAAAATCATTTCAACTAGATGCTTTCTTTCTTTCTTTCAAGGCTAATAATTGAAGGTATCAATTCAAGCAAATGGTAATTACCCTCATTATTATTATTTTCTTGCTTTCATATTCCAATTGCATCAAGCAGCTGGGAATGTTGAGACACAGAGACTAATGAATTTGCAACAATTGCACCACTAGCAGCCACCGCTGGGACTCCAATACCAGGAAAGGTGGAGTCTCCACAACAATAAAGCTGTGGGATTGGGGTTGAATGTCCAGGAAAGGTCTCTTTACCAGCTTGCAGTGCTGGCCCATATGTTCCTCTGTTCCTCCGAAGAAACCTTTCATGTGTTAGTGGGCTCCCAACTAACTTCACTTCACATTTCTCCCTGCTGAAACCTCCCCCAACTGCTCGCTCCACAGCCCTCCACATTACCTGACGATGACTCAAAATACAAGTAATGAATGAATGAATGAATGCATAAAAACAGCTGCTTTTTCTTTTCCTCACTAGAAAAAAGTTTAGTAGTAGTAGTAGTGTATTCACATACACATACCTCCGATCTTTCAGCTTTAAGCTTTCTGTATTCGGCGCTCATACGATCAAGTCCTTCCCACAGCTCAAAAGGTTCAGTTCCTGGCATATAAGCATGTAACACATGTTTCCCAGGTGGTGCCACATGAGGACTAAGCGCACTTGGTATCGATATCAATACAACATTCTGGTCAGCATCAACACCTCTTCTCCAGTCATTTACAACTATGTGATGAATTCCCAGATCACTGCGTATGTCCTGCATATACATGAAATGAAAACCATTAATATGGATCCTCATCTTTTATTTATCCACAGAAACACAGAAAACCAGTCACCAAAAATGGCAAACCTCAGCATCAAATCCCAAATGCAGATGCATGAATGAATCACATTGAGGAGCCGTATTAATCCTATCTGAGTAAGGCTTTGGAACAACTTCTTCGGGTAGCAACTTTAAAGTGTCCCACATTGATGCATTACTGACAACTGCCTTTTTAGCGCGTATGAACTGCAAAATACATAAATATACTCGATTCAATAATAAAAGAAATAAAAATACAGATGTCAGTTTAACAAAATTTGATCTTTGACTTTGTGCCTTCTTGTTAAAATATAACCACTCACTTGACCACTTCTCAGCTTGACTCCAATGGCTCTGTCATTTTCAACAACAATTTTTTCCACGTGACTTTGAAGAGAAATCCGTCCTCCAAATTTCTCAAGTCCTCGTACAAGAGCTTCAACAATAGCAGCACTTCCATGAAGGGGATACTCCAGACAGCATCCTGGCTTGTACCATTCAGCAAACATGTAAACCTGAAAAGTTTGGTCAAAGGAATTGTTTAGACATCAATACAATAAAGTCTTGATACCAAGTTTCGATATATTGGTAAACTAATGCTCCAACAAGCAAAGTTACTAATGCTTTCAGAGATGATCGAGATATGAAAAAGGGTCAATCCTCTACTGTCTGTTAATGGAAGAGTAATCGTGATTTAACAAACAGCCCTTAAGACATTTACATGCCATGCACCACAAGTACCGTTCGCTACAGCTTTAAAATTTTCTATAAAGATACAATTGGGTAAAAATCTTAATGCCATCAATTTTACCATTTCACTCATAATTTTATGCTTAATATATGCAAGTTCAGAAGAGAGAAACTCTGAGCTCTCTTGTTGTCATAATCAGGGAATTGATGTGCTAATCAAAGGCTTACAAATTTATAACTCCTCCTATTTTGAAACTAGAATTAAGAGATTATAGATTAGTGCATAAGAGGGTTTCTGAAGAATTATCTATTACACAACGAAATTTAGGTAAATGCTGTGGAGCAACCTCTTGAAAGGAACTTAGTTGTAGATTTAAATGGGTCCACATTCATGACTCAAGAATCACAATTATTATTATTTCAGATAAGTTAAAGAATAGTACATGGTCTCATATGTAGTTAGTAGTTACCATCTCTGCCGAGAGTATACCATTAGTTGTCACCCCAGCAAGCAAGAATGACAGTAGGTCAATCCAATTTCGTACGAAAGGATCTTTCAGTTCCAATCCATCAAGTATTTCCGAGAAAGGTCTGAGAAGCTTTGTAGCGCCAAGAGCACCCTGTGGTCCCATATTAATGAAGGATTTTATGAGAGAAGGAGCATATCTAGCTGCTGCAGTGGAAAGAACGCCCAAATCTCCTCGAATAGATAGAGGGGGAAGAGCCATTGCAGCTGTAGAAAGTGGAAGTACAGCATCCTGTCCAAGAAAGCAACTACATAGATGTCAGCTTGTCAACTTCTGAACATGTTTGCAATAGCAATCAATCAGAGTATTGGAATAACTCACTAGAAGTTTCTTCCATTCTTGTACAGCATTTGGACCTGCATACTTGTCAAGGTCCTGCAAATAATTCGGGTAATAGGAACAGGTTAAAACAGTGAAAGCAGCAAGAATGAGATAAATAAGAAAGTAATGAATATGGAAGCTCCTTCCTTCCACCTTGAAAAATTCCGTAGGCCCTATGCGCGACAAAAATTCACCTTCAGGTATGTAGACCATCCATGAATCATAAGGGGCACATGGGAGAGACTCGCCCAATGCATCAAGAACCTGAAACCATGAAAACAAGCTACAAATCAGCCGTTTATGTTGTGTTCCGTTCCGTTCCAATCAATTCATGGGAACGAATTAGTTACCTGAGCAAGAGGATTAGCCTGAGGACCCCTTGATTGCAAGCCAGAAAACAAAGATGGACCAGAATCAAACTTGTAGCCTTTGACATGAAAAGAATGGGCAGCTCCACCAGGTAGGTCATGGCTTTCCAGGACAAGCACATCCTGCTGGTATCTTGCTAAGAGTGCTGCACAGCACAGTCCACCTATTCCACTCCCAATCACAACAACATCAGCTTCTGCCTTCCCTTGGTTCAGAGAACAGCGGGTGGTGGAGGAGGAGGAAGACACCTGCGCCACAACGGATCTCCTATCACCGTCAGGCAGACTCGCGGGAGTAGGATATCCACACCAACCAGCTGCCAAAGCCATCATCAATTCATGGGAATGGGATGGATGGCCTGGCCTTCCAATGTCTTTAAACTTGGCTGCTTCCCCTTCGAAGCTCTTTAAACTTGTACTTGTTAGATGATTAGCCACGTCACCACAAAACTTTTAACCACTTGACAAACGACCATCTTATCCTTTCCAATGCGCAAACCTCATCCCATGAATTCCCTCATTCAAATATGCATCCACACATAATCAGGAACCATCTCTGTAAAAAGCTCGACATCACACTGGCTACATCCATGTTTTAGAGCTAAATTAATATCCATCCACATATTAACAACTTTCCTAGGCCACCTTCCATGTCTGGACTCCACTGTCAATCAAAAGGCACATCACTTTGCAAGCTTTGCATCCCTCCTAGAGTTCCTTCAAAGTACCGAGGTAGAAGAATGCACACTGCTCACTTCTAAGTAGGTAGGATTTTAATGTACTAACCTTGCTCTTTATACATTATATTTTATTTTTATATCATAATTTTCTTTATTTTACTACTATATTCGACTTTTTTCTTTTCTTTTTGCGTGATTTTATAACTTGTGATGCAAGAAATTTTCTTTATGTAAAATTATTTTTTAGGACTAATGTTCATATGTAATAGGTCTAATTTTTTTTTAAAAAATTATAAAATAAATATAAATAAAAGATGCAATCTACTTTCACTTTAATGTCTTAATTTTATTGTGTTAAGATAATTATAGATGATTTAAATATTAATGAATTATATTATTATTATGTTATTCTTATACACTAAAATAATTATTTTTTGTAATTAACTCATTATGTAAACATATTATTTTTGTAAAGAATAGCAAGTAAATTAGGGTTTAAATATTTGTCTATAAATTTTTATTCGTAAAACTCACGAGTAGAGTTTTTTTATCCAACATATTTAAAAGTGCATTAACTATCGAAGATAGTGCAACGAGTGAATCCTCTTAAATTGAAAATTGCATTCCACCATTAATCAAGTTGCATTGAATAATAAATAAAAAGGTTTTTTAAAAAAAAAAAAAACAATTGAGGAGATCATTTCCCATGACTTTGGCTTGGGAAAGAATAAAATCCATACAATTATCCATGCAAAATATAGCACGTGTGTACTGGTCTTGCAATAATGAAAATAGACAAGTTTCGTTTCAACGTTGCCCGGATGGAGTACAGCTGATACTTCACTGTAACTTGAATAGGATCGAAACTAAACTCTACCAAAAACAAAGACAAATGATAAAAGCATACCCTTTCAAGGAACAAATTTTCACTTAAAGCACTTAGCATCCAAAAGAGGCTCTCCCTCGAAAGGTTCATAATCTTCAATCATCTGATTGACACGCTCCTTTTGAGATTCATCAGATATGTCAACCTTCGTCCACCCATACAGCTCCATGTCATAGCATTCATCAATCACAAATTGTGGGATTTCTTGCCCACGGAAAAGCCACAACCCCTTCACCTTAAACGGTGGCTCTGATCCAATCACAAGCATCTTTCCAAATGCATACTTACGGGCCAAATCCATCCTCTGTAGAAATCCACCAACCTTGTTCAATGTCACAAAGGAAACAGTGTTCTCATCATTGTATTTGTAATCACAAAACCAGATAGAGTATCCCTCGGGATCATACATGTCCCAAAATCCTGCAATTAGAAAAAAACGAAGAAATTAATATAGTCTTACCTCTGCATGCCATATAAAAATCTGAACATCATTTGCAGCAATAGTCGTTTGCAACGGATAAGCTACAATCATGATCCTAACTTTCAAAAAAAAAAAGACCCATAAAGGATACAATAAGAATACCTTTGATTGCAACCTCCCGGAAATTGGTTTTGGTGTTTGAGTAGAGCCTTTTCCACTCATCCAGTATCATCTTACTTGGAGGAAGAAGATCCAGAGGATTCTTGGCTTTGGGCTTGGGTGCCTCCTCTTCTTCCTCTTTGGGCTTCTCTGGCTCTTGCTTGGCTTCTTTCTTTGGCTCATCCTTTATCTTGGGCTTAGATTCTTTTGGTTGGGAAGGCTTCTTTGCAGACTGAATAGGCGGGACAGCTTCAGTCTGCTTGACCTGACCTAATATCTTTCTAAAGTTTGGCTGATTGACCAAGGTCCAAAAGTATCTCTCAACATGAGGAAACTCTGACGTGAAACTCTTAACTAAGATACTAGTGAAACCAAAATATAAATTGCAAGTTGTTATGATGTCAGCCAGGGTCACGCAATGGCCAACCAGGTAAGTATTGGAGGCAAGGTGAGTGTTCAGAGCACCCAAAGCTCTCTTCAGTCCAGAAATTGCAGACTCCTCGGCCTAAGAGGGTTTCCATAATTTGAACCCATAAATTTCAGGTCACAAGACGATATAGAATGTCATGCCCAACACAAAATTTTGAAAAGTAAAATTGAAAGTTGTATTTCAATCCAATTCAATACCTTACAAACTAAAAAAAAAAATTATACAAAACAAGTCATAATTTTCTCATGCTACTCACAATCATGTTGGAAAAGTAATGGGCTGAGAGCCCAATACTCCTTTTCTCTTGTTTTACTTAAAAACAATAAAATAATAAGAGTAAGGTAGAAAAACAAAAGGAACGGTGATAGAATTAGACCATTAAACTCAACTAATTTTTCCTTTTTCTTTTTTAATTTAGATATATAAAATTTTTAAGGGTGGCAAATAAGAAAAAATATAAATTTTAGGGGTGGCGACCCCCCCAAGCATAGGAGGAGCCGCCCCTGTGAACATGTATACATTATTCATCACATAAAATTGCATCATAACTTTCCACCACCCTTGATGTGATGCCATTAACAACTATCACATCTTATGTTGGTTATCTGCTTGCAACAGGATAAAAGAACTAAACTAACATTGGCAATTCTGGAATCATCACTTTGGGGAGTTTTAACTAAATTGCATATGCATTTACCAATACCAGGTGGGAAAAAAAAGAAATTCCGCATGGATAGTCAAGATGCAGTAATCACATAACAATTCTCCACATTATAAATTTCAAAAGCAAAATAACATAAAAGAAAATTCCTTTTTGTACAACTTACTGGAGGAAGGTGCGGTGCAAAACCCATTCTAGGGTAGTACCACTTGATAAGATTAGCATCAATCTCCAATGATGAAAAATCAATCCATTGTTCAATGTGGGCCTGAAACATCAAAACATTAAAGATAATAGCAATACAAGCAGTCATTAGTATTAGTCACATACACAGAGCACAAATACTCAAACATGGAAATATATATTAACAGTTTCAACGGGGACAATAACCCATACATAATCAATAGAAGAAGAACCATACAGCATGTTGTCACCCTTCAATCTAGCAACTGCATCAAATATCCACCACATGAGGTTAATAGTTAATTAACATGACTGGATTAGTGCACATGAACCCTAAACTACGCAGCATTATTAAAAAGTGGCTATAGCTGCGCTATAGCATAGCAGAAATGGAACACACTGCTATGTTATTAACAGTGGTTATAGTGGCGCTATAGCTGTATTCATAATAACACTGAAACAACAGCATTGGGATTTCCAACTACCCAAAATCAAGCACTGTATATATAATCTTACAGTAACGAGCAATGGCATTGCTCTCAAATACGGGACCATCTGGTGTTTCCAACACAGGTACCTGGAAAAGAAAAATTATTTATCAGAACAAGTACAAGGTCAACTCATACAGAGCTTTCTCATCATTGGAGATAGGCAAATATGATAGATACCTTGCCGATAGGATTCATCTTGAGAAATTCAGGAGTCTTATTAGAGACACCCATCTCAAAATTTGGGCTCAACTGAACTTGCACACCAGCATACTCAGCTGCAATGAGCGCCTTGTAAGCATTTTTGTTTGCTTTCCCTGCATGCAGGATCTAGAGAACAACTTATTAGGGAGGAAACCAATAAAGTAGATTCAGAAGAGTATGAGTGATGTCCAGAAAGAACCAAAAAGGATTGAAGTTTAAACAAAATGTAGTGGGTTGTAATTTTTGTTGTTGTTGCATCCTTCGACGTGAAAATTATTAAAATTCAAGTTGAAGACATCCGAATTGTGTGAGAGTGTGACTCACCAGCGCCATGGCTTCAAGGGAAAACGTATGTCGCTCTTGTTTGAGATCTGAACCTGTTCAATCAATAAATAAACATTAGATTCACAGAAAACAAGAGATCATACTTACGAGCTTTTCTCCCCAAGCACGAGTGGAGTGAGTGACGCACCTGCGACTGAGATACAACAGCTACAGATTAAGGCAGCTTCGTTTGCTAGGGTTTTGTAGTAAGTCAATAGTCAGCGACCATTGGGCCCTTTCTCACCGGGCCGGACTGCTTCCACCAGACTAGTACTGTCAAGAAAGCCCAATTTAGAGGGCAGCCTGAGGCCCATTAGTGTAGGCCCGTATAATTGTCAGCCCAAGCCCTACTCCATATTTATACATTGGGTTTGGGTCGGGTACCCTAAGGCTAGCCCAAATGCACAACTACCCTCATTCCACCTCTCATTCTCAACTTCCCAACAAAAACTCACAAACCTGAAACTCACGATTCTCGGCCATCTCTGTCGCTCACAACTCACAAGCGTGCGCCACCATCTCCGAACGCAGCTCCACCATCGCTGTCGCGTCACGCCGCCATAGCCGTCGCGTTACGCTGCCATCCCTCCGTGTCGGTGAGCTCGCGTTTCGCTCCAATCAGGTGCGTTTCACGTTTCGCTTCAGGTTCGAAAATTAAACTGTGAATTGCAATGTTCATTTTTCAATTTTAATTTCTGGCATTCAAAGCTTTCGATCTTGCTTGATTCATTTTTTTTTTGTGGGGTTCGGTGCAAAAAATAAAAGGGCGTGGGATTTGTGTGCCTTCAGCTGTAGTTGCAGGTTCTGGAGGGAATTGTGCTTCTCAGATTGCATTTGGGAGTCTCTGGTCAGAAAGCGATGGCCTTTACTCACTTCCTTCGATTTACCTGCTTCTTCCTCTTCTTCCACTTCCACTAACTCTCCCAATTTCAAGGTATCCACGGATTTTCCCCTGTTTTAGAGCTTGACCCCAATTTGTTTCTCGACACTATTTTAGCAAATTAGTGCATAGGGTGTGTGCTTTGGTTAAAACAACTCTACACTAGTAAGTATTGCCATTTGTCACAGACAATACTGATTTGATTAAATTTATACTTGTTAATGATGTGATAAAATTGGATGAGTGTGTAGAGATAACTAAATGAAAGTGATTTTTGGAGCAGAAGAAATGAAGTAATTAACAGAAGTTGGGTGCATATAGTTGTAGTGATATTTCTTAGTTAGAATGCTTGGGCCTTCATCTTTTACTGATATCATATGGAATTTTACACTGACTGAAGATCACATTTAAACGCCTCTTCTATACATATTTCAAATTACACTTAACTCAGGTTCTATTGGTGTTTATGATGATTCTATTGGTATGAGGTTTTATAGGGTAATATAATTGGTTAGTTCACAAGGATAACTAGTACTTTTGATAGAGTTTATGATAGTTCACCTGAACATAAACATCAAAAGCTAACAAGCAACAATCTTCGATGAATGGTGATCATCTTGTTGTGCTTAAGTCTCTGACTGAAAACATAAGGAAGCAGTTAATAGAAGCGGTATTAGAGTGAAGACCTGAAGTGAGGAATTAGAAGTGATAAATAATGAAATTCTTATATGTTGCTAAAGCAATGAAAAAGTTTTTGTATTTTTGCATTGTGCAAAGCATGGTGATGTGAATATGTGTGAACTAAGTGTTTCACATTTTGTCCAGGTCTTTCTGCAAAATTATTTTTTGGATTTTTGCAGCTTACCTAGGAGGCCATATTTTTCACATGTGCCTAAACAAATTACAAAAATTATAAATGTAGTTATAATTGCTTATTAGAATAACTAATACAATTTTAATTACATTTTCCTTTAAACCACATTCGCCAGGCCTGTTGCACTGAATTTGCCAAGCTCGTTGGCGAATTTGCATTGAATTCGCCAACCGTGTTAGCGAATCTGACGTGGCACTGCCACGCTGCCACCGCAGTCACGTCAGCCAAAACCGTAGTAGTCTTGTAATATGTTTCCAGCAGGATTATTTTGGTAATTAGTTTTCGTGGCAGGGGCAAAAGAGTAAAATTGTCTTAGATTTTGAACCATGTCAAAGGAAATCGTCAAAATTGGTGGTTTTCATTGGTTCAACTGAAAATGTAAAGCAATAAAAAGGAAAGGTGAAGAAAAGTTGAATGAACATAGTGGTTAGTAAAAAGGAAGGGTGAAGAAAAGTTTAATGAACATAGTGGTTAGTGGATTACAAGTGGACTAGTTTATACTTGGTTTAATTTTGTTAAAATCAGAAGCTCCAATCCAAGAAAGTGCATGCCTGCTCTGCAAACGATAGTGGATTCGTTAATCGTTGCAATTGAGGCAATGCTTGCGTTTAAAAGAAGTTAATATCCCAATAGAAACAAATTCTCCTTGTAACCTAGCTGGGTCTTATGCCTGAAGAATCATATTTTATTTTTCATCAACAAAAATAACTCTAACATGGAGCTCTTGGAGGAGACCCATGGTGAGCAATATAAGTTTTTCTCTTCAATGATCATCAGGGATAATTTCTTGGTCTTTAATCTTATTGTTGGGTTCTTGAAGTTGTTATTCCGTTTTTGTCAAGATTGGGGTTTTTGGTTGAAACCCTAAGTCTAGATTTGGGGCTTCTTTATAATAAGTTAGATTTTACTCTAATCATTACTCAAATTGTCTAATCCATGTGTTATTATTGTGTCTGTGAAGTTGTGGCGTCTCCAGCGTCAATTCTTGGCTCGGTAGCTTGAAGGATTTGTTCTTCATTTCCTAGGGAACCAATTTGTGAGTGCATTTCTATCCATAGTTTGTCATTTATATTTTTTTGAAATATGTATGTAAAGTTATTATGAAAATGTGAACGAAGGCATATGGCCTTAAGGTTTGCGAAAATAATGCGTGAAGCTCATAATTGTGGTTTTCTTTTGTGCATGAGATTTTCTTTTTATAAGAACAAAGGTGATGAAAGATTTGTATTTGATAAAAGAGGATTTGGTGAGATGCTTTTAAGAACAATTTTGAAATTTCAATGCTTATTGAAAAGATTTTGGAAACAAAGAATAGGCTCCCTCAGTGCTAATGCACATCTTATTTGTTATGTTTGAGAGAAAATGGTTTCTCTTTGGTTTTCTGAGAATGAGTTGTGAATGAAGTCTTGGCCGGATCTTTAGCAAATGATAGTAGGCTTTGGATTTGGTACACCATGACTTAGACCACAGTTAGTAAGAGATATAATTATACTAGTCCAGGGTGTTAGGCCAACATTGTCAATTTTTCTGATTCTCCGGACTCATGTTGAGGGATAACCCCTAAAATGCTATCTATGTCCATATTCCGAACTTTGTGCCCAATGGGGAAATTGTCTATGTCTGCTGCCTAACATGATGGAATCTTTATAGAATTAGAAATTGAATTGATAAGAAATTTTTATTTGAAAGAAATGTATTTTCTGGATAAATTATTCTATGGATTATGTAGATAAGCTGATTTATTGTCTGTGTAGGTTTTATGGTTTTATGGTTTCATGGATAAACTAAGGTTTTCTAGTTTGAGAAAGATTATAAAGATTCGTATTATGTTTCCCTATTTATATATCTGTACTTTCAATAAGCTTCTCTCATTCCGGTTATAGACTTTTATCCCTCACTGAGTCAGTGGACTCACCCCTCATAATCATTCCAATTTTAGGTTTCATTCTGTATGGCAACTATGACTCGGTGGAGTCATATATGGCAGGTCCCATTTGAGTGGATCCTTTTGGCTTCAAATGGTTTATCTTGGTAAAGTATATGAAGTGTCCCTAGAGTGTTCCACTTGTCCACGAGCAAGGTTTTTGCATCCGCTGTGTTGTAGTGTGTTTGTAAAGAAAAAGGATTTTTTGTAGAAGTTTGTATATATTTTATAATTTGAGATTTGTTGGATTTCTGGTTTCATTTATGTTTCAAGTGCTGTACTAGAAAGTATTATGAGAATGCATTGGTTTTGTTTATGAATAATTGTATTGATAGGAACTCTATTTTGTATAATATATTATTTTCAAGGAAAGTTATGTTCATTTTGGTATTAAATTGTCAGTCAAGCTTGCTAGGGATCGTGATCCCCTATGCGCCGATCACGACTTCAGTTGGGTTGTGACAAAACAGTCATTGTCGTATGTCCAGACTTCACGATCTTGCCACTCTAATCTACACATCTAAATTCTATGTTACGTGACGATTGTACAAGGTATATCAAGGTCAATGTAGGTTGTCATTAACGTATACTTCTATCCTAGATTTACTCCCATGAAAACGTTATAAACATGGTAATGAATAATTGATAACTGATAACTGACATAATCATATTCATATTCATAACATACACACGTGACATGAGATTTAATGCATAAACACAAGTGGTCTCATATAGTTCTAAAATAGGTTTCATGAATTTCCAAATCAGTTCGCAAATGGTTTTCATAAATTAGTTCATTTTTCTCCTAGGGTTTCATAAACAATGCATGATTTAAAAATACATACATGGCCTGAAAATAGGTCGTGAAAACTACCACCCACGTGGAGTTGCTAAAAAATCTTATGTCACTACTGATGAACTCTGAAGAAATCCTAACGACGTTGCTAACTAATATATTAATCAAAAGACAGGCTTAAATCAATAAACGACATTACTCGAGGCAAAATACTGCAACGGAGCATTGATTGCCAATGCTACAACTTCCTAACAGCGTTGCAGCACTAACACCACGAAATTCTATCTTGGCCCCGGTGCCATAGTGCTGGCGAGCACTGCGCCATTGCGCCATTGTACTGGCGCCACCGCCAGCAACCCTAAAATGATGACTGAAAAGACAAAAGAGAGGACTAGGGGACTTATCACTTGTGAAGAACATTTGAACAATTGCTTTTGAGCTCCCAGGCTCCCTAAAGACACAACTAAAACTTCGCAAGAGTCCACACTAGGAGGGAGCCTTACTTGTACTTGTGAAAAAATAATAAAAATAATTATTCTCCAATGTATGCTAAAACTCCTAAGGTAAGACTCTATTTATAAGGGAAGACTCGTACCCCCCTCCCCCACACTCCAAAATAGGTAATGTGGGACTTTGGAAGTCATCCAAGAGCGCTATTGCACTCTAATGGTGCAACGGTGCTCAAACACGAGAGCTATGCGCTCGTGTCGGCAGCTCCTGTGCCATGCCCCAAACTCGGGAATAACCGCATGTAGGGACATTTTCCCTTTGTAAGCTCTACCATGATTAAATTTATTATTCATGCAAAATAATACAACTGAAATAATTGTATTTTGAATTACTTCCTCTTATTACAACTGAAAATATGAAAACTATCTGTACATGTATAACTGAAAATAAGTCATCTAACTAAGTATAATGTTCAAAGACCCTGCCTGTGACTCACTGGGGAAACTACTAATAGACACATTGATTCTCCCTTACAAAGTGGAGCATCTTCATTGACTCAGAGACTGGTATTGTCACTATACTAAAGGATCAACTCCACAGGTCTCACATGTTTGAAATAGATTAGGGGTGAAATCATCATTCAGTGGTGGGTACCTTAGTACCACTCAAATAGCACATACTGAAACACGTTCAATAATAAAATAATAACTAAATTTTGCATGTATACATATTAACATGGCATGTACAACCTGAAAGCATGGTAAGAATAAATGAAATATTGCAATCAGAAAAATATACAACACTAGTACCACGCCGTAGATAATATTATCGTTGTTGAGTTTGTTGAGTTGTATGTGAGATCTTATGGTGTATCTGGACAACTTGCCTAGCTAAACGATAGTGTCATGCGGATCACCAATAACTGAACTGAGATGCCACGCAAGCTACTGATATTGAATCTATCTGCTTCCAACTTAGGGGTTGAGAAGAGAAAAGTCGCAACCTCGGTCAAGGAAGAATGATTTCAACCTTACTTTGCTAGGACGCATCTTTGCAATATTGAGTACATTGAACCCATAAGGTACACTGAGAATTTGTGGGTATGTTGAACCCATATCTGGGACTCACCGAGTATGTTGAACTCATGCCAACAAGGAAAATAAATGTAGGGCCTTATGATGTATTAGGATAACATGTCCTTCTGGTCTGCACTGGGTCACACACAAAACAAAAACAAACAACCACCTGAGCAATTATTTGAGTTCTATTAATTTGATATGATCCTACCTACCACTGATAAGGGTATCCTCTATTCTATCTGAGTTACCGGTTGTATAGGTTATTGGATCTGTTGTTTGCTTTGGGCTTCCTGAGTTTATCTATGTCATTGCATTTATTATCCTAACATCTACGTGTCATATTGGGGGTTATTAATTATATTAATATTTGGTCTAGTTCTGTCACTAAGCCTTTTTACTTATCTGCACTATTATAATCGAATAACCTAACGGGGTTAAGGACAACGACTTGTGTCACTTATCATTGATCGACTAACAGTTGACAAATGACTACCGGTTACTCTAACTAATTGTATCAATTGACTGGGCTGACTTCCTTAGCTAGTGGTACTGGCTAACTAGTTTGGTCCTTATGTCAGTTTAATTGCTTACACGTCGACTTGCTACTCTGACCACCACCACTATCTGTTATGGTTAAGCTAGTTGGAGTCTTACGGTAACTGACTACTTTAGGACAATTATATTGGTTGATGGTTCCTACTATGACTCTATCTTATTGTCACTGACTAGTTGATCTAGCTTTACTAACTACGGCAACTGGCTAATCTCGTTCTGATGCTACAGCAAAGCTTATGTTGATTTAGTACTCTATTATGGTTACAATGTCTAATTATGTGGTTACTACTTCCTCGTGATCATTAGCTATATTGGGACGATGCACTAACTAACTGCTACATGACAAACATAACTTGGCTGGTTAACTGTCCTACAACTATTATTGGCTAGTGGTTATTTTTGTACTAACTAACTATTAGGGCTGAGGCAAGCACTGTTGTGCTGGCTATCCTATTCTGGTTAACTATTGATGGACATGGCTTGACCGGTTAACTGTCCTACGGTTATCGCGAGTTCACGGCGTTTATGCTCGACTAGATGCTACCTCTATGTTGTCTAACTAATGGGGTAATAGTAAGTATTATTGTGCTTACTAACTATCTTGTTAGGGTTAGCTACGGGCTGCTAGATGACCACTAATGGTTTACTGGATACCGACTGAATTAACCGTCATGACCTCAGAATAGGGGTGCTACTGTGTTAGACTAATTATTGGGGTTTATTTATGGTTATTATTCTACTGACTAATTATCTTGGAACTATCAACTAGGTTGGCGTATCTATGATGATTACTATTGTTGGACTACCTTTCGATTATGGGAACTATGATGGGTAACTAAGTCTATGGGTAGGCTAAATCCGAGGACAAGACTTACCGAGTATCTTGGGGCTTATGCCAAGGTACTGATCTTATATAGCTTATCTAAGTTAATTATAAAATTTTGAGGCTGCTATTCTAAGACTCACATGGTGCATTAATTATGATATTAATTATCTTGGTGATCTAACTACAGTTCATGTATGCTAAATTTATTGTTATATATGTATAACCTATGTTACTACCAATTATGGAAAGCATGGCATAATCCTGATATGTCATAACTAAATATGTAGGTCTCTACCTATGTCTACGCATACAAGTAATACTGAGCATATACTAAATAAACAGTTAAATAAATGAATGAATGAATTAACTGAATAAATAAATAAATAAACTACAACAACAAAACAACACTAACTCGATTGACAAACCATTAATGGGGCACATCGTCGACACACCGGGACCACCACTCACCTGGAAAGGACAAGGACTAAGGAACACTGCATTGGGAGCTCCAAGTAGCGTAGCATCGATATCCTAAGTGGGGGAACTGCTTCTAAACAAATAATACTTAAGTCAAAAGTCCCAACACTAAGTGAAACCTCATGAGTTTTGAGGAAAATTAGCAACTAAAGCTCTACTTGGAGGTCTCTATTCATAGGAATAGGAGAACTTCCTCCTCAAGCAACTTTGGCGATGTGGGACTTGGTTTCTGATTTCACCGTGCCACTGTAGCGTGTATACAACGCCCCCATTTTTTCGTAATGACCCTTCCTAAGGTACATAGGAAAACAGGTCATCACATCCTAACGCTACAACGCCCTCCTAGTGCCACGGTGTTGTTTCTAGCATCCAACAGTCAACCTTTGTTTACTCCGAGGGCCTACTTAAAATCATTTTAGGCATTCTATCATACACTTTAGGGTCACTAAACCTACGGGTCATCACAAAATGTAGTGGGCTCGAGTCCATGGCCTTCTCTCCTTTTTCACCTACCCTTGTTTTTCGATCTGTTGTTGTTGTTGACTTGTGGTGGGTGGCAGATCTAGATCTTTATTGGTGGTGGTGGTGGAGATGGTGGTAGGGTCAGGTCTAGGGTTAGGGTGATGGTTAGGGAGGAGGGAGATGGTTGGAGGAGGGAGAAAAAAGATTACGGATAAAGAGGAGATTGTTGTTGGTGATGGTGGTAGTGGTAGTGGTGGTGTTGTTGGTGGTGGTGGTGGTGGTGGTGTGGTGGTGGTGATAGTGGTAATGAAGGAAGGATGATGATGATGATGATTGAGGACTTAGGGTCTTATAATGGATGTGGTTGGATTAGGGTAGGTGAGTCTTGGGTGGAAGATAATTAATGTTGATTGTGATTACCATTATATAAGCCTATTTTATTATCTTCATAGAAAATCATTGTAAGCCAATTCTAACACTTAGTTTGAGATCAGACACATGTTAAAAAAAAATTATAAGCCAATTTTAGCCACATAAGCTGACCGATTCTGGTTTAAACAACTTATCTATTGATTTTTGTTGCACACTTAGAAATTTGAATGACCAATAGAACAAACTTGTATTCCCCCTGAATTATAATCATACTGCCTATAACTTGATTTATATTTGTAGTTATTCTGTTTTCTTATAAGTTTTTACATATATTACAATTTGTAAACAGCCGTCTGATTATTTATAATTATTGATTTTGATTTTTATTGATTTTAAACAATCTTCTTAATCATAATTATTTTTTTGTCACAATTTGTTAAAAAAAATAAATTAAAAATCATTCATGAGATTTTAATGCTAATTTTACGCATTTATAAGCATGTCATAAACATGCATATCATACAATGAAGTCTTACTTTTCTCTTAAACCTTGGTATACACTAAGAAAGACCATGTGATTTGGATTTTTCTTTCAAATGAGTCAATTCAAATAGACTCCTGTTAAAAAAAAGGTTAAATGAAAGTCGATTTAAATAGATTCTCTTTATAGAAAAATTTGTTTATTTTGAGAGTAACTTTTAAGTTTATTTTGAGAATAACTTTTAAATTGATTCATTTGGGAAGAAAACATTTTCTATGTTTTATTCTTGGAATTTTTCATAAGAAATGATCTTATTTAAAATAAATAAAATCAAGTTAATATATATGATTAACCAAATTAAATTAAATTAAGAAAATGATCTTTTACGATATTAAAAAATAAATTAAAATTAAAATTCTCATAGGTTTAGATAAGAACATTATAATATGTAACTTTTTTCGCATTGAAGTATCTAATCTATTTGTTTTATATTTGCTATTAAAAAATTCATGTATAAATACTAAATCCTTATCATGACCACATTTGTCCATATTATTCTGATTTGTACTAAGTTAGCTTAAATACAAATATGATGATAATATTTATTTTAAAGCAATATGTTTATTTATAAAATAGGGCTAATAGTGTCTTCATCAATATTTTTAATCCTTAGTTTCAATAAGTTTATCTTTCGGTTAAATAAGTTTTCGGTTTGTAATAAATTTTAAATTTATTTTTGTTTCTAAAAATAAAATTAGAATTTCTTCCTTGATAAACCTTTTTTTTTTGTTTTCATCTCTTCTGGTTGGGTAGTTAACTTTATCACTGTTCACATTGACAGGGTTATACTAGTGTGGACATGTCCTGGACGGCATGGACTTAAAAAAAATTAAGGAAAAAAAAATCAAAATTCAGGCTAAGGACTAAAAACTTATTTAACAAAAAAAAAATTGTGTCTTACCTCCACTCATACCCAAAATCCCTAATACCCTTATCAAAAGGATAAAAAATTGAAGGTGAAGATAAGCATGATTCTGTCATTTGCAAATCGAAGGTGAAGATGAGCATGATTCTGTCATTTGCAATTTTCAATTGAGATCCAATTAAGATAAGGTGGTTTCTCACTTGTCCCATGAGGTAAATACCTCATCCTACTTAATTTATTCATTTTTTATAATTTTTACAACTAAATTCATCGAATTTTGTTATCATTTCATGATCTAATATGACATATTGATGGATTATATGATCTAATATGATAAATTAATATTTTTCAATACAATATTTGTAGAGAGTTGCGAAGCTCAAACGGTCCACAAATCTCTAAACCTCTTATAAGTTTACTATTCCAATGTGCTAATGAAAAATTTATTACGATCATATAAAATATGAAATAATAACAAATTTTGATACAAGCATGATGTGAATTGACATATGCTACTTCATTGCAAATACACAGAACTAAGCTAGACAAAAAGGCAAGAAAATTTGCATTCCTTGGATACAAGCATGGCATCAAGGGATTTTTACTACATGATGTGAATTCCAGAGAAATTTTTGCTAACAGAAGTGTGCACTTCTACGAGAGATTCTTTCCTTATCACTCTCATTCTTCTCAGCATCAAGTATCTCCACAGCCATTTGTCCTACTTGTTGTTGATGAAACCCCATCTGATGACATCCTCATCCTTTTGGACCACAACAGAATCCTCCTACTATCCCTGCTCTTGTTGTACCTTGTTCCCCTCCTGCAAAATCTGTGGCTCTCAGAAGGTCTACTAGGCCAAAGCATGCTCCATCTTATTTGCAGGGTTATCATTGCAATCTAGCTATAGCAGAGTCTGGAATTGGCAATGTTGCTCCTCTTGTTTCAATTCAATCCATTCCTTACCCTCTTCATTTTTTTCCTACGCTAATCTTTCCAACACTCAGAGAGTTTATGCTTTGTCTCTTTGTTCCCTTTCTAAATGTACTAGCTATGGGACTACAGTTAAACATAACTACTGGAAAGAGGCAATGAATGCTGAAATCACAGCTTTAGAACAGAATTTCACATGGAAGTTGTTGATTTACCTGAAGGAAATGTTCTTAGTGGTTGCAAATGGGTGTATAAGATAAAACTCAAAGATAATGGGATCATAAAGAGATATAAAGCTAGGTTAGTTGCAAAAGGGTACACTCAAACACATGGTATTGATTACATGAATACCTTCAGCCCTATTGCCAAAATGACCATAGTTAGGCTTCTGTTATCTTTGGCTTCTATCAAAGGTTGGCATTTGCAACAATTAGATGTTAACAATGACTTTCTCCATGGTGACTTGCATGAGGAAGTTTACAAGAAGTTACCTCAAGGTTTCAAGAGTTCAAAGCCTAATCAAGTATGTTTACTGCTCAAATCTCTTTATGGCTTAAAACAGGCCATCAAACAATGGTTTGCTAAGCTTTTCAGTGCTCTCTTATCCCTTAGATTCAAGCAATCTCAGTCTGATCATTCTTTGTTTCTCAAGAATGTTGCTAGATCATTCACTGCCCTGCTGGTCTATGTTGATGATGTCATTAGCTGGGGATGATTTAACTAAAATCAATGCTATCAAAAGCTTCTTGGATGATAAATTCAGAATTAAGGATCTAAGGGACCTTAAATTTTTTCTTGGACTTGAAGTGGCTTGAACTCCTGCAGGCATAACATTATCTCAAACGAAATATGCCCTTGAAATCCTTTCTGATGCGGGGCTACTCGTGTGCAAACCACTTCATACTCCCATGAATGCTTCTCCTAAGCTAACCAAGGACACATGAGATTTGCATGCAAATCCTGCTCCCTATAGAAGGTTGATGGGAAGGCTAATTTACTTGATTACTACCATACTTGATCTTGCTTTTTTAGTCAACTTATTAGCTCAGTTTATGGCTAATCCCACCACAGTTCACCAACAAGCAGCCATGAAGGTCCTTAGATTTATCAAGTCTGCACTTGGGATGGGTTTATTTTTTCCCTCCAATGCAGAATTATAACTCAAAGCTTATACTGATGGGAATTGGGCTGACTGACCTGATACTAGTAGGTCTACCACTGGCTTCTTTCTTTATCTTGGCAACTCTTTGCTTAGTTGGAAATCAAAAAAGCAATCCACTATTTCCAGGTCTTCTTGAGAGGCAAAATACAGGTCTTCTTGCAGCAGTGACTTGTGAATTGCAATGATTGTCATATTTGTTGGAGGATTTTGGCATTGTTCCCTCTCAAACAGCTGTTGTGTTTTCCGACAGCCAATCGGCCATTCAAATTGCTCACAATTCAGCATTCCATGAACACATAAAACACATTGAACTTGACTGTCATGTAGTCCGTGACAAGGTGCAAAGCGGCTTTTATTTCCTATTGGGTCCAAATCTCAGCTTGTTGATCTTCTCACCAAGACATTACTCCTGCATCTTTTTCTTCTTTGCATGACAAACTTGGATTGTTCAATGTTTTTGCTAAACCTAATACCAAGTTTGAGGGGGGTAATAGGAGTCTAAATCCCCAATTTAGCACCCTTATGTATAGAAAGTTAGTTAAGTTAGTTGTTAGTTATGTAACTTGCATAGCAAGTAACTGAGTTAGTTAGTTAGTTGTGAAACTTGCATAGCAAGTAACTAAATTGTATATATATGAGCATTTGCTCAATGCAATAAATAATTGAGAAACCAGCGTGGTTTATTTTTATTTTTTTTTACAATTATAGGGTTTTAAGAGATTGAGAGATTGAGCAAGATTGAGGATCGAGGATCGAGGATCTAGGGGAAGAATGATTGTGGATTTTGGATTAGAATAAACTTCATGGACTAAATTATTAGATTTTAGATGTCATAGACGAAAGACTAAATTAAAGGTTTACTCCATTTTCTTTGTTGGAAATAGTGATAATCCACTGCACTCAAATTTACAAATACAACGAAACAATAGTCATCTTCTTAGCCATGCAAAGCAATCTCTCTTGGACAGAAGAATGAATCTTTCTTTCATCAATCTCTCTTGGACAGAAGAATGAATCTTTCTTTCATCAATTTCAAAATCCAAACACAGATAAATTGAAAGAAATAAAAGGGGAAAAGCAGAATCAGGATGAAGAAGCAGGGGAAGAGGAGTTATCAAAAGTTGTTCCTACATGCTGAATAACAAAGCCATAGATCTTTCGCTTCAAGTTCTCAATCTTATCAGCTAATGAGTCATTCCCTTTGGAAACCACACGATCCAGCCACGCATTCACACGCTTCAAATGCGATAACACAATAGCAATGGAGCCACCATCTAGGGGCAATGTTTTCTTCCCCTCAGCAGCGCACTCCCCAAAGACCTTGAACCCTGCATCAAGGGACTCCTCAACAAAGCGCAGGAACCACATTTGCATTTCAGACAGCAATTGTGTTCCAAGCTCCACTGTCTCTTTCATTCCGCCGCCTCTTGCCCACACACCGGCGCCATGACTGGGTTGTGTTGCCTTTAGATGGTTCTTAGCTGCGCCAGGAGAGTGTCGCTTCAACAGGCTTTTTGGCAGTGTTGACGGGGTATCAACGCCAGTGCCAGTTAGAACGGACACTATCTGAAGATCGGTGGCCAAGGCAGCTTCAACCCACAGAGAGAGTGACTTTGACTGCTCAGTTGGAATGCTGTCTTCAGGTGACACAGAACTATGACTTTTGGCAACAGATTCAGCTATCGTAGTTGATCTTAGAACATCATCATAGATAGCAAAAAATCGGTCTATGGTTGGCAGAGGATTCCTGGCCTGGCACACTGTGCAGAGATCTGAAAACATGCTGGCATTAACAAAGAAAATATGTTAATAAATAAAAAAAAGATATCAAATTTTGACACCCTTTAGTACGAAATGGACTTCTCAATTGAAGGGTTTATATACTAAAACTGCCTGTAGACTTTAAAAGTTTGGAAAAGGATACTCACTTTTCTGATTCCCAATATAAAATGCGGGTGTAATTGTCTCATTGTATGCATATGCTTTCAAGGTATAAAAGAAAGGGAAGGGTAATTCATTACCTTAAATTTCTTATGATACATTCAGTGGCATTGGCCTCCTCTAATGCTTCAGCAGCAGCTGCAGAAGCAAGAGCTTTCCTTTGCATTGCTTCCTGAATTTAGTTGATAAGAATAGATTCAACTTTAGTCTACAAATTAAAGCAAGTCAAATGACCAAATTGAGAGCAGGGCAATCACCACTCTTGGTCCTAGGAATCACATATCAGGTATCAACCTATCCTTTCTTAGATCAATGGTTTGGATGATGCTAAAACGTGGTAGTACCAAAGATTAGCAAAAACTCACTCCTTTATTTATTCTAGCACTCACCACACTACAAGCTTTTCAAAATTGATACCTTTCCAAGCCTTGCAAGGTTCCCAGACACCGCATCAAATGGAACACTCCCATCAGTCCATTTCTTTTCGTGAATGGTGATGCCCAAAGCAGCAAAACTGGACTTCTCCTTGACCACACAACTCTCAGGAGAACCAGCTTTATTCTTCTCATTGGTTGAAGAATCATTGCTACCATGTTTCTGAGCGTTCACATCACTTAATCGCCTCGACATTGCAGCCTGGGAAAAGAAATCACCTCCCCATCAAATTAAGCCTCACAACACAATCTCACACACAAATAAAAAAAAAAAACAAAAACACCAAGAAAGGTGCATTGTTTCAGAAACAACAACATATTCATAATCCAATCCATTTTCCACTTTAATGCTTAGGTCAATCATAAGCGATCTACTTTGACTTCGAATTTTGATTCACCAGCACAAAAAGTGTATTGGGTGTTCACCTGTGTACGCAAAATTGCTTGTGTGTCAACCTTGTTCTTGGGCACACTCTTCTCTTTGCTTTCAGCTTCAACATTTGGTGTACCCGGTTGTTCATCCCAGCTCTTCCTCCCACCACCGCCCTTGGCGGTTCCAACCAGCGCCTCCGACACCTTGGAGATCCCGGCGGCCACGGAGGCCATCTTCTTCTTCCCGGCTGAATCCACCACCGCTGGCGAGAACTTCAATCCCCCCGAAAGCCTCCTCCCGGGAGACAGCGACGCCCTCCGAGGGTTCGGCGACGGCTGCTTCCTCCCCGTCGGAGAGGGATTCCGGTACCTCGACGGCACAACGATTGCCGGCTCCCTCGCAACCTTCCGGTTCTCTTCACGCGCCGATAGCAAGCTCGGAACCACGCACTTTGACGGCACCGGCGACGCCGACCGCTTCACTTTCCCCGCCGGCGAAGGATCCCTCTCCGCCGCCGAAACCGCCGCCATCGGAACTCCGAAATAATTCTTCCTACCCGCCGACTGCGACCGCTTGGCCGTCGCCGGCGACGAGAATCTCTGCGCCGGAACCGGCAAATTGTCCCGCGGTGCGAGCGGCTGCCTCGTTGTCACCCTAGTCGTCGCCGCATTACCCGCAACCGCCACATTCTCCACCTCCTCCTTCCCCTCCCCTCTCCTCACCTCATTCCCGAGCTTCTTCCCGGATAGGTACAGCGCAAGCGGATCGGACGCCAGATCCGAATCGGAAACCGGCTGAATGAGGAAATCGCGGCTGGAAGGGTTGATTCGAGCGACGAGAGGCTCCGGGGTTCCGACGAAGGGATGGCGGCCAGCGAGGGGGCGGAGGGAGGAGACGGAGGGGAGGGGAGAGTCGAAGAGAAGGCGGTCGACGTAGACGAACTGACCGAGCTGGAGGCGGTTGGAGAGGATGAGGTCGTTGTCTGGATCTGGGAGCTGGACGTATGTGGAATTGAGGGAATCGGAGAGCTGGAGGTAGAATCCGCGGCTGGACCAGAGGTCGGGGCCGGCGAGGGCGGGGACGATTCCGATGACCTGGAGGAGGGGGGATCGGTGGTCGCCGGTGACGCGTGTGTTGGAGTTCATCGCCTGAAGGAGCTTCAGGAGGATTCCTGGCGTAAGGGAAGCCATTGACGAAAACTCAAATTGAAGTGAATGTGTGTGTGTGTGTCTCTGTCTCACAGTGTTGTGTGTGAAGAGTGAAGAAGAAGAAGAAGGAAGTGAGTGAGTGATGTATACAAGGGGATGATTTGTCCGTTACGTCTACGATTTTGAATTCAAAATAACTTTGCGACGCGTTTCACTGTATCATCGTTTTCATTTTTTTTTCTTTTTCTTTTTTGAATTATGGTAGATTTGTCCGTTGCCCGAATTTTCTCCTCTATGGGGGAATAGTATTTATATCTTTTTTCGGGGTTTGAATTCGATGGGTGATCAATGTCCCACTAATGTTGCACCACCACCGGTCACAAAGATTAACTTGGTCTTTGTTAAGAATATGACTCATGGATCAATTTAGGCAAGTTATTAATTACAACACTGCTACACCCCTAAACTCATACATCATACATACATTCGTATGTGAATACAGTGAAGTTTCTAAAATAATCACTTATTCCACTCTCACTCAACAGCGCGTGTTTCCATGCTCTGTAGAAAACCTTCCCACTTTCACTTCCTTGCGTTAAAAATAAGGATTGCAAAAACAGGAAACCGTTCGTTTTCTTTTCTCTCTTCACTCTATTTGATCTCAATCTTTGTTCTTCATTCAATCTCGTCGTCTCTCTTTGCTCTCTTCACTCTCGTCTTTGTTTTGCGAGTTCATTGTGCTCTCTGCACAAAGATTTACAAAACGTAACCAAAGAACATGCAAGAAAACAAACACTGGTGAGTACATCGATCTGAGTTCATTGTTTAGGGTTTGTTCGTCAGTTGCTTTCCATCTAACTTTCTTCGAGTTTCATTCGAATGCATTTGGTTTAAACAACGATCTTCATTTTTTGTGTACATGTGTGTATAATGTTTATGCATTAGGCATGCTAAAGTTTGTGCACTGTGTGTGTGAGATGCTTGCATCCCACATTGTTTATGTTCTCACTACATATCACTAAAGTTTCTGCATATGTGGTGTAGTGTACTGTTGGTATTAGGGTTTTGTTTGTCGATTTGGAA
>QANU01107566.1:275868-321772 GCA_003254905.1 Nissolia schottii
CTATGCCCAAACACCTGTCCAGTGTCAAGTCTGGCGTACTTGGCGACGATCATGGTTGTAGACAACCCCCAGCGCTACAACTGGAGTAGCTACATCCATGAGTACGTCGACATGATCCGACAGTACTAGAGAAATAAACTAAAGACAATCAATGAATGCTTGTATGGCCCTGCTTTTTATCTACTATTATTGATAAGTTAGCATGTTCAATTATTATGTTAAGGTTTGTCCACTCTTTATACTCTGACCATAAAGTTTGTGTAAAATGTTATATAAAGTTTGTGCATGTGTTACTGTAAAGTTTGTGCACATAACTTTTATGCTGTAATGTATGTCACTAACACATTCTCTTGCCTAAACAAGGTCATGTACTTCTACAAGTACGAGTTCGGGACATTCAACCTACTCAATGATCCACTCCTACATTGGATTAGGTATTAGACGTATGGTCGATTGAAAGAAATGGTGAAGGTGGAGAGGAAGAGCTTGGTGGTGAACACATTTATACCCGACTATTTTTATTATGCTTCATCTAAATAGTTTACTAACGGTGCAATTGTTTACTTATATGTCAAGGAATGGTGAACATTATTCACCAAAGGCCAAAAAAGGTCAAGGCCCAGCCAAGGGACACGTTGGAGCCGGCTAACAAAGAAGGAAGCGGGGGGGAGGCAGGTGAGTAATGTCTACACGCGATGGAGGCTTGACAAAAAGCCATTCATTGTGGTTGCGCCTGATCCCCCCGCTGAAGGTGACGCGGAAGATGCCACAACAAATGAAGATGTTTATTGTGGCATGTTGCTACTCACCCAACACGGTGAGCCAGATGCAGACGAAGTAGCCCCACTGCAACGTGACACACCGATTGCAGAGGGTGACGACTCTGCTGCCATGTTGTCCACTCCAACCACTGCGGTGGACAGGCAAGTACATACAAAGTGTCAATAAAGTTTATGTATGTGTAGGTATAAAGTTTGTGCAACAATAATACTTGATTATATTCTAATTATATTTTGAATTTTGTACAATGTTCTGTATAAAGTCTGCACATTTTTCTAACAGAGTGTATTTTCCATTTGCAGTCCACGGCATGATGGCGTGGAAAACATTACTAGTGAGCAATCACTAGACAATGTTGTCTAGGGGGTCTTGTCAGACTCTTGGGGATGGTGCTGGCGAAATGGTCCTCTATTCGTTCTCCCTAGGGTTAACACAGCAAGATGCACCACCCGCTGCGCTGCTCCAGCCATTATTCGACCTGTTGGCGTTCAAGCAAGATGTGGCCGCCAACAAATCCAACCCAAGCTCCCACGCCGTTATCCCTCTGTTGGCAATCATCACGCCCCCCGCCAATCCTTCCAGGGGTGTAGTGGAGTCGGTCATCATGTCACGGCCAACATTCGACTTGAACATCGACACGTCGTGCTAATTGCCGGAGAAAACCGATCTTCCGCCCCTATTTGCCATCCAAATCTTCCACAGCTTCCACAACAAGCTGACCACACTTAAGTGGGTGTTGTTGACGAGAAGCTAGTGGACAGGATCTACAGCTGGATGTTGGATAGGCGGAGTGATCTGGACTCCGAGCTGGCAAACCTAATGAACCGGCCGGATGTTTGGCTCACGCGGTATGAAGTCCGTAGCATGAGGGCTAGGGCTCATATCGACAACGGGGTATGACACTCTTTATCTCTGTCATGTTTTTTCCTTAAGATTTGTTACGCAAAGTTAATACTTGAGTGACATGCATGAGACTTTAGTTTGTCTTAGTATCCTGAGGTTTGAGCACGATATAGTGTAAAGTCTGTTCAGTGTAAGTGACAATGTTTTTGCACTGCAAGTAAAAAAATATTTGTGCACTTTGTTTGCCATAGTTTGTGGGTTTCCATGAGTAATGTATAATGTTTGTGCACAATGTCGTATAAAGTTGGTGTATTTCTTCATATAATGTTTGTGCTTCATTGTATTTCAATTTATGAACTACATATGCTTCCTGTTCAACTGTTCTGATTGTGAACGCTTCAGAAGACATTGCTACTGCATAACCCCGTACATGATGGTATAACCCTTATCTTCTCAAATCTTTTCTCGTTTCAAAACAAAAAAGGCTTTAACTAACAAAATATATTCAAATATTAACTATTCCCTCCCGATACTGTAGTCAGCACTCCTTGCTTCCAACCTACATTGACCGATATGTGGTAATGTGCTCTCTCCAAACTCCTTTTTGTCGTGTTTAGAACAAATAGGTATGTCCGCCCCCATATAAAAAGTTTGTGCATTCTATTGTATAATGTTTGTACATCCTGTTATGTAATGTTTGTGCACTCTTATTTGTAAGCCCTCTTGCATACGTATGTATATGTTTATTTGTTTATTTATTTATTTTTTTATTAGTCCATGATCATCGAGTAACTAATGCACATATCGGTCAATGATTTCGAGTTGTCCGGGAACGGTTTCCCCATCAAGTATGTTGATGTGCTGGCCAACCTAACGTGTATGTAGCAAACATAACTCATAGTTGTACTTGCATTCTAGAAATGTTCCTTAACTGATCTTTGTACTTGATTTTGATTCTGATTTGTATTTGTCTACAGCTATGATTGCGGATTATTCGTCGTTAAATGGATGGAGATGTAGGACTCACCTATTGTGTATCCGACCGGGAAGACAATGCCGGAGTGGGGGCAGTGTAAGTACCATAACTATCTACTCTTCAAAGCACTTGTGCAAGATCCATTGATTAAAAATCTGAATTCCATTCTTTTTTTTTTTATCTTTAATGCAGAAAGAGCTCAAAAAGATCCTGAAGGATATGTTGTTGACGTCAATGTTGTCAACACAAAATTGTTTGCGGTAAAAGCTAGTTCGAATGCCCAATGACCCTCCAAGGGTCCCACTAGCTGATGAGTCTTCGGGCTCAAAGATCGAAGAGGTGTCTTCCCCAATCGAATATACCCCCCAGCAATGACAGTAAGGACGGCTCCATTCAAGCCCGTACATGGACATTAGCACGACAAAGCTCCTTGGGGAAGAGGGAAAATGACGTAGGAAGCGTTAGGGGGTGTGGAAAACATTTTGTAAATAATAATTGTTTTTTGTAACCATTTGTTTTTTGTAAGAATGTTGGTGTACATATTTTTAGTACACATAAGAACAGGAATGTTAAATTGATCTTAATGCCATAAAAGTTACATCTTCTATTGAATAAAATTCGTGCATACCTTCACATAAAGTTTGTGTACCTCACCATATAAAGTTTGTGCATTCCAATTTAAATAATCTTCTTTTGATTCTATGTTTGGTTTTACATGTTCTAATAAAAATTAATGTTTGATTGAGCCAAATAACATATAAAGATTCTATTTTCATTAACATAACATAACATAACAAAGTAATCCTTGTTCTATTTTCATTCTTTTAAATTAATACATCATGATTGTACATCAGTATACACAAAGTTTGTGTTCTGTTGCCCGTAATGTTTGTGCTCTCTATCATATAAAGTTTGTACAGTCAGATATGTTGAATCCTCTAAGTAAAAAAAACCTTGTACAAGCAAAGTTCCACTAAAAAAAAACCTTATCAATTTGTTCTAATTTCTTTCATTAAATGAGTTCAACAATGACACAAATCCTCCTGGGGAATGTGGGATATAAAATTAAGGTGGGGGACTGATCGAATCTGCTTGCTAAGACACTACCTCAGGAGAACTTGTACCTATATGTTCCTGCACAAACATCATCACTGTAAATGAACAAACTTTAATAGCATGTATACACAAACATTGCTAACAGTTCTAACAAATTAACATCATTAATAATTTACAAACCTCGGTGGACCTTTCAGTGATTTGTTTCTTCGCACGCTTCCTATAACTCCTCACACATTTATCAGTAGTTGATTCTTTCCTCTTTGTACTTGGTCAACCTTTGCATGACACGTGAGGGGGTTGCGTATGTCATTCAATGTAATTGAGCAACCATCGCCGCGACTCTCATTGGCATTCGAAGATGTGCTTGATAGATGAGATTTTAATTCAACCTCTACCATATCTAGTACCCGGTGAAGTAAGCTTGTTCCTTCCTCCGTGACTACAACACCTTCTGCGACATTGTAAATATGGGTGCATAGACCATCATACCTATCATTTACCATTCCCATCCTACTAATTTTGTGGCTGCACTTTATCGTACTATGCCTCCACTTAATGTTTTTGCTCCATCAGCTTAGAATGTACTTTGTCAGAATTTCCCTAACTCTTTCAGCACCAAGCACACATAAACAATGTCGGCAAATGGTCCCCCTTGACTCAAAAAGACAGTACTGACATCTGAAATCATTGAAGTCTCCATTGAATAGAACATCGTAAGACAACTCCCTTACCTTACCATTGACCTTGACTTCTTCAACAACAATGTATGTTAATTCATTGTCTTGCTTGTCTTTAAGAAAGATGTTGCAGTTTACCTTTGCTCTAAACTCATTCTGTACCTTGCAGTACTTGTCATGTGTGTACTCCGATTGAAATTGCTTCTCAATCAAGGATATCGTCACACACGGGATTGTCGTCTTGAAGCTGACAACATCTAGCTCAAGCTCCTTTTGGGCCTTCGATGCAAGGGCGTTATCATATTTCTTGACAAATTGCTCCAAGCAACTGTTTGGGTTTAGGTATCCATCAAAGAATGTATGCATGCTCTTGCTCCTCTGTGTGCTCCTCATTCCAGCCCAAAATTCATTGCTAAGGTATATTGGAACTCATCTCTTACGTTCATTGTATATACCTGATGATGTACACAAACATTAACATAATAAGTGCACAAGGATTAGCAACACGTATGCACAATCAAAATATCAACAAAGCAAACCTTGACACAAAATTGTGTATGGCCATTAATGAACAAACATTATCACATATAATGCACAAACATTAATACAGCTTGTGCACAACCTCTATTTGACATGAAATCTGATTATACCTAAAATTGATTATACGTAAAGTGTGACATTAATTATGCCTATGCATTGTAACAAATTTAACATAAAATTAACAAACCTGCAAACCAAAAGATTGAGAAAAATATACCATCCAACCACTCATTGTCTTCAAGGTTGTACTTTGTTAACAATGCAAACCACTGATCCTCGCAATCATGGATAGATAATGTTTCTCACACGATGTTTTTAAGCCCGGCCTTGATCTCGGCATATTGCTTGCACCCTTTCAGTTTTTTTGGTATCTTTTTCATTATGTGCCAAATGCACCATCGATGTTGTATTAATAGGACTGTCAAAATAGGCCCGGTCCGTTTACACGGTTAAATGGACGGACTTTACATGCAAAAAATAGGCTCGCGAAAATTTGAAAAAAATTGGACCGGCCCGTTTAGGCTCGGCCCGTTTGGCTCGTGGACCGGCCCGTGAGCCCGTGAATTTTTTTAAATAATTTTTTTTGAATTTTTTTGAATTTTTTTTGAATTTTTTAATTTTTTTAAAAAAATAAACGGGCTAGCAGGCGGCCCGTTTAGGCCCGCAGACCGATCATAAACGAGCAGAACCCAATAAATAAACGGGCAGGCCCGCCCTTTTTGACAGCCCTAATTGTGTACCAGACATCACAATTTCAATTGCATTCTACATCATTTTGCATTGATCTGTCAATATATCGTTCGGTCGCCTTCCCGACATACATTTAATCCAGCATTCAAATAGCCTCACAATCGTCAATGTGTCATCCCCCAATAGCGATGCACATCCAAGCAGCACGAACATCCCATGGTGGTTAACGCCTACAAACGAACCAAACGACATACCTGTTTATGCCATACATTGTGTCAAACGAGACCACATCACCAAAGTATTCATGAGTCATTTGGTTCTTTACATCTGCCCAGAAAACATTTTTAATTTGGTTTTCATCATCAACCTTAACATCATACCAAAAATTCAGATTATGCTCCTTCATTCTTGCAAAATATTATGTTAGAGCTTTTGCATCTCCATCCTCCCGAATAGCACGCAGCTCTCTGTTAACATAATTTCTCACATCTTTTTCAATTTCATTAGAGCTTTTGCATCTCCATCCTCCCAAACAGTACGTAGCTCTGTTAACATAATTTCTCACATCTTTTTCAATGAATTTTAATTCCTCATAACCACCGCCTTGCTGAACAAGAGTTTGGTATGTCTTGTTCAATCTAACATCAGCTCTATCATTTAACTCAATCATCCGCTTTACATGCATGTTAATACTTCTATTTTCCTTGAAAAGCCTTGTTTTTGAAGGGCCCACTTCATGTGAGTGTGCATTAATGACACTCCTTATCACCCACAACTCGGTATCTCCATTTTGTACATTTGATACAGATATCCTCGCTTCACATTTAGCTGTTGAGGTTGGATTGGTCTTGTCAAATATTGGTATTTTGGAGGATCGACACCCTTCCCTTGTACATGACAGTACTTAGTACTTAATCTGTTTATCTTCTGTGAATTTGGTACTCCTTATCCTCCATGTAAATCCAATCTTCTTACCATACTTGTTGTAAAAGTCTTTGACTGCCTCCAATGTGTCAAATTGCATGCCAGCCTTTGGCACCCCTTCCTCCTCAACAACAACAAAACTTGTGGCTTGTATGGAAATAATGTTTGTGCCCTGCATCAAATAATGTTTGTGCAAGAAATCATATAAAGTTTGTGCACCGCACCCTATCATACATCAGATTCTGCATAATACTTAACTTATACTTAAGTATTGTGCATATCGGTAATGTTTATTCATGAGAGTATATAAAAGTTTGTGTCAGATGTTTATAGTGTATGTGCATTAATAGTTATAGTTATAAAGTTGAGGATGTGTCAAAATGCAACTCTTCTTCCTCAAACAACAAAACCTGTGGCATGTGTGGATAATATTTGTGCAATGGATCATATAATGTTTGTGCAGAAACCCATATAAAGTTTGTGCACTTTTGTTATACATCAGATTCTGCGTAATACTTAACTTATAGTTAAGTATTATGCATATCACATCAAATAATGTTTATTCATGAGAATATATGAAAGTTTGTGTCACATGTTTATAATATATGTTCCTTAATAGTTGTAAAGTTGAGAATGTGTCAAAATGCATATCTTTTTCCTCAACAACAACAGAATCTATGGCCTGTTGGACAATGTTTGTGCACTAAATCATATAAAATTTGTGCAAAAACCTATATAAAGTTTGTGCACTCCATTACTGTATTATGCATATCAGTGATGAATGTGCATTAGAACGTATCAATTTTGTGTACACGAGAATTTCACAGAAACGTAGAGAAAGAACAAAACTCTACATGAAAATCAAAAGAAACACAAAAAAATTGCCATTGTTTCTTGCATTGCAGCTTTCAAACGATTGATTGTGGTAATGCTTTCGATTTTGATGATGCTTTTGTAGAAAAGAGCTCGCATTTCTGTTGTTATGTTGGTTATGACAGATTTTAAGCTCACAATGCAGGTTCTGTTGCGATATGGTTGAGAAAATCGCGTTGAGAATGTTCGAGATTGATTTGTTGAGAAAAATTGTGTGGGAGTGCGTGGTTTCTAAAAAAGGAAAGTCTACGTATTCCATATTAATTGTCATTGATATCATATAAATTGCTGGTGTATGTATGAGTGTATGGAATATTTGTGTGCATAAAGCATTTTCATACTAATTATTCCGTCTTTAATTACACTTGTAAATATGATTAAAAATATTTTAAAAAATGTAAGATAAAAAAGAAGTGATAATAATGTATACGATATATTTTTTAAATTGGATTTTAGTCGTTATTATGATACAAATATACAGTTTGTCAAGGTAGTAATGACTTTATCCCTTAACTAGGATTTAAACCGTGCATGCGCGAGTCTTAATCCATTTATGATAAATCTAATGAGATAATTGGATATGAGGTAAAGATCACTTTACGACTAAAACTTGTAACATCCGTTGTAAGTTGAATTTATTAAATATCAACTGAGTCAAACTAGTTACTACACTATGTAAAAACATGTAGTGTATACTACCAAGAAACAATTGAAAAAAATTAAGACCAAATTTGTTATTAGTATTGGAGGATATTGCATATAACAAAAAGAATTGCATTCTGAAATACAATCTTGATTAATAAAGTCAAAATAACAATGGCTAAAGTAATATATAGATTTTTATAGTCATACATTTTACAACATCAGTTGTTTCTAAGTAGTTCTTGTTATCCTCATGGCATATTAGTATCTTTAATGACATAAGTGGAATTAGAACTAAGATAAGCTGAATAAGAATTGAGATAAGCTGTTTTGGTTACTACATTCAGACAAACAAGTTGAATCAGAATTAAGATAAATTGTTTCTTCATGACAATTTAGAGCAATCATATGGTCATGGATATCATCAATCAAATGGAGTGTAGGTACAAGTATTGCTCTACCTTTTAAGTGTTGCTTGCCTTGCATACTATTGATATAATCAACATAAGTTGATTGTACAATATTATCAATGCGATCTTCCCATTCATGAAGCAATAAACCATATGACATTTCGATTTAGTCAATGTCATCATTGCGTACACCAATTTTTCCATCACCAACCTTTAAAATCCAATCAAAAAATTCTATTCAACTTGAATTGTTATCAAAAAAGTATTAGTGCCTTCATAAAAGTTTGGGTACCAAAAGAATAACCATCAAGATTATCATATTTAACTTATTATGTCTATCAAGTTGAATAAAAAAATATGTTTATCAACAAAAGATAATAGTTTCTTTTGGTAAGAAGAAAAGATAATACTAAACACAAATTAAAAGATACTAAAATTTTAATGTGATAGATCATAAGTATGGAATTGTTTATCAAATCAAAATTTTCATTATGAATTGTGATTCAAATCACAATTTGACATGTTGTAATGAATTAATTCATTCTTTTTCTTTCTTGCTACACAAAACTTTAATTGGTAAACACTTCATACCCTTTAAATACAACAATATAATCATATCTCAACTTATTTTCTAAATTTTCCTGTAAATCACAGTGGTCAATGATAATTTATACTTCTATATCGATAAAGATGATATGTTTAGTAACTGTTTTTTTAATTATTATTAGTATTATTATTAATTATCTTTACACATACTAGTTAATTATTTTTTCTACTTCAAATCTATGTTTAAAAATATAAATCCATACCATTAATTTTCTATTAACACTAGTGGGCCTTTATAGATATTATGTGTGTATCAAGTATTTGACAGATTGAACATGGCGTAGTGGATTAATGGTAAAGATGTAGTAGAGTTAGTCATGAGAAGCTTTTATCACAAGTACGAAAAAAAAAAAAAACTCTAATATATCCACCAATCTCACACAACTCATTACCCATCTATCGAGTACGTTTGTTTACGTTTCTAGAGGGAGAGAAGTATTTTTTTATATTATTTTTTGTGTTGTTTGTCTATAATTCAAAAAAAATAGAAGTAAAAACTAATCAATTTTTTGTTTTGTTTTGAGAAGTATGTAGGATCTTGTTTCTATTAAAATTAGAAGCAGTAAAAAAAACACTCAAAAAAAAATACTTTTACTAAAAGCATAAACAAACACAATTATCTCCCACTCTCACCGCTTTCTCCTTTATATCACTTTACTCACATATTTTATCGGAAAATTTGGTTTTTCATGGTTCCTAATAAGACATTTAGCAATATTATGGTGATTTTTTGTTTTAAACAATTGTATGGGCTTTGATCTTGAAATCGCCACCCCATGACGATTTTAATTTTTTTAAATAATGGAAAAGTTGCGTCTCAACAAACGCTAATTAACGCGACGACTGACAGTTTGATAAATGTTGAAATCGTCAACGACAATAGAAATTTCAATACTTGTCAAAAAAAAATTAGTACAAATTTAATAGAAAATTGCTTAGGAGACCTAACAAATCAACCTACATATTAACCTACACACTTTGATGAATGACATTTGACATTTTAGGGAACAAAGTAAGAAATAAAATATTAAGTATCATTCATCAAAATGTGTATGTTAATATGTAGGTTGATTTGTTAGGTTTCTTAAGCAATTTTCTATTAAATATGTACTATTTTTTTTATTCTAACAGGTACTGAAATCACCACTGTTACTGGCAATTTTAGCACCTGTCAGCTGTCGCGTTAATCAACGTCGATTGAGATGCAGTTTTTTCTATTAAAAAAAACTTAAAATCACCATGGGAGTGACGATTTCAAGACCAACACTCATACAATTGTAATTTTTTTTGGGTCTATATTATTGTATTACCTATTTTTCCAACTCATATACAAGCGCAAACCTTATTTTATCACCACTTCCACCTATAAAAGATATATTTTTTTTTAGGTAAACAAAGATAAAGTTTATTAACATTGTGTCTCATCGTGCAAAAAGTACAATTTCTTTCTTTTTTTTTCCAAATAAGATTTTTCAATATAATATTTACAGTAATTTATAAACATGTAACCAAAATTCAAAATACATTGCATTTGAAAAAAAAGAAATTGGTAAATACTCATAAAATTATTCCCACTACAATAATATCAATTTGTAAAGGGTGTGCAAAATCCATACTGACTCACAAACCCAGTCCAACCCAAGTCATTCAGCCAAAAAAATTATCGGGTTGTGTAGGGTCGGGTTAGAATCAACATAATTGACTAGTCGAAGTATAGGGCAAAGTTCGAGTCAAGACAAACTCGAGCCGTATACATCATATGTTGAATAAGCAATTTTTCAATCACTCCATCAAGATAAAAATAAATAATATGGCTTCACATAATCTGATAATACTAAGCTTGAAACTTGACAACTTATCATGCATCACCCTCTAATTAATAATAGCTTGAAGTTGAAAACAAAAGTAGTTTCACAATACATGCATAAGTTAAATTTTTACATATCAACCATTCAAGATTATGTAATTCAAAATACATTTTTTTTGGGACATAATTCGAAAAGCTTTTACTACTAAAAAAACATGTATGTGATGTATCACAACATGAATTATGTAACAACATAGGATTTCAAACCAATTGTAATCAATACATATTTTTGCTTTCAATTCCATTTTATGTATAATAATTTTGCTTATTACTTGTTAATAGGTCTGGTCTAAACCCAATCCAAACCTGACGTGAAGGTTATCTAATTTAGGATCAGGTAAGGATCTACAAAATTAACCTAACTAAAATATTTTGTCAGGTTCGGATTATGACAAATTTGGCTCATGGACAACCTTACCAGTTTTTGCCCGACCCAAAAAAAATGGGCCGTTTCAAAAGCCCGGCAGCAATTTTCCAAATTTTGATTTTTCATTTTGGTTTGGGGCTTTATCTGAGTGACCCAAATTTTCAATTTTCATTTTCATTTTCATTTTTTTCCCGAAAAGAAAAATATCTCGAGTTTTTGATTCCCCGTGTGCCCTAAAGCCACGACGTGCTCCGGTGAATCTTGCACAGTGCTTCCTTCTTCTCACTCTCTCTCTCTCTCTCTCTCTCTCTCTCTCTCTCTGCTCTTCCAAACCGCTAGCTGGTAAGCACTCTCTCTCTCTCTCTCTCTCTCTGTGCTCCCATTCCCCTCGTCTTCTTCTTTCTTCTCAAAGATCTCATTTTTTTCACTGTTCCCTTTTCCCTCTCTCTACCCTCTTTTCCTTGCTCCTTTTAAGTTCGACCGCTTTCTTCCCAGGTAATTCTACTTCTTTCTGTTTCTTTTCTTTTACTTTGTTCAAATTTGCACTATGTATCGAATTTGCCCTATGTTTGTCTGCTGTACTGAGTTAGGATCATTCCCTCTACTTGATATGCAATTCTGGTGGTGAATTTAGCTTACTTTGAGGGAATGTCCTAAACTGCTAGGTTATTGGAAAAAAAATTCAATGGGTAATGGAGCAATTGGAATGAACCGTGTCACAAATGGGGAAGCTGAGAACAGTCTTCACAAGCAAGCTAATCAAGCCCCACCTCAAGGGTTTGTAGGAAGACCCCAAGACTTACTTTCCAATGGCGGCAATGATGAAGATTCAGACCCTGGAGACCCCAATGAACAGAAGGTGCAGCCTCATGATGTCTCAGCTCCTTAATTTCATTTATCTGAATTTTGCTTGTATGTTGTAGCTTCTGAAACATTGTTGTGTTTTTTGCGTGTGGTTGTGTTGTTTAGCCTGTGAAAAGGGCCAAGCAGCAGAAGGAGCTAACTTTTCAGGATATGTATCTGAACCAAGGCATGTACGATGACGAAGACGATGATGACAGTGATTGGGAGCCGTTTGAATTGCCGAAGTGCATTGAAGTTGTCAAGTGGTTCTGCAAAAATTGTACTATGGTTAACCTTGATGATGTTGTTCATTGTGATGTATGTAATTTACTTTTCCATTGTATGTTATATTATTATGGGTATTTTTATATAGAAAATCGTATTTTTTATGGCCAGTTATTAATCATAACCTATGAGTCTGTATTCTGTGTAAACTATTAATTTAGGGTTGTCTTGTGCAGATATGTGGGGAGCATAAAGATTCTAAAATCCTGAGCTATGGGTTTTTTGCATCTCCCTTGGCAGAAGATGAGGATCTGACTGAGGTCCAGGCAAAAGTAAAAGGACGACGAGGTGTATATGCATGCTTGGCTAATAAGTCTTTTATGTTTATAATCAAGTCAAAATGTCTTTATTTTATTTTCTTCTATCCATTTTAGTATCACTAAGGAGTAAGGAATTTATTCAAACTGTCCTTCCACAGTTCAACAAATGGTTGCCTGAATAGCTGGTCATTTTGAGCTGCCATACCCTAGGCTGTTTTATTTCTAAAACTTTATACACCGTGATTAATGTTTATAATCTCTGTGGTTGCACCTCTGCATTTTTATTTTTTTAATTTGGATTGGGGCGGGGTGCTTAGGGAGGGACACCTAGGTTTAAACCGGTGGCATTCTAGAAGTTTAAGGAAAGTGTAGGCTAGGAGATCTTATATGCAGCCAATAGTTGGTTGATTTTCTGGTTAACAAATAGGGAGTATAGATGAATAACTCATGCTATGAAATAACTCCTTATTGCTGCAATAAATCATATAGGCAGAAACCCTAACTAATAGCACACCCTAGCTGTTAGCTATATCTAATCCTAGTTGTTTATGATATCTTGAATAAAAATGAAACTGAAGAGATAAAATTATAAGAAATAGAAGCTACTGTATTTAACGTCTTCTAACATTTTTTAGCATTATTTAAAACACCAATTCAAGGAGATTCAAGAAAAAATAATTATAAAAATTTTGGGCAGTATATTTAAGGATACGTTTATGTGGCATTGCTAAGATATTATGTTGGTTCTTACTTGAGATATTATGTTTGTTACATGGTTGTTATGTAGTTTCTTGCTCTAGTGTGATGTTGAACTCCAAGTTTATTTCAGTTTTATCATTTCTTTGTAGATGTTGCTTCACAGGATTCAGCAACAAATAATTCTACAGCAATTGGCTTTGATGAGAGAATGTTGTTACATGCAGAAGTATGGTTCCACTTTTTTGTTTTTTCCTTCTTTCGTCCCACTTCAAAATTGATGCTGTATGCTTTTATTACTAGTCTTGTTGCACATAAAGCCATTGCCAATATGGGTTAAGATCCTACCATTCAATATTCCATTTTGTTTTCAATGAAACACAAGTGTTTCTGTTTCTTGGTTTTGTGTTCTCTGAAAATATAGAACTAAAAAAGAGAAATGTTTGTACACTCTACTGCAGGAATCTTATAGATTAGTTTATCTGTGGGCACACTTCAGCCAACAATCTATCGAAGTAGGGTTTTTTTTTTTTTTCTTTATGAGGATCTTATTCAAGTTCAGGCATATTTAAATTAGCATTTATGTGCTTATATAGTTTTTAAATTTGTTTTCTGGTAAGATTGTGTTTCAAGATTATATCATTTATGCTGTAAGTTGCAAACATTGATGGATTTCCAAAATGTTTCTATTTCCAATTTCCAATTTCCAATTCAATTGAAGTGATATGTTGAATTTTGAAGTCGTATCCTGGCACCTTAAAAAATCATTGATACCAATATCAGGAATTACATTGGTATATTTGTTATATTATATATGTATATACAGAAAGCGGATTTTCCCCCATTTGGTACCTAATTTTTCTTTATTACCCTGAGAATGGATTGAGTTGCAATTAAAAGTAAAGAGGGAATCTTCTTTTCAAACTAACAAAGGCCTGGATTGTAAACTGACTTTGTACTAATGCAAAGGCCACTTTTATCATTTAATTTTTTCTATGTAGCCTGGTTCGTACATTGACTTTCTACTAATGCCATTTTATTATCCCCCCTCCCCCCTACATATTGTGGTTTTTAAGTTTTAAGTTAAATATAACTCCATCTGTTTTAAATGATAACAAAGCATGTTTGATGGATAGTGAAGTCATTTTGTATTGAAGGCAAATACCTAATATATGGTTTCAACTCATTTACTGCATCATATCTCTCTGGTTCTCTTCTATTGCGATACTTCCCATAATGATATCCTTAGAATTTCAAGTGAGGGGAACAAGGGAAGAAGGGTTTGCAAGACAAATATACTGCTATCTGTCCAAATATATTTTGCCTGCTTGACAATCTTTTAAATGCACCCTTATATGAAAGTTTCATACTTTAACTAATTAATATGTATATGAAATCTATATTTTGGCAGTCAGAATTTTTGAATGGACAAAATATGGATCTTTATTTTCTTTTTCTTTTGGGTAGAAAATATGCCTTTTGTGACATCAGTTTACCAATAATATGTTGTACCCCTACAGGTTTATGTGCTATTTTTAATACTAAAATGTCATTTATCATAAGACATTTGCAGCTGATAAAAACAGATTTAAATTATGCTTCAAACAAATTTGTCCACTAAGGGATTCACATTAGAAGTTGGCATTCCAATGGCCTTTAATAAGGTCTAAAAATGGTTTGCTCCTTACTTCCTGCTTTATTTGTGAAAAATTGCAAGGTGCTGGCTATGGGCACTCGTCAGAGAACAAATTAGTGGTTGAGAGACATGGATAGAAGATGCAATAGATGTGTTGACACATTATTTTAGGTATTGTCTTCTTGAAGCAATACTTTACCATCCACCGTAGTTTTAAAAGTATTTTAGCCTACACATTGTCGTCACCAATGTGTTGAATCATTCCTACACCGATGAAAAACTTCTTATGGCCTTATAGACATAGTATTCTACAAATCAACTATTAGCCTTCACATTGGAGTTGTTGCCATTTGTCCTTGTGGTCACACACATTTGAGTTGTGGAATAGGCCACTTGCCAGTGCAAGGTAAGGCTGCCGACTTTTGTCCTTCATATTGGCTCTAACCTGTCCCTTGACCCATGCATGGTGGGAGCCTTATAACTGGTTCTTAAATGTTGCATTGAAAGTATAGTTAATACATATCATGCATTTAAAAATTTCACGCAACTACAACGACACAGTTTTTTCTCACTAGATAGGGTTGGCTGCATGGATAACAATTTCAAGCTACTCTAAGATTCTTTCCACTTCATCATATTGCATTAAAATTAATCTAAAATATGTTGTTCAAGGAGAAACTGAAAATATCTACCCCTCGATTCCATGTAGTTTAAATTTTATGAAATGTTGTCAGCAAAATCAATTTGATGATTTGGTTACTATGGTCATGTTGGTTAGAATGTTCTACAACGAATTATTAGATGGTCTAATAATGTACTTTCGTGGTTATATCATTTTTCTTTGATAAAAGAAGAAATGGTGTTACAATGAGAAGATGCCAACCAAAGAAGAGGAGAACAAATCCTCCTAAACAAAGGCACATTGTTTGACTCTTGTATGAGTTTTTTGCTTTTATATTTTTGGGTTCATAATGGGACAAGGCTTAGTTGTTGTTGTATATTTTTGGGTTCATACTTCGCTTAGCTAAAGAGATTATGGGTTGTGATGAATTAGTGTGTTCTGAATTTTTAACTTCAATTCTTATGATTTAGTTTTATGGACATTAAATGACTAATTTTAGCTCATGTTTTAATTGGGTAGTATCGTTAAGGGATTTTTAGTCAGATTAATTAGGGTACTTATTGTTTTATGTCATATCCTTGACCTACTGTCGACCTGTCTCTTCTGCTAACTTTGGTGTGTAACATCTGTTTTTCCACATTGTGTCTTTTCTTTTTTGCTATTTTAACCTGCAATTAGATTAGATTGGTTGCTTGAACCGTGGTCTCTAAACTCTGCAACTGTTTCACCACATTAGCATGAACTTTGATAACCTTATTTATGTCATACAATAATTTGAGTGCCTTTTTGATTGGAGTTGAATATGTTTGTTTATATGATAATGTTTTCTTGTTCTGGTGGTGGCTGGGGTTGTATAGGTTGAAGTGAAACCGAACCCACACCCCGAAAGGCCAGATCGTCTTCGAGCCATTGCTGGTAGTCTAGCCAGAGCTGGTATTTATCTATTGTAAAATTTTCTGTCCTTTTTTCATCTATCAAAATTTACAACATAGTATTATTACTTATTTCCTTTCATTTTTTATTTATGTTTCATAGTATTTACTTGGCAAATTTTTGTCATGCAGGTATATTTCCTGGAAGATGCTTTTCAATTTCTGCTAGAGAAATAACTCGAGAAGAACTTATTATGGTAATTGGCTTCCACGTGAATAGATGTGTTGATGTATACATTTCTATGAAATTTCTTATTTAATGATGAATATGTGAGATGCAATAGGACCTCAAACAAATGCAGTTCAATGGTTTTGCCAGACTTGTTAGTGATTAATTCTGGAAATTTTCTTTGGGTGGGGTATTAATGGAAAAGCCGCCTTTTTGAGGATAATCTTTTAAAATTATGTGACTGCTAATGGGGAATTTTTTTTTTTTGGTATTAAATAGGAACATTTTAGTTTTCCATTTCTATTTCCCTTTTCCCTCCTCTTTTCTATAATTGTAAATCAATGAAGTGACTCTTGGAACATGACCCAACTTTAACCCTTTTACATATTGAAATTGAAGGTTCATTCTTCAGAGCAAATTGATTCTGTGGAAATTACCAGCGAAGCAATTTCTAGGTATTTTAACTTTTATCTGTCTGTCTTTCTCTCTGATGCTTCTTTTTTCCCCCCTTGGTGTAGATGTATTACTTTTTATACAACTTGTGGACACTGGTTGGTCCTCTTTGGTGATTTTTATACTAGCCAGGACTCTTTATTTTCAAATGAATCAAATCTCTTTATTCCTTCCATTTTCTTTCAGGATTCTGTTCCTCTAACTGGAAGACAAATATTTTCATGTATTTTTAGTATGCATTAGTGATATTACTTTATATATGATTAATATCCCATGTGATTGCAGCTATTTCACTTCTGACACATATGCCAATGAGCATTCAGCACGTGCTGCTAGGTTGGCAGCTGGGTTATGTGCTGATCTGGCATCGACAATTGTTTCTGGGCGTGCTAAAAATGGTTTTGCTTTGGTATGATTCACTGAGTTACTGCTGATAACTGCCATCACACTTCAAACAATTTAAGGTTTGTTGTAGAGTTAATGTTTGTTACCAATTAAATCAGGTTAGGCCTCCTGGTCACCATGCTGGTGTAACACAAGCGATGGGGTTCTGCCTTCACAATAATGCTGCAGTGGCAGCCTTGGCAGCTCAGGCTGCAGGGGCTAGGAAGGTGCTTATTTTAGATTGGGTAAGGTCTTAACTCGTAATGTATTGGTCAAATTATTTGATTTTCTTGAAATCAGTATTGGGCATTCATTAAAGCATGAGTTGATTGTGCTTCATGATTATTACAGGATGTTCATCATGGAAATGGGACACAGGAAATATTTGAGAAAAACAAATCGGTGAGCTGTGCTTAATTGTTGTTATTATTATTCTTAGTAGTTTTTCTTTTTTGCTATACTATTTATTTGAATTTTTAGCAATGTGCTTATCTTGCCCTTTTTTTTAGTTTTACCCGTGGATGTTTTCCTTTCTTTTTAAGTTTTATCGTGGATTCCTCACTAAATTTTTGATTTTTTTATGGGTGCTAATGTTTTTATCTGTTCTGTAGGTGTTGTATATATCATTGCATAGACATGAGGGAGGAACGTTTTATCCTGGTACTGGGGCTGCTGATGAGGTAATTGACTGCAGAATTTTTTTGAAATTAAATTGCTGCTGCATTGAAGTAAAGTATTGCTTTTAATTAGGTCACCTCTGTAGTCTTGACAAACGGAATTGTGACTTTGGGTGGACTTTATTTTTGTGTTGAAGATATGATTTTATACGTTTTGTGGGTGGGATTGGTTATTTTTTTTAGGCTCAGCGTGATGTGCCCACGGAAGCCTTTGGGTGTTCTGTGTAAGTGAATGCACCTTTCTTTGAGATGTGCCATGGACCAAATCTCACAAAAAGCTTAAAATATGAATGGCTTTATATCTTTTTATTTTATTTTTAATTTGAAGTATTATGCATCTTTTAAAATTTCACCTTTTTGGTCTTAATATCTTCTTTTTCTCTGTCAACTTTGTCAGTCTTTTGGCCATCATGAATTATCGGAGAAAAGCTGGGTAATATTAGTGTTTGAATTCTGACAAGTGGTCATAAGTCCATTTTCATTGTTTAAGATTGGCAGTATGGGTGCTGAAGGATACTGTGTGAACATTCCATGGAGTCGAGGAGGAGTTGGCGATAATGATTATACCTTTGCATTTCAGCAAGTTGTCCTTCCTATAGGTTAGTAGTATATATGGTGGCGTATTGAAGTTTATATAATTCAATTACTGGAAGGTGGAATGGTCAAGAATTTCTGAACTGTGCCTTTCTGGAAAAATGAAAAAAAAGTGATGAATTAAATTAACTTTTAAGTTAACGCATTTTCTTTTTCTGTTCTATTCCCAACCCATCTTTTAAAGTACACAACATTCTCTGCTTAAAATATTATATTGAATGAATGACATTTTTTTTTCAGCTTCTGAATTTGCTCCAGATTTCACCATAATATCAGCTGGATTTGATGCTGCAAGAGGTGATCCCCTAGGATGTTGTGATGTAAGGCTTTCATTGACTCAATGTTATCTTATGTTATTTTCTTTTTAAAGTAAACAATATTCTACTCTACATTTTCATTAAGGATTAAAACCATTCAATATACTTAAATTAAAATAACCAAATTTGACAACAATATTCTATGTGGTTTACACTGAAACTTTCGTCAATGATGCAGGTTACTCCCTCTGGCTATGCACAGATGACACATATGTTGAACGCCCTTTCTGGTGGAAAATTGCTTGTCATTCTTGAGGGCGGGTTTGTAGTTCATGCCTCTTGTACTCGTTTATTTTAGTAGGCTGTGTATTCCACTCAAAGTTGATATGAAAACATTTTGTTGCAGCTATAATCTTCGTTCCATATCATCTTCTGCTACTGCAGTAATCAAGGTGAATTCTTTTGCTGTTTTATTATTTGCGTTGATGTCCCTGCTTGGGGAGTTCCTCCTTTTTTCTTTTATTTTTCTGCCTTTCAGGATACTGAGTGTATTTGGCAGGTCATTTATATTTTTTCATGAATATATAATCTCCTTGATATTTTTTGGTCTGCGGCTTTGCGTCTTTGGGTATAGGTATTACTGGGTGAGAGTCCTGTATGTGAAATGGAAAACAGCTCTCCTTCCAAAGCTGGCCTGCAAACTGTTCTGGATGTCCTCAAAATTCAGATGAATTATTGGCCTTCTTTAGGACCTCTCTTTGTTAATTTGCATTCACAATGGAGGATGGAGGAGTACCTTGAAAGAAAAAGTGAGGAACTGCCGTTGGTTTGTATTTATTGAATTCACAACCCCTCTCTCTTCTTTCTAGTATTTCTTCTACAAAATTTTGAAAACAGAGGATAAAATTAAACAAGCTGAAATTAAAAACAGGAAACACTTTTTAAACCAAACAGTCCATTCACTTCGAAATACCTTGTTACTGTTATTTATTATTTGAATTTTTTGTAGAACAACATATCAAGAAGAGACGCAGAGTTCCGGCTCCGATGTGGTGGAGATGGGGTAGAAAAAGTTTCTTATACCATTTCCTGAATGGTCACCTTCGCGTAAAATCAAAGTGATTTTGTTGACCTTATGAACTTGAAGAATTGATGTACTAGAATACCTTGTTATTGTTAGAATGTTGTACATTCCTTCTTTTGATTAAGAGTTTATTTTTTAGTATGAGCATTGGAAAATGGAAACAGCAGATTTGTGCATACAAGGCCAGACCGTTGTTCTTCCTTGGGATTTTGGTTGATGGTTGGGAAAGAAATTTTGGACAAGAAGTAATATATATAAAGGATTGACATGGCTTCTCATACTCTTGCTTGAATCTTTTAGGTGGTTACCAAACATGGGAAAGTAAGAAACAAGTTTAAACCAGCATTTTAAATCAAAATTGGTATAACCCACCCTATAGCATGCACTTAAAGTAGAAAAGGTTAGGATGGAAGCAAACGGATTGATATGTCTCCCGTTTGGCATCTATTAGATGAACTTAATTTTATTGAGCTGAATATATTGATCTTGTCTGAATAATTTGAAGCTTGCAGTATTCCTTGTGTACGTGTGCAGCGAGAGGATGAAGATTGAAGAGAGAACAAAGGAAGACATGACATAGTATGACCATTCATTCCACCACTATCTTCTCCATTCTCTATTTAAGTCCCTGAAAAGGAGTGAAAGGTCTTGAGGTTAAAGAGACCTGCAAACATATTGGAGAAGCTCATTTGCTTCAATTCCTTGCAAATCAATTTTTATTACATATATCTTCATATATACAATAGGAGGAAATTCATAGCATTACATCCACCACCTAACATGGAAAGGTAGAAAAATAAAGTAAACCAGACTCTATACTGCACAGAAACTCAGTACCACTGGATTCAACAACCTCTAAGCTTAGACTACACTCGAGAGTAGAATTTAATATAATAGACGATGCAAAACTTTCCACATGAAAGGGAGTTTTGCTGGCCTTGTGTCTAACACAAGTTTGTTGGAGTCGAGTCCATACTAAAAAAATGAACAAATTAAAAAAAGTTGTTATTGGTGCATTGTTGGAGGTGCCATAGGGTAAGCAAGAGGAACAACATAAGGTGGATGAGGATGTGGATGGGGATGGGGGTGGGGTCCAGGAGGAAGCATGACTGGAGTGCCAACTGCAGATGCCATATGGGGAGGAGGAGCAGCCACAGGATGCCCAACTGGTGCTCCATACATCCCTAAACCAGCAGGTATGTGATGTGGAGGCTGACCCCTATGCTTCACTGATTGCCCCACCACAGCCATTGTCCCTGGAGGGATTGTGCTGCTATGCTGCCCTGTGATTGGTGCCTGGTTGCTGGCCACATCTCCATTGTTGACACTGGTTATGTCATGGATGCTAGACCTCCTCCTATCTCTATTCATTGAGTTCAACCTAATGAAGTACTTCTGTGCATGGCTTGCCACTTGAGTTGGTGTCCTAGATATCACAAAGTTCCTTGAAATGCTTCTCCAATCTCCTTTTCCAAACTTGTCTAGACCAAGTAAAAATAACCTTGAAAAAAAAACAAGAAACTGAATTTGTTAGTTACATATGTTGACAACCTTGGTGATATTTAGTACACATAAGAGGAATCTATTGTAATTGGAAAAAAAGTACCTGTGTTCCTCTTCTGTCCATGGAATTCCTTTCCTTCTTTCTTGTTCTGATGACCTTGACATGCCTCCTTTACCACTATGTGTGGTGGAGTCATGTCCTAAGCCAGAGAATCCACTTCCGTGGTTGCAATTTGATCTCTTATCTGAACTTGTGGACTTGCAAGAGCCATGAGAATCTTTATTTGAGGATGTGGTTTCCTCTGAAGTATAGTTTGGGAATGGTATATGACCAGCCTCTATTGCACTCACATCTTCTACTAGCACCTTGTAATGCTGCTTCAATTCCTCCATGCTTTTGCTGGGAACTGCTGAAGCAATCTTCTCCCATTGCTCCTTTGAGTCTTCCTCAACCCAATGCATAGCTATGGCATTCTCAAATGCCTTCTCTTCTTCATAGCTCCAAGTGATTGTTCCACTCGATGATGACATGGTGAATCTTGGTTGGATTTGCAATTATGGTTCAGCTTTGGAGGATGAAAATGGTGAAGTTTGTAGAAGATGGATGTTGTTGTGTGAGACATTTTTTCTTTTGTTGTTTTGGATTTTGTCTCTATTGGACAAAGTAGCAGAAAGAGAGGGGGGGGGGCACAGGATAAGGGAGTCACAATGTGTGTAGGATAAGGAATTAAGATGGTATCAAACAATCAATTTTGGAGAGGACCACAACTGTGTAATTGAAGGGATGTGCAATTTGTCATGTTCATTCATATCATTTTCTTTCCATGTATGCAAATTTCTATAGAATAACTCTCTCTCAAGAGTGTAACACTGCACAAATTGTAGGTATTTTCCTTTTAGACCATAGAGAAGTATTTGCAATCATAGAGTGCGCTGATGAGTACATGGTAGGCCCAATGGAATTTTTTTATTTAATTTTTTTCTCATATAACCACAATCAAATGGAATCTCCACCATATTAATGAATAGACCACTCATGAATTCATGATAATGATTTGCAAGTTCATTAATTTTAGAGGTACTTGTCATATTTTTTACCCTCTTTATTCAATGTTTTACTACTAATCAGTACCACCTTGAATGAAAATTATGGTGATTGTGTCACTGAATTTGGCAAAATATAATAGGATACTGGAACTTCAACTTTTGACTTTTTAAGCCATGACTAATGTTATGATATTATAAATTGTTTCTCATCCAATGAACATTTAACTATACTATTTTTGGAAAATGCAATTTCAAATAATCAGATATCATGCTGCACTCAAAACTTCGCAAAATACCAAAGCACATGCCCCTACTCCCAATAATACTATATAGTATTTTTGTCTTGTTGAAAAAAAAAGGAAGACAAGCATAAAAACAAGAGACGTGGCGAATTCTCCACGTCTGCTCTGCGATAACATGAACCACATGTTTAAGTTTCCCTTTTCGCAGAGGTAATTATTCATTCATGTTAACAAAAGGGCTAGCTAGGAGAATGGCATCCACATCCACACTCTCATTTTGTTTAGTGAATATGTTTCTCATAATCACATCACAGTAAATAGAATGTCAAGTTGTAGAATAACAACTGAATTCACTATTCTCTTTTCTAACTTAGTTTTGGCATAGTAAAAGAGAAAAAAAGAAAAATTGTCCAGAGTACCTATAATTAAATTTAGAATCATATTACAAGATTCATTTTAGGGATTAATTTTGATGGCAGGTAAAGTGTTCTATATTGTCAATTATATTTCATTACATGAATAGCTTTTGAGGTATAGATATAATAAAAGTCGAACACTTTTGATGGTGTATCAATACATGATTGAAGACATGGGTAGATTCTCTGCAGTAAAATTGAATCGTCATTTTGTTATTATCTTTCCAAAACTGTGTCTTGTATATAATTTTTCGCATACAGTTATCTTTTTACCATTGAATTTATTCTTGAATCTGTTTTGGATCGTATCAATACTTCTTGCAAAAGATATTAAGTCAACAAATGTTTGCAGATACAAAAATGCACTGTTTTTGTATCACTATACTTCCTCTTTAGCTTATACGGCAGAAGTGACATCATTCAAATACGTCTAAAAACCAGTAGAATTTAATTAGAAAGCATTAATTTCAATAACTTGATATTTCTTTGTGATTAAGACCTCTGTGATGCCTACCATATAACTACTAGTCTATCACGCATTCACTGACGATATATTGGAAATCACGACTGAGCACACCTTTTCTTTGAGAGATTTTTGTGCGATCACAGAGCTTCAATGTTAGATGTGTCTGATCATTGCACGAAATGACATTTCAGTCTCAATCCACTTAAGATGGAGGCTGAGACATCATTATGCATGTGATCAAGAGTATATTTAACATAATGCTTTGTGATTTCTTTTTTGTGCCGAAACTAATATCATTGTTGAGAGTGAGGGCAAACACTTGTCACTAATGATATGGCTAAATGGGAGGCTAACAAAGGTTTGTTCCACATAGAGGATTGAGTGGCTTTACTTAGCCCATGGGTTGGAATCGCATTGCAGCGGGTTATTCTTAAGTGATAAGCATAATTACTGTTCAACCTACCTTGACTGTTGAACAAACCATCCACTTAATCTCAGTTTCTTTCTCTCCAATTTTCATGTACCACTGAGCTTTTATGCTTTCTTTTCCATAAGCAATCAAATCCTCAGGGTCCTAATCTTTAGGCATGCTACGTAATAAGACTGGGATGTGGCAAATTAACTATTGCAATGAAAAGACAAGTAGGTGCTATGGTTGACACATGCCATGACCATAACAAAAATCATCTTTGTCACCTATCCTAGACATGAAATATATCTCAGCCATTGAATATTTGGATATTTTAACCATCAAGTTCCACCCTCAACTTCTCATTCTACAGAAGATAACCAGTTTGGTGTTGTTCTAAAGAGAATAATGTTATTTACATATTAAAATAGCATTGAAAGTGAACATAATATAGGACAAAATACAACTTCGACTCCACTTACAACACCATATATTGGAGGTGTCCAATCTTTTTACTGTTTATTTTATATGTACAAATAATGTTACTCTACTTGAAAATTGCCTCAAACACAAAGTCCTCTACTGCCTTTTAGATAATCTAAAGTAAAGTAAAGATGTTTGTAAGGTGAGAAATTTAAATTTACCTACCCTTTAATCAATGCAGTGAAATTGCTGTATTTGATCATTTGATTCAAAGTGTTAAAATCTCGATTTAAAATTTAAAATTTTACAATTTTATAATTTTAAAAAGGTCAATCAATCTCCCTATTCTTAGTTGAATTGAATAACTCTAAATTTTAAATTATGTTATAATTTTACATTTTAGGTTTTTATTATATTCTTTTGATCTTACGTATGACCTTGATTTTAACCATACTTTCATCAATACAATGAAACTGCTATATTGATCCAAAGGTAAAAAACTTGTAATTTTTTTGCTTTATAGCTACTATCACTTTAGGGTACGAGTGTGAGCCTGAGAAACCAAAAAGCACCACCCATCTTAAATCCAATTCCCAACACCAATGATTACATTTCATCTGCAACCTCACTTTTAGCTGACAGGTTGCTGCGCAAAACTTTCTCACATGATGATGTGCCCTTAAATTTGCCAGTTTCAACCTCTCCTGGGAAGAGGACATGTTAATCACGTGCCATTTCAGACACACCGTCATGCTATTGTTTGAACCATTTACTAAAGAATATTGCATGATAAAAGTACCTTTTAAAGGTTCATCATTGCACCAATGAATACTAGCAAGTTACTAAAATAAGGATGGTGCCAAGTGACTTGCAAATTGCATGTGAAACTACCAATGCTGTTTATACCATAGACACAAAACTACAACCTATGTCAAGCACGACCGTCCACTTCAAAGTAAAGAATGTTTCCTTGAGAGACAATCCATTGCATAAATTGAGAATTTTGGAATTGTAGAAAACCTGGAACAAAGACCATTGCCAAAAGCTACCACAAGGTGAATAATAATTTACAGCTTGATCCATCATAATAGAAACAATATGAAGCCACGAATTTCTTGCCATGAGAGGCGATTAACAAAACCTCGCAAATTTTTAAAACTGATCGAATTTCCATGAGTGTTTGTCAACGTCTGCTGCTTGATGTGGAGTGATCAATCAAACTGTGGTTATAGCACAGTTTTTTAATAGAGGAAAGATATAAATATCAGCAAAATGAATTGCATGAACTACAAAGGAAAACGGGGTGCCGGCCGCGAAAATGAGTCTTACCCCATGACTTGTCAAAAAGACACAACTTCTCTCAATCATACTAAACGGAGGCTGTGAATTTAATGGAAGACTGTCCTCCGGCAGCGTAAGAAAGATTAGAGTACCCAAAGACGCAACCTGTTTCATGCTTTTTCCTATTATCTGGGTGATGTAGAAGAGACAACCCCAACTTGTATGAGCGGATGACCTGGAAGTTTCTTCAGTTCTGGACTACCATGCAGAAGGGTTGCCCTTTGTGGATTTGAAAGCATGACTTGTTGCATGTCCTTTGAAAGTGCATCGAAAACTTCCTGAAGGTCTCCCATTAGTTTTTGACAAGTTGCCACGGAATCAAAACCACCGTTTCCAGATTGCTGCAGCTGATAATTGCATTTAACAGAGATATAAAAGCACTGTTCATGTCTCATTCACAGCTAAAAAAAAGTTCTGCTTTTGGCATATAATATCCTGCAGCACATCATGCAATGAATAATAACCCAGTGCTAAGAGCATAGTGGAACACTACAGAAGGGCCAATGAAATATCTGTAGCTATGCTGAAGCCTAAGTGATGGGATCCCTGACCAAATGTAAGTACACGCCATAGGTTTTCTTATAGATAAGATGGTAAACTTTCATCCTGAAGTACCGTATTACCGTAAGGCTCATGGTGTCCGTCATATTATCTCTTCTTTTCAACAATTAGGAAGAATCACACTCTTCTAGGTGATTGTTCCCCATAATGTCCACGACAAAATAGGAAATATTTAGTTATAACTTACTATTGTGTTGAGTATCAGTCTTGCTTATTCAATTTGGTTTTGTGGTGTTTGATCTGAAGGCACAAAAATTTGGGGGGGGGGGGGGGGGGGNCAACTAACTCTTTTCCCGCTAGGTAAGGTTGGTTACACAAATCAAATGACGCCACCATGTCCTATTGTAAATTATGTACATGGCCAAAATCACTTTTTCTGAAAAAAAAAAAAGAAAAAAGTGAAACAAATGAACTCCTAACTCTTATAGGGCCTGTATAGGCCAGATTCTACCATATTTTTCACATTAAGTGCTCACCAACTTTCTCTCAAATGCATTCATTCCTAATTTTATCTCGTTCAATATATCAACTTATTCTAAATAGTTAAATACATTTAGATGTAGCATTTTTTATTCATGTTGGGCAAAGACCAAAGAGAAAGGCACAGTCAATTAACTGCATAATTGAGAGGACTCTAGACAAGGAGGGTAGGTTACCTGTACTTCCCTAAGTAGAAATCTCTCCACAACATTGAAGAAATCCACAATTTCCAACTCGGACATTTTAGATATAAGCTGCTTTATGTCAGCTTTCATTCTTGCATGCCTCCACAATCTATCTTGTTCTTGTTCAGCTACAGCACGCCTCCTTTGAAACCAAGGCATAAAGTTTGGTCCATTCAGGAATCGCCTGATAAGAACATTCAAGCAAATGATATAGTGAAGACTGGAGAACTACAAATTTAGCAAAAGCACATTGTAGGTAGGTAGCAAATGGTAGTACATGACAAAGTAGAGCAAACAAAATTCCATACCTGTAGAAGTCAAGCCAGTTAGATCTCATTCGCTTCAATAAGAACTTCCCTGGACCTCTGGCTGATAAACTTGCAAGAAATTCATCAGCATTGAATGGAGGCAGGGGAGGAGGATCTGCATAGGGAGAAGATCCTTCCGACGGTGCTGTAGTTCTAAAATATGGACCAAAGGGGGCCAAAAAATTAGTAGTGAGCTCCAAGAAATGCCGGCGCAGTATCTCATTGTTCACAACTGACATTGACTCCTCAACTCTTGCAGACACTCCAGCATCTATAAGCCTATTTAAGATAGAGGTGTCTGGCTTGGTTGCGGCAGAATAGGTACTCCAAATGGCTTCCTTATGTTCTGTCATGAGACAGAGAGGACCATCTCTACGTAGCTTAACCGCATTCAATAAACTAGAAGGAGAAAACCTCTTTAGGGAAAGTTGTTGAAGCCCAAGACCCTCGGGTCTACTAGAAACTCTTCCAGTAGAAGACCTAGCTGAAAGGGAAACTCTGTTTGAATTAATAGGAGGGCTACCAACTGAGACAATGTGTGGGATGTTACGGAGAGCTTTAAGGAAGAAAATGTTTGTCACCCCTAAAACCATTGGTGGGAAGGCTTCCCCTTCTTTAATTGAGTTCAAGCGAGCAAACTCAGGGTCATGGATGGTAAAATAAGGCCGGAAGTCAACGCTGAAAAATAATGGTGCAACCAAACTCACGAGACTGGCAACAGCCTCACAACACTGGGGAGGTGTGGGTGCAATGATGAGAATGGGTTCACCAATGAGCAACAACTCCCATAATATCCAAAGCTGCAATAAAATGCCGCGAAAGGTACCAAAAAGATCTGAATCATGAAAAAGGCCTTGTGGGATAGGCTGATTATTAGGAAGAAGAGGTGCCATAGAGGAAGCAGAAACATCCAAAGATACTCCACTTTCTACAGGCAAGCTGTGTGCAGGCGGCAAGTTGACCTTAAGAGTCGCATTCCCAATAGGAAGATCCATTAGCTTACCGGGAAGGGGAGCAGGCCACATTGAAACATAAGCAGCAATATGCTCCAATGCTTTCTTACCAATGTCAAAATACAAGGGACCAACAATCTGTAACAAAGGTCTGAACACACTAGAATAAGGACTGTGGGACAAAATGACCACAGACTTCTGCTCCCCTCCTCGCTTTAGCCTCTCGTCATGTCTCTGTCTATTAAAGACATAGCCATACATGTATTTAGAAACATTATCACCACTTGCACTGGATAATCTTCCACTAACATTATTTTTATCCGTGGACTTCAGAGGAAACCCCTTTTCAACTTCAGTTATCTCGGAATGAGCAGCATTGCCAGTTTGAGACTTAAGGCGCCTAGGAAATCGGAAAAAGAAGATACAATCATGGACGCTTGAGCGGTTATGCTGCTGGGAAACAGAATCTGGAAACGAATTATATGAAATTTCAAGCTCCTCATCCTGCGTAATACAGCCCGGTGGGTAACACACTTCTAGGAGTTGGCCTTGTTCGAGGTCAAACCTAATAGCACAAAAGGCAACAATCCATCTCTGTAAAGACTCAGGATCAAGACTAGGACTCAGTTCTGTTTTAACTTTAAAGGAAGGAGACCGACTCATATCCGAGGTAAAACACTAACAATACCAACTTTCATTGATCAAAATCCCATCAAAAAACACCATTGGTGGCAACCATTTCTGGCTAGAAAACCAGCAGCAGCATCTTCACTGGTCAAAGAAGTTCACCCTTGAAATTTGGAATTCTCTTCTTTTTTTTGTCTCCCACTTAACAAACAACTCAAAGCCTAACAAATAAACCCAAAACAATGCATTAGTTTGCAGAAATGATCCTACTTTTGGTGATAAGGAATTAACACAAACTAGCACGAGATAGCATAGCAGAGACCCCAAGAAAAAAAGATATCAAATTTGGGACTTGTAAATCTTCTTTCACCAGTTCAAACAACCCAACTCAACTACTTGTTCTACTTTGGATAACAAACAAAAGTTTTTCATAAACAAAAAGCCTATGCAAGATCCATAATTTCACAAAGTTCCCCTTTCGTGCATTTTCTCAGCAACCAAATTGGGAAGAAACAATTTCAAATATTCAAATTTCAACAAGATCCTTCAAATGTGTACCTGAACATTGGGAACATTTGCATCGGCAACGACCGTAAACAAGACTGATCGAAAACGAAAGGAATCTCACAGAAAATCAAACAAAGTTCGAAGCTTTAGGCCTTGGACCCAGCAACTGTGGCTCCCGATTCAATGATTTCTGTGAACACTGAAATGGGTATCCGAATCTATGAATTCCAATTATTATTGGGTGTAACTAATGCAGGAAAAATGAGTTGGATTTACAAATAACAATTTTCGATTCTTAAATGCTGCTTTAGGAAAGGAATTGTAATGCCTTATGTTAAGAAATCTAATACGAGAAGATTTAAAGACTGAGTTTAATAAAATATTTTTATTTAATGTGGTTAAATTGTTTTATAATAAAAAGATAGATAGAAATAGGATTGAAAAATTATTGTTTTTAAGATTAATAAATTAGAAGTATTATTATAAACATAATAATAAATTTTGTCGTGAGAATAATAGATAATTTTTAAAAAAATGGTTAAAGTAATTGTTAAAATTGACCAGAAGAATTAATTTGTATAAATTAGTAATATTTTTCACTTTTATAAATATGATGATAAAATTATTAATTAAATTGAATAAAAAATTTATGAAACAAATTTTTTATTTATTTATTTTTCAATATATTTATTATTATTTATTGTTAAAAATATAAATTAATAATGATAATATATGTTTATACATATGATATTGAAGTTTTATAATATAAAAATAGAGTTATGATCAAATTATGCTAATGTAACTTTAAATGATTGTTATATTATTTAATAACTTTTTGATTATGTAAACTTCTAAAAAATTTTCCATTAGATTGAAAGTTCATGCCTTAGAGATGATGTCTATAAAATATTATATCAATTTAAAATTATTTGATATATTTTATGCATACATCAAAATCGATGTAATACATAAATTAAAAATGTGTGAAAATAAGATATATTTAATCACTTCTTTATTGATATTCAAATATTATAAAATTTGACACAAATAATTTATATGATAATTAATTATAATTTAACGATTAGATCTATAGATTGTAAATGCGGTATAGCTTGACCTTATACTTAACATATAAAAATATAAATTTGATAAAGAAAGAAAGCTAATAGAAAACAAAATAATATCATTCAAAATCATATAAAATAACCAATTTTATTAATGATTATATTAATTTGAAAATTTGTATATTAACTAATTTATTTCATTTTTTACTTCCAAAATATATTAATAACTAATTTTATTGGATAAAAATCCTCTGAAATGAGAATTTTAAAAGTGACGAGGTCATACTCTTAAATCAATAATGTAAAACTCTTACATAAACTCACTTTATTGCTAGGGAGAAATATCTCATTCTAACTGAATACTCTTTTATTCCAAGTTAAAAGAAGAATCTCAACTTTTTTTTTTACGTGGAAGAGAACTCATATTAATTAATAGATGAATGGTTGCGATCAATTGGAACTTGAGATTGGATATTATGGATGGAAACGGATCGAGTCAGGCTAGACCTTAAATAAGCCTAGTTTGCTTCTAAATTATTTGGTTTGAGTATGTGTCTATTACTCGTCATAGGTTTTTTTCTAAGGCTTGATATGACCTTTATAAAAGTCTAATTTGGCCTGAAGCTTGTTTACAAGTCTACTTGAAACAAAGAAAAATAAAAAATTTAGATGTTATTTGTCATTTAAGTTATACATAGAACGTATCTAATTAAGTCATTAATAAGAAATATAAGAAAAATATTTTTTTCAATCATTTAAATTTAACATAGCCAAAATAAATATGAAAGAAGATAAATTATATTAGTACTAAGAAAGAATACCACTCTATACAGATTGAAGTGATATACTAAGAGAAAGCAAATTAACAGGTATTATACAATCGACAAAAAGATAAAGTGTTAGGTGTCTAAGTACGAGACAAAAACAAAAAGATGAAGAGTTAAAGAAGAAGACATGATTATGTTTATAAGGGAGTGAAATATGTTATGAACAAAAAGATTTTAAATATGATTAGAACATATTATGAGAATATGATAGATTTTTTTATTCAAAAATAGGAAAAAATATACTTTTATAAATTGGTCAGTTTGTTGGGTCTAATAGGTTTTTTTTAGTATCCATGACTTGACCTATTTAACTAAAAAAAAATTTTAAAAAAGTTTTAGTCTAGCTTATTTATTAAATGGGTTAGATCGAACTAAGCCTTAAATAAGTCAGGCCAAAGATCTCTGACGAGTAGTCTAACCTACTTCCACCCCAATTGAATAGCCATATAGCACATTTATTTGGTTAAGAAGAATCTAAAATTTATTACAACCTAATACATTCTATAACTAACTAAAAGTTAGTAGCTTAAGTGACATCTCTCTTAATCTTGTGTCGAGAGGTAAATTAAAAGACTCTTGTTCGACTTTTACTAAAAAGACCTATAAGTATATCTATCTTAAAGAAAATTAATTGTATAAAATAGGCAGTCAACAATTTATGCAAAGCCAAATTGAATTTCTACAACCTCAATCAATGACGTGATTAAGTTACAATAACATTAATTAATTTATGTAGTTAAACTTTACTTAAAAAAAGTTGATTATTCTTGTGAATAGTCATAACAAACTAACATAATTATGGTAATAAAATAGTAATTCGTTAAATAACTAGGAAGCACATACATTTTATGAGATGTCGTATTCTAGTGTCTAACACACCGCGAATATTGATACACAAAGATACTTGTCTAACACAGAAAATGTTCAAATAAAAAATTTATAATTAGCCGTGTTTAAACATGTCCGAGCTATATCCGAACATTTTTTGAGTCATGTCTGTGTCCGTGTCTGTGTCGTGTCCGAGTAAAAAATATTAAATAATTTATGATAATGTGGACCCTTCAAAAATTAGCAAGTATTAACGCATGAATATATTTTAAATGGTCCACATATTTTGAAAGGAATTTAAAAAGTATTAAAAATTAATAATTTGATATCAATGAAAGTATTATGATATTATTAATAATATTTAATTTTACATCTATATATACCGTGTTTGTATCTTATAAAATTTTAAAGTTAGTGTTAACGAGTCCCATGTCATGTCCTGGGTGAGTGCTTCCTTGTTAAATAAGTTTTCCTTTCATTCGTTATTGCACAAGCAACTTGGTAAAGGAAGAATACCTATATCAAACTTGCTTCACGTATCCTTAAAATCAATGTCAATTGACCACAAGTTCATTGGATTTTGAGATATATGTTATTGTACATGATGAGGAAGTAAGCATAGTCATAAATCCCAATAAATAAATGTGTAAAATTCATCCCAGAGGGAAAAAAAAATTAGAGATAAACTCTTCATTTTTTGATTTTTGGTGTGTCCGTATATGTATATATATGATTGTGTCATTTTTTTGTGTGCAAATGACATGTTTCTAGTAGACTTTATACTTCCTTCATCCTAAATTATATGTCATTTAAATGTACAAGATAGTAAGAAACATATAATTTAAAATAATTTAAAAAATAATTTTATTAAATTATCCTTATTTAAATGCTTCATAATAAAGAAAAATATAAAAGTATTAAAATATTGTTATTTTTAAGATTTCAATAAATTAAGAATCTGTTTAAAAACTTAAGAATAAATTTCACCTATAGATGTGAGAATGACAAATAATTTAAAACAAAAGAGGAAGATAAAAGAAAACGGAAAGAGAAAGAATCAAGGAGAGAAGAAAAGTAACAACAGAGGTCTAGATGGCTCGCTGTTCCTCATTTTGGGGACTAGAAAATGAGAATTAGGGGGTTTTAAGAGACTTTGAAAACCCTTAAACTTTCCCTACTTCCTTTTTAACTCTCAACTTTCCAAAACCTTTCATTTCCCACGTCTCTGAAACCCCTCTCTCAAACAAAGCTTTAGAATAAGATTTTTACACAAACTAAACTTGGTCCACAAATCTAATCCAAGAAAAATTTCTCTCCATTTATATACTAAACTTATTTTCAAAAGTAATTACTACACTCTATCTAATATTATAACTTTCAACACACAGTTCTCCATAAAATCATTTCCAAAAAAAAAAAAGGGAATCGAAGCTGAGCTTTTTACACGTGATTGAAAGAAGAAACACACCTCATACTACAACCCAATAAAAAAAAGAGGGGGGAGGGGTTCCAATACATTATAATTTATAATGATGACATTCATTCAGAACCTGTGAAAATCTGGTTATATATACAAATTACATATGGGGAGTTAAAAGCAAAACAAAAAAACCAAAACCAAACTCAAGATCCAGTGTATCAACTGCATGATCTATTTCTTCCTACCCTTTCACCTGTATTAGACAATCAAACAAGTTGGCCTTGAATTAATAATGCCACTGCCAAAACTTGTACCAAATATTCAACCTGTTAATCAAACCATTTTCTCAACTCTAGTCCTCTTTCTTCTTCTATGGTATTTACACCAAAAAAGAAGAAAAGGATAGCCAAGTTAACACCTAAACATCATAGACAGGTAACCGTTCTGTGATCGAGACACGGCAGATTGGGCAATTCTTGCATTTCTCTGAGCAAGCACTGCAGATCACGGAAATTTTGATCATAAGGCCAAATTATCAATGCAATGCCAAAGAAAAAAGTTGTCATTGATGTAACATCACTATTTGATCTTGTTACCGGCAAACAATGTGATGCCTGCATGGGAGTAACACAACGCTAATCTCTCCCTCGAAACAAATTCTGCATAACACTTTCTCCTGATACATGAAACATATGAATGCATAAATGTCGCATGAAGAAAACTTAATCATGGATCTTAACAGAGCATTGAACGGCAACATGCAGTAATTGTCATAATGTCACATAACTACACCTTAGGGTGTAAATGTGTAAGAGATGATCTGATGTTGTGATACAGCAATGACAGGATAATGGATTAATTATTGATTACCGACTTTAGTTATATAATTCCAATTTTCCACAAGTTCATATGACTAAAAAACATTGATTCACACCATCAAAACAATGTATATAAGACTTCACCAATAATTGAAGTTCAGGCAAGTATTCACTAATATTTATTCAGAGACTCCAAGTGCAAAGAATATTGACAACAAACATTTCTAATCACATAGTATGTTGACCCTTTTCATTGCAGATGGCTACTTGAGTCTTAAGAGATCATACTAGAAAATTTGAAAATATACTGCATAAGCACATGAGGATAAATAACGATATAAAGGACTCATCAAAGTTAGAAGTTTTACATTCTGAAGCCTTTCATACTCTTGCTGGCTGTATTTTGTAATCTCCGTCTGCTCACCAAGAGCTGCCTGGAGTCTCCAAACCTGACGTTAGAAATGATATAACCATAGTATCAAGGAAATCAGAGAGTGGAGAATTTTTGTGCCTAACATAATTGAAACAGATGAACATAGGGAACTAAAACCTGAGCAGACTATTTCAACCATATTACACATGCTGAAATATCTGTATGTAAAGACATGAATATATTTAACCATAAATTTATATGTAAGAACAGTCATCACCTCCTCAGCAAGATCCTTTTTAGGCATTTTCTTAACAATCTCAGGTGGATAGCCACAGAATGTATTATATCTGCATGGCGGAAAGCCCAATGTAAAAAGATTGTTAGAAATAACTATTAGGTGAACGTATATCAATAAAATTGAAAATAGCTTGATGTAGATGTCTTCAGATAGTACTTAAATGTCATAATCAAACTAGTTCAAACAGAAAATTAAAGAGAAATCTGATCCAAAAGGAGAAACATCTTATCAATTTGCTAAAACAGTTAATTCTACCATTTGGGTACCTGATTGTTTCAATTCATCTCAATGTATCTATAAGAATTCTATACACTCTAAATAAGTATGGCAGGACTCAAACTACAATGATGTAAAACAAGAATATCTTAATGGCTGGAATGAGACTTAGGAAGCACAAATTAAGTGTGAATCTTTCAAAGTCAAAAATGGTAGTTTTCTGAATATAAAAACTTTCACAAGCAAGGGAGCTGAAATTATTGATGCTCCCATATCATACATCATATTTCTTTCAAAAAGAAAATTGTGCTAGTAACTGGTTTCAGGTCATTGCCAAACTTCATGATGCAACAAAAATCTGAGCAAGCACTGTTTTCTTCAACCCCATTTTGCAAGTTAAATTGAATAGAAGGAGCAACAATGGCCAGATGCCCAGATACTCAGATCAGGCTTGTCTCATATCTAGTAAACATACAAGGCAAGTATAAACTAAATGTATGGAAGTACTACTTGCCATCTTTTGGGGTGTGTAAATTCCTATTTTTTAGATATCAAGATGTCAGATTCCACAGTAGAATAAAAAAATTGCTCCAAGATACATTGCAGGTGACATGCATGAGACAACATAGAAATTACATTCTCTGAAGCTAAATTTTGAGATTGCAAATAAAATAAAATATTGCTTACCCAGATGCTCCCTCATGGTATAATTGTGCCTGTTCTTCCCGACTCCCTTCATCAATTGACCACCAACCTAACAACCTGATTCCATGAATCATGAGATGCAGTTGCAGCACATAACATCCATATGGTAATCCAATAAGATCACAGTTTCCCTTTTTGAAAACTTTGACCCCAATAGACATTGGATTTGTCATAAAAAGTTCAGCTTACTCTGGAGGTTTGGAAACATTATTGGGTACACATGACGGTGAGTGTTTAGTTTGTGCACTGAATGCCCAAATAACAGTGGATTTGTCATTCAATCCTAGTAGTGGAAAAAATAATAGTAAAAGGGAAAAAAAAAAGGGTTCAGGATACTCCCTGTCCCTTGGGGTTTGAAGACATTCTTAAGTAGACAGCAATGGTGTACGTTCAGTTTGTGAACTGAACCAATAAAAGTATTACAACATGTCTACTTAAAAATTTTCCTAGGGTCTGGCCTGATATCACTTCACAATCATGTGGTTCTTGAAGGGTCACTGACCTTTTGTGCTTCATAGTCTTAGTTTTCATCAAAATATAATGGTTTGATTTGAGAAAGAGCTGAGGGAAAAGAATCATGTCACAACAAGTACCACTCACATGTTAAATTTAGTTATAAATTGGAGAAAAAAGCTCAGAATTAAGTTATTACAGAATAAACCTCAGAACCCAAATGACATAAACAAATCGAGCCAAGCAACAAACTTTAATCTGGTGTTCTCCCTAATTATAAGAGCAGTGATAGAAGATTCATTACCTAGAACCATGGTGCAAGAACCCCATGCAATCATGAACTCTTGAAGTAAATCTGAAATATATTCCTCCACCAGCTCCACTATTTAGTAGCACTATAAGTTTCTCCACTAACTTAGATGCAGCTAACAGTACACCAGCGCCTTGCAGTAGGAAAAGGGGAGAGAAAATAACTGGAAGAGGTATATATACAGCACAAGCAGGTGTTCCCTGAAAAGTAAAACGGCTCAGATTTCCCAATATAACATCTCAAAGACCGGCCAAGCACACAATTCAGTAACATCGCATACCTCTAAGTACATGCAAAGAAGAATCTGGAATATAATAACAGGTACTTTCATGAAATGACCTCCTATGTCTTGCAGGCTACAAATTCTCTCCTGATGTTCGTTTTCCTCCGAAGAAACCACTAAACCATTGTTCCAGTCAAGGTATCTAATTGTAGTAGAAGATGTACTGGGTGGTTCTCTTGAATTTCTATGAATGACTGGATTGGACCACTTTGTACATACAAGAAAAGCAAAACACTCGGCAATGCTGCAGAAAAATAGGTCCATGAAAAACTTTCAAGCCAATATTCTGAGAAACACAATGATAATAATCAAAGAACATTCTAGGGCACAAGAAAAAGGAAACCTACGCAAAGTTAATAAACAAGTCCCACCAGCCCAAAGCACCTACATCACCTGTATTAGACAAGATAAACAAAGCCATTTGTATAGGAAGATAAAATTATGAATATAAAAGATCATAATCACACAAAAGAAAGAGGAATCAAAATTCATTAGTCTCCACTTAGACGTTATAAAAAAATTCCAAACGGGCTAAATTTCGTGACATGGATTCCCTATTTGTATTCTTGAATAAACAAGTCACATCCTAACATGGTAGGATCATCCAGTGCTTGCTTAGATATCAAATATGTACAAAATAGAGTCCAATAGTAGAAGGTGTGCATGCATGTTTCCATCAATTAAAATGCATGTACAACAACTAATAATTTCTAGGATATACTTCAAGTTTTGTTGTGAAATAGATAAAACATGAAGAATTGACCATTTTGGAACACATGGTGCCACTCAAAGTATATGTCATTAAATGGGGAAAATAAATAAATTTAACTTTACTGTTGAACAACAACACCAGCTTAACTCCAGTTCATTCTATGGCCATTTTATTTGAAGGAGACCACATTATTCATGAAGCTAGGTCTAGAAAACTGAGATTGGTATTTATTTAACTAAAAATCATTTTTTTTTGTTTGGAAAAACTAAAATCTTATTTTTCCGGGGAAAATATTGAAGGAGGGCATAAAAAAATATACAGTGCCACCTTTCAATGGCTGTATATGAAAATATTCCACAAGGGACCACAAGATCAAAAAATATGTTAACATGAGATTAATACTACTAATAATAATAGTAATAATGTAAGTTTACAATGAAAAGATGATAAAATATCCATTAAACTCTAGAAGAAAAAGACTTACCACCCAGTTTTAAGAGAGTGAAAACTGTAGCAGCAATGAAGAAGACCATAGAGATTGCAACCCAAAAGTGCTGCAAATAGCAAAATAACAAACATTTTTAGTGTAATGACTTTAACAACTAGTTACAATTTGTTTCTAGAATTTAAAAAAAAGGAAAGGCGAGATCATATCAGCAATAACCCAACAAGCATCACAAAATTTTGAATTGACACAAGCAGCAATTCATTTGGTTAAATGTCTTCTATAAAATATCAATAAAACAACAAAAAAAAACTTTTTCCATCAGATCGAGTTCTGTCTTTCTATGAAATATTAATATAGTAAAAATGAAAGCATGAAAAACGAAAGACGTTAGGGTTTTAAATAAGGTATAAGCCCAGCAAAGAACTGATTTTATTCAGGTAAAGCTAAGCATAGCAAAATCTGTAGACAAGATAGAGACCGACACATCGAAGAATGCAGGAAACACTTGCACTCTTATAAGAAAGAATCTTGGTAGTGAGGACAACTTAGTTGACTAAATTCAGCTGAGTCAACTTTTTGACAATAATTTGAAAACCTGCAGCCATACAGGTTTTGCACATTTTTTCTTGATGCAGTTTTACTGTGGCACGTATAATTAGATTTATATATAATTACTCTGGTGTCGACCCCACTTTTCCCATATATAAATTAAGTCATTACATTATCAAAATGATGAAAGTGTTCAAGAAGGCTTCAATGCCAAAAAATACCACCATTCCTTTAACTTCTCTTTTCTGTTTTAATCCGTTAGTTATATAAGACAACCAAATAAAGACCATTTAAAATAAATTGATCCATAGATAAAGCCTTACAGGAAGAGTTTCCCATATTGCCTCATCACTCATGTTATCTTCATCCCCTGGCATTAGAGCCCTACACATTCTGCATGGAAAATAAACATCAATTGGTATGGCTTAGAAATATATGATGAATTTTGAGAGACATTCAAATATTCAATAATTGAAATAAAAAACTTTCAAGGTAGTAGAGAAAGAAAAAAGATAATAGAGACATTTTCCACATTATCTAGTCTGAAAGGTGTAAAGAGTTCACTATAGTACTCATATAACCATTGCTTTGCCTAGCAGAAGAAAATAACCAACAAGAAACTAAGATTTATTGGAACTATACAAAACAAGTTACCTGAAATTGTCAATGAGAATAATGATTTCAAATGTTAGTAAGGGAAGGAACACAATCTTCAGATTGACTGCTGGAAGGCCATGAACTGTACAAAAACAGATGCATCAGTATAATTAGAGATCTTGCATTAATGTCACTACAGGAATTTAAGTAGTTTATAACAAAGTTTTTTAATGTCAAAGACATAGGGATGTGGTAAAATGCATACAATTTTACCATAGGAAGTCATAAACATCAATCTAACCTGTTGAAGAAATCATACCAACTCAATATTTCTTTATAAATGCTCCACACAGTGGCAACTAAAACATACATTCAGTGCATGAAAATAATTGGAAATCCCTATTATTTGTGAAGATACAAAGGCAGGGAGTTGTGATTTACCATATAAGCTCTCAAGATATATACAAAGGAGCAATTCAAATGCAATAAGCAATGGCATTGCAACCACGGCATGGCACGGTGCCCACTGTAACAAAATAGAAAATCAGTATTGTATTTACTCATCATAATCTTTAATAGAAACAAAAATTCTACTTGATAAAAATATTTTATAAAAGAAAGGGAAAAGGAGGAGCCAATTGGGGTTTTGCTGATCCATGATAGCCAAAGAACAATGCACAACTCATGGTTCTGAAGCCAAGGGGCCCAAAATGCAAAAAAGTCTAAAATTACATTAAAAATGACAATGGCTTACATTTCGATTACGTGGGGCTGACGGCGCTGGTAATGAAAACCTTCCTCGAGCCACAACGGCATGAAACATCCAAAGAGGGAAAAATATTATCCTATTGATCAAATCCAAAGTCAATAATTAGTAATCACAATCTTTTCAGAATCCTGTATATAACTTGAGGAACATCATTAGTAGTACAATTACTTCAATTGAATCCAATACTAAGCCAAATACAACTGCCATTTTGAGGCACAATCATCACATACTGATATGAAGCAACTTGATAATTCCCACCTACGAAGTCTTACTAACCACTCAAGTTTTAAATCCAAAGACAGGACCCACACTTTTGGTAGCTTTTCAACATGCAAGCCTAATTCCAACTCCAACTGAAGCAAAGGATAGCATAGCACAAGCCCTACAAAAAAGTTTCCAATAATAAAGTTCACTCATTTCACTCTAGCCGATAACTTTAGATGACAGTAGTCTCCTCTGTCATCAATTTTCCACCGCCTACTCCAAAATAGGGATGGAGAAAGAAAGGAAGGAAATTAATAAACACAGCTGATAATTCCAAGTTCCACTGCAAGGGTGGATATTTATTATTACCAAAGCTGGTTCTACAGTGCCTTATCAGTAGCTCAAAACTATGGTGATTGTGACCATTTAGATTTGGTAGAAACCCCTGACTGGGATGGAGTATGGACTTTACAGAACTCCATTACTACATGAAACAAAATCACCAACATTCTCAGTTTGTACTCCACGTGTGTTTCCAGAAACCAAAACACATGTTTTTAACAACAATTTACACTTGTACCCACACTGATCACAGGGAGATTTACCCAAGAGTTTATTTTTCCCTCAAAAGAGTTGGAGAAGGAATTGCATGTGGGGTCAGCCAGAGCAATCACTCAATCCCACTCCTCTTTCTCTCACACACCAAAAAGGGGTAACCCCTTGCCTCCAAAGGAATAATAATTACAACCACAATAATCAATAATACTAAATTAAGCACGCGAATTTAACAGAAACAACAATGAGCATAAATTAGAACCCCAGCTACGAATAAAAATTTCGATACCTGCCCAATTCACCGAGCTTCAATGAAAACCAAAACTTTTTCCCAAACCATATCCAAATTCAGCATGCAAAATTGAGGGAAAAAAACCCCCCACATAGACAGAACAAAACTTTTTTTAAAGTAAATATCCAAAAAGAAACAAAAAACAGAGAGTAGGAAAGGAGAAAGAACGAACCACCAAGAGGAAGAGATAGAGTGATCGAGCTTGAGAACAAGCAAGCCAGTGAAGCACAAGAGAAAGATGTGAGCGGCGAGTGCCTGCGCTGACTTCAACACCCTGCGCCAGCTCATCTTCTTCTTCCCCAAAAATTCTTCCCTTTTCTTATCAAAGGCTAAATCAATCGATCAATCACAGCACATAGAAATTAAAAAAAAGAAAAAAGAAAGTCCTAACTCGGAGTGCGAATTTTGTATGTGAGTGACACGCACAGAATCAGAGCGTAGTTATGAAGAAAGAGATGGATGGGTTGGTGGAAGAGGAAAAGGGGTTGTGAGAGTTTCAGTGGGGGCCATGTGAAAGAGGAAAAGTAGAGTGAGGTTTCTTTGGTGGTGGTGTTGAATTCTATAACCGAAATCCCCCTTTTCTTTTTCCTCTATCTCTCCACCACCACCACCACCATCATCATCAGTAGCATCACCACCGTGAATTTTTGAGCATAAAACAAAACCCGTTCACTCTCTCTCTCTCTTCTTCAGAGTGCTTAGTGGCTTTAATGGGTTGTACGCACGCCAAACCGCAACCTCGGTGTGGGGTTGCTGTTTTTGGGGCGCTTCCTGTTTAGGGTATTTCGTGAATTTTCATAATCCAAAATATTAATATCATTTTCAATCAAACCTGTGATTTGTGATTGTGAGTCTTATTTTAAATACGTGAAAAAAGAAACGAAATTTAACCAATTCTATGATTAGTTGAATTCAATTCAGTTATGATTTGATTTTTTTTTCAGTAGATTGAATTCTTATATTTAGCATACACCAATAAAATACAGAATTAAGTTCAATTACATTGTTTAGACCTTTTTTTTTTCTTTTGACTATTTCATCTTTTCTTAATAAATATTATACTTTAATAATAGAGTCAATTATTTATTAAAATTAAAATAAAATAAAATTATTCATAAAATAACATGGCACAATTAAAATTATACATATTGTTTTTATAAAAGTAAAATTTATATTATTTTACGTTTCGTTCTCATCGTATCAGTGTCATTCCATCAAAATATTAAGACAAAATTAAATTATGATTTTGTTAATTACACTTATTAAAAAAGCATAAGTAGTAGTAATTTTGTATTGAGAAAAATAAAACTTATTTGTTTTCAATTGTATTTAATGCTTTAAAATTTTAAATTTTCATATTTTGAATTTGTTAACTAATGTTCTTAGAATATTGGTTTGTAAAACTCTTAAATTATTAATTATTTGATAAAATAAATAAATTAATGTCAAATATTTTTAAAACTAAACAAATTTCAATTTGCAAATCTTATAAACTAAAATGATATTTACTCTATTTTCATCTGAATAACCGCTATTTAGTTTACTAAATTTTAATTACCTTCACTCCAGATCTATTATTGGGTCAAAGTTGTATTAATGTTTTTCTTTTCAAGACCAAAATCTAAAATTTATTTAAAGAAAATAAATATCAACATTAAATCAACTAAGTGTTGGTGTCCCCGGTTTAATTTAATTATGAAATTAAATATTTGGTATCCTATCAAATAAAATTTAGGAAAATGATCCTCTAAAGAGAGTAAAATGAGATTTTTACCCTTAAATTAATAAAATATCAATAAATTATACATTTAAAGGTAAAACCTCTTCATTTTACTCTTTAAAGTCAATTCCTTACTTTAAATAATTTAAATTCTAAAATTTAAGAATATTAGTACCTTATAAGTATTTGTGACTGACTCACCTGTCTCGTTAACTTAAATTATTTTTTTATTTTAAATATGTGAATAAATTATTATCATTAAAATATAAAAAAGTATTAATACATTTGTAAAATCATGAGTACAGTACTTAAGAAAGGACTAAAAAGTATTAACAACAGCTTTTATATAAAAATCTTGGGTAGGTATTAAATAAAATAAAGTAGTATAAATTTTTATTTAAAATTCTATAAATATATTTTTTTAATAAACTAAATTTTGATAAAATTTATGACTTCCCTTGATGTAATTCGATTTGTCCTCGTGAAAGTGAAAGGCGTGCTACAAAGTACAAATGAATGAATCCGCAGGCACACGTCACGCAAAATACATAGTATATCGATAATATAATGCATGCTTACTATGTTTTTTCTATCTTCCACAGAGCATTAAATTATGAGTACTACATAATTTTCTTTTATTAAGATTCTCTGGCAAAAATGATTTTGTAATGAAAAAAATGATTTTGTATTATTAGTGTCAACAAGAGAGCCCGTTGATAAAAAAAAATAAAAGTAACTTATCCAAAAATAAGTTGAGTTCAATTTTCATTATTAATGTGAGAATTATTTTAGTGAGTGATTTATAAACATTTAAAGAGTTTAAAGATATATTTTAACTTTGATAGAATCACTTATATGGAACATATAACTTTTCCGTATAAAAAATTGCCAATAGAGAGGGGAATACACCTGGTGAACAGTATTTTAATAATATACTATTAAATGTTAATATAAGGTTTATCTTAGCACTTTCTGAGTGGGAGAAAACAGGATGAAGCATAGTGTTGTGGCAAGTTGATAACGAACATCCAACGGTTTTATGCCACGTCATTTTCTTATTATATTTTTCTTTATGTGGACCTAACTCGACAAAAACAAGTAAGAGGAAAAAAAAAAATTATTTGTACATCAATAAAGTCACCATTTTACATACATTATGAGATCTATACTCATATCATTTGACATAAGTGCGAACGTCATAATGTGTGTCAAAAAAGAGACATAATGTTTACATTATGTTTAGTATATAAATAATACTATTCTAAAAAATGATTTATCTAACAAATGGTCTGAGACATTTGTTAAAGAAGTTAAAAAAAGGAAATTTTGTATTAAAAGCACAAGTTTTTTAAAGGTGTGTTTGCGAATTTTGTTTTAAAGAGAAAGGAAAAGTTTTGGGTGGTTTAATCATGATTTTAACATGTATTAATTCTCCTAAGGTCTTTCTTTTCCTCTCATTTTCTTCCAAAACAAAACTCGCAAACACGTCTTAAGTCTCCAATATATCAAATGTATTAATAACACCAAAAGTTTCTTTTTTGAGTTGCTTGACAAATGCCTTAAAATCACTTGTTAGCAAAACACAAAAAATTAAAATGTAAACATAATAGCAAGCAAATTAATATATCTTGACAAGATGATAGCAAAAGATATTATGACTTGAGCTCACAGTCTAACGGTTGCTCTTATATCGGGGAAACAGGAAGACAAGTTTGAGTCATAAGAAGAATACAAAATTTGGCTATTATCTTAATTAAAAAAATTAAATACATCTCTTCCTCTTAAGAGATACTTTAATTACACAACTACACAACTCTCTTATCTATTTTCAAAACATATACCGGAGTCCAAAATATTTTATTAATTAAAATTTATATGTATGATTACTAAATTAACCTTATATAGACCTTTTTTTACATTTTTATTAATTTTTGGTAATATATATATATATTATTTTAGTTATCCAACATTTATCATTATTAAAAACATTTCATTTTTTATAAATTCTTGAGATTTAATATACTAATATACATAATATAATATTTATTAAAATTATTGAATTGTTAGCTAATAATCTTGAAAAATATGAATATATTATAACATTAAAATTTTATTTTCATTTTAATAAATTAAGATAAAATATTTTATTAACATTCATATTTAACATTAATCATTACTAACTAGAAAAGCGTTATATACCAACGGATTTAACAGTGGGTTTTGTTTAAATAACGATGAGTTTTAATGCTTTTGGCAAATTTTGCGTCAAAAAATATCCAATGGTATTGAGGTCGTCAATAACTAAATATAGTCAAATTTTGCATCTGTCGGTATCTCATCACAAGAACGAAGCCTCTGTGAATGGTTATCGACGGATATATCCACTAGAAATGTATCAATTTTTTTAAAAGAAAAATAAAAAATTTATAATTGTATATAACATAATTAATATTAAAAATCAATATTCATTGCCTTCAAACATAATTAATTTTTTAAAAAAGCAAATGAAAAGTGGTCATCGTTGCGGCAAGGTGGGCTGGGGTTGGGGTGTATCCAGGCTCATTGAATCCTCGCTATCATCCGTGTCGTGGTGAGGGCTGAGAGTCTAAGGAATATGCTTGTCATCATCACCGTTCTCCGACCAATCAAACAATGAGAGGTCGAGTGGTTGTGATAATTCGCTAGCTTGTAGATGTGAGCACATGTGGGAGAGACTGGAAGCCATCTTTTTTTTCATCTTCAATTTTTCTTTCTTCCACTGTGTTTTTATCTCTGCTCCAAGCCAGATCACCTCATCCTACAATTATATGGCTTGGGTGTGGAGTTTAACATAAAGGTCATAAACGATG
>QANU01107566.1:322408-371901 GCA_003254905.1 Nissolia schottii
ATATATATATATATATATATATATATAACAATTATACATAATAATACGCATTAAATTAAAGTAATTATATACTTTTCAAGCGTCAAACATACACCCCTTTCTTCATTAAGAATAGTTGTCCAATAGGGCACAGGATGATTATAAAACCTCTTAATGATCTCAGTTAGCTTGATCCTAGAGGTTCTTGTGTATGGATATCACATAAATACAATATATATATATGTATGTATGTATGTATGTATGTATGTATGTATGTATGTATGTATGTATGTATGTATGCATGCATGCATGCATGCATGTATGTATGTATGTATGTATATCAATTAACTGATTAATATTAATAAAAATAAATTAACTAGTAATTAAACAATTGTACAAATGCTTACCCAGTACCAAAGGCATCTAACTTGATTCTTTCACGAGGGTCGTTGGATGAACCCTACTGTAACGACCCAAAAATCATTACTATGCGCAAGGGGCAATTTCCCTTATGAAAGCGTCTTAGGAACGCTTTTCATGAAAACAAGCATTTCAACTTTAAGTAAAAACCAATAAAAACTTTCTTTGTAAAATACACATAAACTATTAAAATTGTTACTTTGAAAATATAAACATAATTGTACATGTAAAATACGTGACTGATCCGAAGATCCTACCTACATACAATTGGAGCATTATAGACACTGACTCGATTACAAATTTAAAAATAAAGTCCAACAAATCCTATGGATAACTTCATTTCAAGGCGACTACTGACTCAAGAATCCTGACGCCGCTACACCTGACCATGATCTCCATGCACTATTGCTTCTACATCCTAACCTGCAACTATAGGGGAGGTTGAGGAATAAGAACTCTGGGAATAGTCTCAGTGAGCGAGCGATCACACATAGCACCGACGGGACATTTTGAAACATGTACATACATAATGCAATACATATAATACTATACATACAAATATGTTATAATGTCATGATACTAATAATACAACTTTCATGAAAACATTAAACAATATCATAGGAAAGTATCTAATTAGACATATTTCGAGCATTACGGTCTAGATTTAAACCACTACCCAAGTACCTAGGTCTCGATAGCTAATGGTAATATTATATATCTGAGTCTCTAGATTCCTAATAGTTGGTTAATGCACTACCCAAGTACTTAGGTCTCAATAGCTAATGGTAATCTAATCTATCAAAGTCCTTAGATTCCTGATAGTTGGTTCTGATTTGAATTGCAATGGTACCAAGGGTCAACATAGGTTGTCACTGACTTATAGTTTTATCATAGATCCAACTCCCATGAAAACAATTTAAATATAACATGCACATGATAACCAATAACTAAAATAACTGATATGATCATCACATTTAAAATCTATGAACATACACATGCAACATGATGATCTTTATGCAATAAAACAATGGTCCCACGATAATTCTAAGATGGTTTTTCATGATTTCTAAAATTATTTTGTAAATAATTTTGTAAACGTTCATAAAGATAAATCCAATTTTTATAAAAGGTTTCAATAAAACAATTTCATAAATATTTTCTTAAAGAAAATCCTTATTTTCTAAAAATGAAATTTTATAAACCAAATATTTACTTTTATAAAAACATAGAAAAATACTAAAACTAAATCATGCTTATAAAATATGAAAATAACATAATGACTAAAATATACCATGAGCAACAACTCACTTACCTGGAGTTGTTGGAGACTGATTGTCATTCCTCGCAAGCTCTATAGAAACTTAAACGGCAATGTTGATTAACTTGAAACACTCTAACGACATGACATTAACACCCCATGTGGATGCATTATTTCCCCCACAAATAAAGAAATAAAATAAAACTAGAGTTGGGAGAAAGTTCATGCTCAAAGCACAACCTTCAGAGCTTTCTAAGCGAATTAACAAGTAAAAATATTCATGTGATGATTCTATTTATAGGAGAAAACTGACTTCCCCTCCAAATCACTGACATTGAACTGCTGCAGCACCCTAAGAGCTACACTGCCCACTCCGCTGAATTGTTGCAACGATCCGGTCCCCTTTTTTTTTACAGGTCACTACAACTGGGAAAAGCTAGTCAACTGGAGCCCACATTCAGTTGAGAACCAAAATGTGGCACGTTGGTCTGAATCGATAGAGGAGGATAAGGACGTGGACGAGCATTCTCCTCAGCGTTGGGCCACATTGGCCACCCCTAATTTTTCAAATCCGTTCATGCATTGGCCCCCCATACCCACCACACCCATGAGTAGGCATATTATAGCCTTTGAGGCATACCATAAGTCATGTGGGGAATATCGTACCTCAAACTCAGATACTCTTGAGGGGGTATATATCCTAGAGTCGGCATGAACCTCGGACTTGTCAGGCCTGGCTGTGGGGGCATATTATACCCTTGAGAGGCACAAATCTCCTTGTGGACAACACGGGGATGAATGTGGAGGTTGGCATCAATGCAGAGGAATTGTTGTCTTCGCCACCCATGCCTCTACCTCAATGAATCTTGCCTTTTCCCCTATTGTTTCATAAAATCATATCTGAAAAAAGAGAGAAAGAGAAAAGAAGTAAAGAATTCTTTAAATAACATTTATAACACACTTATCACATACATGCACTCATTTATCATCATTATCACAAATTAACAAAAACACACATTAACACTTACATACAAGGTACATGAACATACCAACACATACACATATTTATTGCATTATCACAAATTAACATACACACACATTAATTAACACACATACATACACACGTATAACATACACTCACACCTTTATCACCATCATCACAAATTAACTGTAACACACATTAGCACTTACACACAAAGCACGTAAACACACCAACATACATACTAACACTCACTAACTAACACACACACACACACACACACACTCTTATCACATACATTCACATATTTATCATCATTATCACAAATTAACTAACATACACATTAACATTTACACACAAAGCACATAAACTTACCAACACATACACACACTAACACACTTACACTAATTAACACACATATCACACACGTATCATGATTTATCACACATTTATCCCACAACAAACAACTAATCAATTACCCAGGTCAACCGTCATCTACCTTATTACCATTAACTATCCTAAGAAAAAAAATGAGAACCTATATTATGTAGCAAGGGAGACTTACTAGTGGTGGAGGCAATAGCAGCAATGGCATAACTAGAGGGGATGGGGGTGACGGCAACCTCGGTGGAGAGGGAGTTGGGGTGGCAGCTACCTCGGTGATGGACTTAGGGGCTTTGGGGGTGCAAGAGGTAGCGGTGGTGGTAAAGAGTTAGAGAGAAAAGGGGAAATGAGGAATAGGAAGGTGTCGTCACAAAAATAGGATTTTGCGACACTTTCTGACGAATTTATCTGTTGGAAAAATGAATACACCGCTATTACTTTTAAGTGAAACCACGTGTTTTACTTAGGTGAGAATCTCTCCAATTTAAAAAATTCATTATCGATGGATTTATCCGCCACAAAAAAGATATTTGTCAATAAACTTGATAAACAAAACGCAACCTTTTGTTATTGGCGATTATGGGGTGTCATAAACTGTGCGCACTAATTTTATTATACTATGTTCTTATGTCTCAAGAAAGATCAATATAAATGTATAGATCATCAATAACACACACATAACCAACAAAAATGAAAGTAAATCCTCATACTTCCAGTTATTCCTTACAAGAATGAAATTAAGACAATTGCCTTTTTTATATATATGCCTTATAGCATTGTGTCACAAAAAATGAATTTCTCCTCGTCATTTCAGTAATTAATCGTATGATTATTAATTGGTAATAGTACGTGGAAATTAAAGCAGTTGCATGGCTATTTTGCTTCGTCCATACATTGGTCTCATAATTAGTTAAATACATCGTATGTCAAATTTTGGTAATGTGCTTATATCGTGATTGTTTATTAACTAGAAGAAGATAAAAGATAAATTTAATAACCCTAAATCCTAAACAGTTACCGACAGATATATCTACCGATAACATTCTTAATTATATAATGTATCATTTAACATTTACTTACGGTTTTATTCACTCGTAACATGTTGGTGTCATTTTGCGCCAATCTATATTGGCGGATAAATATCTGCTTATAAAACTGACGATCTTCGTCACTAACCTTGTAAAAAACATTTATCGGTGGATTAGGGGCATAAATTTTGCAAGTAACTTTGACGGAGATATCTGCTAATAAAATTCATCGGTATTCAACTTTTTTCTAGTAGATTATTATGCATTATAGATTTATAGTCAAACAAATTGAAATTTAAAACATTAAAAACATAAATGTTCAATTTATATATATATATATATATAATTAATTAAAAAAACACAATTTACTATGTAGAATTATTGATAAAGGACATTTTTGTCCAAAAAATATAATAAAAATAAAATAATGAAGATTTAATTAAAAAAAACATAAAAAGGATAAAAGTGTAGTATAGTTATGGATGACAATTTGCCCTTCTCTACCCTGTCCTAACCCATCCCGCCCCGTTTGGGGTGGGTAATTCAACGTTTGACTAGGTTTTGGGATAGGTCTAAGAAAACCCCATTTATATAATGTCAGGTTTGGGGCGGGTATGGGGCGTATACATACATAGATACATACATACATTCATACACACACATATATGTTAAATTTTGCGATGAATTTAATAAAAAAATATAATATACATATAAACAAAAAATATAATGTTAAATTATAGTAGTTAACGATGATGCATATAAGATCGTAATGTGATATTTATTGTTTACGTCTCATTATGTTGTGATATTTATTGTTTGTGGTTTATTTTTTTTGTTTGTTGTCTTGAAATTATTTTAGATGAAAATATGGATAAGTTATGGATAAATTAATCTAATTTTTTTTATTAGTTTACACATAAAAAATGTGGAATTTTTTAAAAATTCTGTGGATTAGTTAGGTCACCAAGCAAAAAAAGAAAAATAATTTTTAGAAAAAAATGAAACTTGGGACGGGGCAGGTACAGGGCAATCATAAACCCACGGATTTGGGTTTGGGGCAAAAGATAAAAATCCGTTGAGGCATGGGGAAGGGAGTAGCCGAGTGAGGCCAGATTTGAGTGAGCATGGCGAGGATGGGTAATAGAAAACCCATCTTGCCCTATCCCATTGCAATTCATAAAGGGGTGTTTGGAAACTCTAAAAACCAGATTAACTAGATACTATTGGGCCTGGTTTTTAAAATTTTGAGTTTGGTAACAACCTAAGAATTATTTTTAAAAAAAAAAACTAATTTTAAACCGATTTTATTGTTCTTCTAATTTTTTCTTTTTTCCCACCACTTGATTTTCGACTTTCCACCATTTTTTTTAGGTCTAAGATTTCTTCTCTTTTATTTAAAATTTCCCCTCTTATTTCTCATTTTCACCTCATTAGATTTTTATCTTTCTCTAATTTTCACTTTGCGTTGTTATCTCTATTGTAGAACAATGAACAAAGATACAAATGGTTCAAGTTAATAATATAATTTGTCTTCATTCTATGCATTGTAGCTTCGGTTACAACTGTGCTCATTATGCTCTATGATTTTGATTTTAAATGTATGTGATTGCTAATTTGAACGTTGACACATAACTCCTAATATAACAGTTGGCAAAACAATCATTTAATAATTCACTAACTAATTGAGCTCCTTATTGTTGAGTCACAATTTTTGAAGGCATTGTGAAAAACATGTATCTTATTGAAAAATGGCCTTATAAGGAATTTAATTTTATGAACGCGTATAAAATAATAAAAATGAAAATAAAAAAAACTTTATTGGGTATCATGTTTCAATACGAGTACATGTTGAGTACTCATTGTCAAAAAAGAAATGAATATTAAGCAGTGTCAGTGACACTTTTTATATAGGAATTAAAATATAGTTATATTCTATTATCTATGACATAGAAAAACAAATGCAAAAACCCAGTTCTCTAAAAAAATTGTTTAATTATTTTATACATTTTTGACGAAATTCAATGTGCAAGAAATGTATTTGATGAAATGCTTGATATATGAGATGTGAGTTGGATTCACCGAAATCACTTATTCTTTTGATATGATCTATTCCATGATTCATTCTTGTTATAAGAAAGAGATATTACTAAAATACGTGGAAAGAAAGATCACTTAATTGATGTATTATATTTTTTTTTCACAACTCTATTTAAATTTTTTTAAATTTTTTATAAGCTAAAAAAATTGTATTTGTTAATTTATTATTATTATTATTTTAAATTTTATTGATATCTATTAATTTATTTCATTATTTTAGCATGATAAACATTGATAATTTGTAAAATATTTAAAAGCTAATTTTAAGTTAATTGTGGATCAAACATAGTTCAACAAAAAACTAGTATTTTCTTTTATTCAGATTCACAAAATTAGTTCTATTTTGTACATAGTTAAACTAGTTTTCAAAGTTGTCAAACACTTAGTAAGGGTATTTCATCTTTTAAGATAGAGAAGTGTATGTTTTAAAAATAGAAGATCGAATAGTGTAATAAAAATATCTCTCAAGGGAAAAGGTTGTAATTTACTCTAAAAAAAAGAGATATTAAGGTGTTATCCTCTTGTAATCATAACATTTTTAATTTCTAATATACCCTAATATCTCTTTAGAAACGAAGTTGATAGTTCGTACTAAATAATTATGTAGTCATTATTAGTTAGGAAGCACAAACACTTTGTTGGACTATTGTGTCCTCATGTCTGTCTGATACATTGCGAATATCGACATATGAAGACATTCGTCTGACACATGTGTGACACATGTTGAAAGTGTCCAAAAACAAAAATTCATGATTAACCGTGTTCAAGCATGTTGGAGCTATATCAAGGAGTTTTTTTTAATCGTGTGCATGTTGTGTCCAAATAAAGAAATATTTTAAATACTAAATAATTTATAATAATATGGACTCTCAAATAATTAGCAAGTATTAGTACATAATATCTTGAATGTTCCATATATATTTTGAAAGGAGTTTGAAAAATATTAAAAATTGGCAGTTTGATATTAAACAATGAAAATATTAGGATTTGTTTTAAATATTTAATTTAAGGTAGTTTCTCAAATATCTCACCGGGTAAATATCTCATGCTACTTAATTTATCTATTTTTTTATAGTTTTTACAACTAAATTCATCGAATTTTGTTATCATTTCATGTTCAATATGATTGTAATAAACTTTTCATTAATTAAATAATTGAAATAGCTAAATTATAAGAGATTTAGAGATTTGAGGACCATTTGAGCTTATGATGCATCTCTCTAGAAATATTGTATTAAAACATATTAATTTATCATTTTGGATCAGATCATATAATTCAAGATCATGAAATCATAATAAAATTTGATGAATTTAGTTATAAAAATTATAAAAAATAAATAAGTTAAATAATATGAGGTATTTATTTTATGAGATATTTAAAAAATTACGTTAATTTTATATTTACATATATCATACATGTATCTTATAAAATTTTAAAACTTGTGTATTGCGATGTCGGGTGTCATGTCCGTGCCAACTATCGGTGCTTCTTAGATTTAGTTTTTAAGAGTCGTAGTCAACGGAATAATTCTGATTTGTAGAACAAAATGACGCTAATTAAATATACACTATCAATGAATGTCTGCTCGTTCTCGTGTGCAAACACGAGACATGTATGACATGTTCGTGTTTCAAATCCAGACACATATTATATATATGATTTGTCAAAGATAAGTTCGTGCACGTAACTTAGAGGTACTAAAGTTATTTTTCAAGACAACATAATAAAATTTCAATTTTTTTTATGAGTTAACTTAAAATCATGTAAATATTAGTAATTCAATAGTGCAATCAGTCCAATAAGTGTAATTATTGCATCGCAAATATTACAAATTATCATTACAACATGCTTCTCCAGGTCACACTCTTCAATTATTTGTTTGGTACTAGATTTTAGTCCCTCGATTGTGACACAAAGCTGACTTTGTTTTTTAGGCACAACCTCCACTCTTGGGGGTTTTAACATTTATATGGTTTTGGAGGAGACAAAATTCTAATATATGGGTTGAAAAGAAAAATTATCAAAATATGGGGCCAAAATTCTGAAATCACCATTGTTCAGGGCGATTTCAGAAAATCGCAAAATTAAAAAAAAAAATCAAATGTCTGAAATCGCCACAGGGGGTAACGATTTCAGAATAGCCCTTCGGACTAAGGATTGACCATAGGATCTCAAAGTGTCGGAATGAGTTGAAGACGAGATGTGGTGTCCAGTCGGATAGGGCTCGATTCTCAATAGCTCTTTTTAGTGGGGAGGAATAGTGCGTGAATGGCGGTTCTCAGACGAGGAATCCCCTAACCCCGACGTTGACCATCCTTTACTCGATGACAACACTCGTCGCACCGAACTAGCTAGGACTAGGGGCTGCGATTCCCAGCCTGCGAAGTGATAGCTTAAGCTTCCCCTTTTCTTTTATTCGACCACACCCAGCTTCCTTTGATTTTATCTCCTTATGCTATTGCTATGCTAAGCAAGTGGAGAGGGCTAACTCGAAATATCATAGAATAAGTGAGATTGGATTCTAGGCTCGATAAAAAAGGCCCCGACTTATTTGATTTCCAGAATCAGAGTTCGACCGCAGCTGCCCCTTTTTTGTTTTGGGGCGATCTCTGTCTTTTGCCAAGTGAATTAGAGAGGTGGATCTTCTTGGTACGCTATTTGCCGATCTTTCTTATTGTGCAGGTGCCACGGAATAGGCGACTCTGAAATCGCCACCCCCTGTGGCGATTTCAGACATTTGAATTTTTTTTTAATTTTGCGATTTTTTGAAATCGCTCTGAACAATGGCGATTTCAGAATTTTGGCCCATATTTTAGTAATTTTTCTTTTTAACCCATATATTAGGATTTTGTCCCCCCCAAAACCACATAAATGTAAATATTCCCCACTCTTGTTCTGACTTTATAACCATTTAAAAAAATTTTGGTAAAAGATTAATAACTATTTGACAGTTCATTAATGGCAAAATATTAGTGGTTTAGCGCCACATACAAGTACATTAATGATTTTTTTTAAAGTCTGATTTGGATTTGAATTAAGCCAAATTTTCATACGAAAATCAAGATGGGCATCAAACCATGCTTTGTTACAAATTAACAAGGGAAAATGTTTATTTTATTCTTTGAAAATGTAAGCATGAGTCACTTTCATTTTTAAATTTTAAAATGAATCTATTTGACCCTTAAAAGTGCAGGTCATGAGTCAAGGTAGTTCTTCAACATATTTTCGTTACAGTATATATTAATATATATGTTAACATAATACATAACACTTATTAAAATGACGTAATTTAGTAGTTTAACTCAAATTAACCTAATTCAAAACAAAAAGTATAAATTTACCTAATTAAAATCTAATTTTTCTAAATCTTTTTTAGTCTTCATCCTCATTCACACTCACTAAAATTTTGTTATACCACTTGAGATGTTATGTAAAAATATTTAAATGTCACTTATCTTAACACATAAACTAACAAATGACGTCACACTAATAAAAATTGAGCAAAAGATTAATTTGACTCAAAGTTAATATTTTTAGATATTAAATAAACTCATTTTAAAATTTAAAAGATTTGTAATTACATTTTCAGGAAATAAAAGTGAGTATTTTCCTGTTAATAAGTCGCAATCAGACCCCACTAATTGCACAAAACCATATCAACCAGACAAAGCATGATGACAAGAGACTCAAGATTCAAGTTTGGAATTGGATTATAATAAAAGCACTTAAATATCCTTAGAAGTTATCCCCCACGAGCTAGCAAATGACAAATAAGCATGATATTTATATGAAAGAAAAGGACAAATACGGGAACAAGAGATTTTTTATGACAGGCTTTAAGATTTTGGCAGGATCTGTGTTTCTGTTCATACTTCATAGTGGATTTTTGTTATTGCTATTATTAATATATTGTTCAGCTTTTCTATTTTCATGGGTAAGAGAGAAAGATCCAATTTTATTTAACACTTGATAATTTTTAGTAATTAATATTAAATTATTATATTTACGGAATAACAATTAATTCTGTTGAGCTTAAAATACTTATTTAAAAGGAGTTAATCTTATGATCATAAATATTAGAACGTGCACTACACTATTAAATTACACATATGTCTATAACATTTATAGTTTTTATTTAATATAATTTTATTTATTTATTTAATTAAATTTGGTTCAAACATTTCAACCAATAATTCATTAGTTATACAATATATGTTTTATACCTAAATTATTATTAAAATTGTGTTCAAAATATATACTATTAAGTGTGCTCGTTTCTACTTATTTGATGAAAAAAATCATATTTTTTTTATTAAAATAATCAATTTTTATATATTCAAATAATTTTTAAAAAATAATCTAAATTCTAAATAAATCTATTTTTTAAGTAGAATCTAAATGAAATAGATTCTTGAAAAAAAAATTATTTTTTGATTTATCAACTCTAAAACAAAAATTAACTTTTTAACACTTATTTTCTAAGTTGAAACAAACACACTCATTATCTTATAATATTTTAATTATATATATATAATAAAAACATGTTAAATTTTTTTATTATTTATGTTGTTTCATTATATTTATGAATTTTAATATAACTATTTAATTATATCCAATTCAACTATTGAACCAATAACTCGCTAGTTGAAGCCGTGTCTCGATAACTTAGTACTTCAACCTAGTTACTAGTAGAAATACTTGAACCAAATTTAATTAAACAAATAAGTCAAACTACATTAAATAAAATATATATATAAAATATATGTGCAACATGATAGTATTAGTGCACGATTCAATGCTCATGATCACAAGATCAATTTCTCTTAATTGAGTTTTTGAGACTCACGAATCTAATTTGTACTTGGCAAAAACAATGATTTAATCTTGATTATTAAAAGGTATGGTTATCAAATGTTAAAACAAAATTTAATCATTCTTTCTACTTAAAAATATTAGTGGTCCTTCTTAATAATTTAAAAATTTATTGGTCTTTCTTCTTAATTAGACCTCCTTAGCCTAAGATTTGTGATTATCGGTGTAAATTCATAATTTTATAATAGTAGGCGAAGAAGGCAAGTCCCAAATAGGACAACACATTTTTATTTCAAGTTGAAATTGGTTGCCTGCACTCATCATAGTTCCAATTACAAAGTTCCCTTAATAACCCTTCATAAAATGACAAGTCCTATATGTATGAACCAAAAAATGAATACATTAATAGTAAAGTTCCCCCTACTTAAGGAGAAACCAGGAAAATATTCCGTGATAATTTGATCAATAGCTGGTATTAAATATATTGTCCAAAGGGTCAGGACTCTAGGAACCAAGCCCAAGGTTTCCTCAATGGTCATTAACATTGTAAAACTAAAATAAAAACCAAATTAGATTAGAATATACCTTTCTCTTTTCTGGCAGGGCTATTCTAGGAACTTTAGTCATCCCACAAAAATCTGCCCAGAAATGAGACCACAAAACATCCTGGCAGTGTTTTTTTCAACCACAACCCATGGACACGTCCATGTATAGCAAAAAGATCTACAAAATTCACAACATGCAAGGGTACCAACTAACCCCTTTTTTCCAAGATAACTACAAGAATTGTTGCAGCCATTGACAGTTTTCTGCATCCTTCTCTAAACTATCCTTCAACTTCCTTACTTCTTCCAAAGCTTGCCTCTTATCCATGGTTTCTAATGGCAAAGCAACAAATGCTTCAAGGATTTGACGCGCCTTTGCAGCCCCTTCTGACATTTCATCAGGTTCAAATACTCTCTTACGTTTGGAACCCACCTGTGAATGATTGGTGACATTGGAATCACGTTGAAACAAAGCTATACCAAACTCAGGAAGCAAGTTCTTTCAACAACTGAGAAAACGTGTAGAACTAATAGCTGAACAAAAACAAACAAATAGGAATTGGAGAGAGTGGGAAAAATAACTCCCATTCTTAAAAATAACACACTCCTTAACAATATCTAAATTTACCTTATTTTTCCATCTCATTATTTTGAGATATTATGTCCATACTATATCAATGAGGCAATGAGTTACAAAATAATGCTAAAAGTTATATACCTCGTTTGTAACATCTGTTAGGGATATTGCAGAGGGAGAAAAATCTTCCAACTCTGCTGCCTTTTCTCTAGCTAGGGCTACAACACTTTCAGGGAAATTTGCAAACTCGGCAACATGAATACCAAAACTTTGATCACAAGCTCCTGGTTCAACCTAAATCACAAGAAAAAAGAATGAATTGATGCAACTGCTGATTGTTATTTGACCACACTACTACAGTTTCTGAACTTTACATCTTGCAAAGGTAAGAATGTATAAGCTCAACATCACACCAAGTTCATCTGGAATTAACATCTTTTAACCAATGCAGTTTATAATGAACAATAACAAGGGTCCTTTAAGATTTATGTGACGGTTGCTGCATTGGTACAAACTTCAAATGATGAAAATCGTAATCAACAATATTTTGCTGGAAACAAGTTACATAGGCAGAAAGGAAAGTATAGATGCTGTTGTTGAGGAAACCAAGTCTCTTCATTCCTTTCAGCAAGAGAAGTACTTAGGTGATGATAAATATGATACTGACTGGCTCTCAAGTAACTGTTATGGATAATGGTCATGTAACGCCGAATAGATGTGCTGATGGCAAGAAGTAAGAGGAATTTCCATTACAAAGAAAAGTATAATAATAGTTAAATAAGACCTTTACACCCAAGGACTATCGATGCCAACATTTCATCTCACCGGCCATTACAATTTCACAGATCCTTCGATTTATTAGCTATATCACCAAGGAAACCACAAGTACAAAAGGAATATCATGAAAAGATCTGTCAAATCTGAAAAGATTTTACTGGTAGATGATGGTGGTTCAGATGACAGGAAAAATTGAACCATGAATTACTCTAAGAATGCTCAATAATCATCAATTCAGAAATCTTGTAAAAGTGAATCAAATACTATCACTGCAATATCTTATATTTTTAGTTCTAGAATTTATTCTATCATTAAAAGTCACCTGCTCCAACCCACCAAATCATGGTAATACATAAATAGGTAATTATAATGAGGAACACACTTCAAGGCCAATAGAGTAAAAGCAACGTGCTATATGAGAGAATGTTATGAATGCATTTACCTTGTATAGCATAGTTAGCTTACGAGTTGAAGCATCAATATGTGCACTAACATGATAGTTTGCCACACCAACAATTTGCTTGTGTAGATCATTGTTTACATTTTCAAGGGCTAATGCAGTCAGCTCATGAAAGTGGGTTGCAAACAAGGTAGGTGCTTTGATCACTTCAACAATATGCTCACAAATGGCCCAAGCTAGACCTGCATATCACATAAAACTTGTTATAATGCACTGTATGCTTTATCCAGAACTTTTAACCAGCAGCCTATGCTAAGTCAACTGTTTCTAACCATAATATTACGATATGTTGCTGCCAATTTTCTATTATTAGGATATGTTGAAGCCATCGTATGGGTGCTCATGAAGCAGTATGTGAGAAGCTTAGTGTGTACATACATGTATTCTGATAACTATGATTCAGTTTCAAGATATTGCAACACCAACACATTTTAGGAACCAAGGATAGTGAAACATACCAAATCCGTCATAAGTAGATGTCCCACGTCCCAACTCATCAATGATTATCAAGGACTTGTTTGTAGCTCCTTTTAATATTGATGCAGTTTCAAGCATTTCTTGCATAAATGTGGAAACTCCACGAAGCTGGGAAACGTTAAAAAAAAATCCTTAGACTTCATAGAATGGATATATTTATAGATTTAGACAATTAAGACAATAAACCTAAAATTGCAGTTTTCACAGTTGAGCCTTGAAAGAAGAACAGAATAACATTCTAGAGTGATACATTTTGACTAGTGCCAGGAACCTCCCAATCATTTTTATTAGTTATTCTAATAATAGAAAATTAAACTAAAGTGATACATGAAGAAGAGAAGTCAGCATATGCATTTAAAACACAAATAGCTAATCCTAACAATAGTGTCAAGAATTCATCTACAAGTTGCTTTGCATTGAGCAAGAATCTGAGACAAAGCTATTAACAAGGAAAAATGCTACCAGCATGGACAAAGTATAGGATTCCAACTCACTTGGCAGTCACTTGCACCAAGGCGGGCAAAAATGCAATCACGAACAGATATGCTGGCTTTGTCACAAGGAACAAAGCAACCAACTTGTGCCATCAAAATATTCACGCCCACCTAAATATAAAGGAGAAAAAAAAATTTAACTAAGTCTCGAACTTCAGGTAGCAAGGATGCAAATATGAGTCATTTATGAGGGACTAATGTCTCCATCTAACAAAAAGCCAGGCACCAAATTGGTGTTCCTGCTCCAAACCAACATACAAGCAGAAGGATAAGATCTGACAATAAAATTCTTAAGACAATATAGGATGGCATTTAATTTCTCCAATAAAGTGGTACAGAAGATTAGCACCTGGCGTATGAATGTTGATTTCCCACCCATGTTAGGCCCTGTTATTATTTGAAACCAACTTTTTCCTCTGATCTGATTTGTCACAGAAAGTAAAACAAAAACTCATAAGTCACCCCAATTTAAATGAAAAAATGTTTTGTATCATCAATTATCTAATGAATACTTACAAGCTTACAATCATTTGGTATAAAATTCACCCAGTCTTGGGCCTCCACACAAGGATGTCTGCTACCTTCTAAAATAATATCTCCTTCATCCTATTTCATCCAAAATGCACTTCACAAAAAGAGCTTCCCAACCAAAATGGGGGAAAAACAGAAAGGAAAGAAAAACCAGGAAGACAATGGTGCAGTTATAATGAAAATAGCAAAGAACCAGAACTAAATACCGATGAAGTGATGTCAGGCCTTGTATAGGGTGTAGGACAACTAGAAGCCAAATCAGCAAAGCTTAATAACACATCCAATTCAGAAAGTAATTCAGCTAAAGACTCAAACACCTGCAGAAGGAAGATTCTTCAATCTAGGCTACACAAAATACAAACGATCAGAAGACATAAGGAATATACCCACCTCTGAGAAAGTTGCTGCAGTTTGAACTACTCTATTAACCAACTCTTTTTGACAACTCTTGTACTCCTCAAGTACCTGTTGATACTCGTCCCCGAGTTTTTTGAGCTTCGTGTTAGTAAACTTCACTCCATCTTTACGGGTTTCCAGTACAATGAACTGGGTGCTTAGCTTCTTCCTTATTTTGGGCTCTTCCTTCTTCGTGATTCTGAAAACATGTCCAAATTGTGTGCCTTTGTCTAACTTTAGTGCCTTATCTATAGGCAGATCAAGATCATCAGCAGTTTTTTGATGCAAGTTATGTATTTGATTCTCTAGTAACTCTTGTTGCTCCTTCAGTTTAGTTAGAGTAGAATCATAACTTGATGATATCATGTATTCCCTGTTCTCCAGTTGATCAAGGTCAACAGAAGCTTCTACAAGCCCTATGAATTTGTTTAGGTGATCATCATCAGTCCACAACTCAAGAGGTTCCAAATACCTGCTCTTCATCATTGAGGAAAATTGTCCATCATATCTTTCCAGTGCACTTTTGATGTAAGGTAGTCTTATACTTGACTGCACTCAAAAGACATAATGGAATTAAAGAGAGGCCATATAATTAGCAAAACATGGACAGTTCTATGTAATTGACAAGTACTGTTAGAGTGGATTTAGAGTGAGCTCGTAGACAATACACATTCAAAAGAAGAAAAGGGTGGCGGGGTGACTCTATATGACATTTATGATGAAATGTTCATCAAAAAACTGAAGAACATGTCTCTATTTCAGCAACAACAACAATAATAATAATTAATCATAAACTTAACAAGAACAATAGATAAAAGAACCAAAGTTCTTGATTTGTTAGTCAATAAAAAAAGCTACATATTACAGAGGTGGACCACAAAGCAAGTATAAATGTAAGATAGGCTGGCAAAGGGAAAATTATATATATTATATTAAAAGCTAACATAAATATAGGTAAGTTTCTACCTGATAAAGTTTAACAATATGTTGCAGACCAGCTCTCTGCTTCTGAATTTTGTGCACCAATCGTTCAATGTCTGATATTCTTTTTAGATGCTGCCTCAGATCTTGGCGAAGCAGAGTGTCCTCTACAAATGCTTGTACTACATCCAGTCTGAAATTTATTTCTTTTACATCTAATAGGGGCTGCTTGAGCCACATATGCAATAACCGTTTTCCCATTCCAGCTGTACAGGTCCTATTCATTAGACCAAATAAACTGAAATTTTTGTTAGCATCAATTTTGCTTTCCAGGACATTAAGTGCCCTCATGGCTGCAGAATCTAACTTCATGTAACTGTCAAGACTGTACCTACGAAGAGTATAATTTCCGTAATTGCTTTCATCTGCAAGTAACTCTGCATACGATAGTAATGCCCCCAAAGCACCAGGTGCAAATTCAAACCCAGACACTAAGTCTCGAACTGGTTCAATAGAACCTTTAACAAGCCTTCCAAGATCCTGTACCAGATCCCTGGTTTTAAACTCGGATTTCTTTCTCTCAGTTAACATCACACCACATTTAGTCAATGCATCACACAACATTCTGTTTTCAATAGATTTGCCGCTCTCGTTAGGCAGAAGGCATTCTTTGCAGCCAAGAGCAACTAATGCTGACTCCACATTTGTAAAGTGACTGTCATCAAGGAATTCAGCCATCCCAAGTACTCTCTTGGTTAGATCAACAAATGCTAACCCAATAGTGCAACCATTTTCACGGAAGTTAAGTGATAGTGCAACAACAACTGGAGAATCTTGCATTTCACTGTTGGCAAACAGAACATCTTCAAAACTTCCAATATTACCAGGTGTCCCACTTTTGACCAGTCTCCAATTAGAACCACTACCTTCATAGAGTTCAAGACTATGGTCTGTTCTCTCCAAAAGTAGATTACGGGCAATTGTTTCAAACATGTTCCTACTGACACTGACACTGGAAAGAACATCTGATCCACTACCCAGTTGTCGCAAAGCAGTAGTAGTGTGGTAGTAGGTCTTAGCAATGAAAGTTGCATTCTCACCATGAACAGTATAGTAGTCCTGAATAATGAAAAAAAGGACCTCTAGTATAATGATGCTTGCCATGATGTAGAAAATAAAGGAGGAATTGAAATAAAGAAGAATCCCATTGAAACAGCATACAGAAAAATCTATCTATCATGGAGAAAAACTAATAATGTACAACAAAAATTGTAGCCAGTATAGTTAGATGATACCCATCTACAAGTAGCACTTTCAGGATGAATAAGATTTATTCGTCATACTTAAACAATTCAAAACTGTCTAACAAATGTATCTTTTTTCTTATGGCACATATTAAAAGTATTATAACCTAGTCCTACCCAAATTACTTCAAGATTAAAATGATTCAGATATCAAATTTTGAAGGGTCACGTTTTATACATTTATTCTTCTTCAGGTAATAAGAAGTATAAGTGAAGTTAAGACGTTTCAGATATCAGAGGTGCCTACTACTTGGCATTTATCTCATTAAAAACACAATAAAGAAAAGATGAATATCAGCCATAAACTTACCCTGCGATCAAAAAACCGAATGGCCCTCGGGTCCTGTAACATAAACATGTGAACAAACCAAATAAATGGAAAACCAATAATGCCAACTTATGATTTGATCGAGATCACAAACTACTGTAGGCAAACAAATAAAAAATGGACTGGATGCATGCACACCCATGTACCTTTTTCTCATGCCATAGGTTTAAGTAACAACAAGGAAATGAAAGATTAGTTAAGCTCACGATGCTCTCAAATTCCATTACACTTAAAATAACAAATGTTGAAAGCAAGTAATATCAAACTTTCACATATGGTATCAAAAGAATTTGACACCATTGTGAAATTTTACATACTTATACCATTTAATAACTTGATGTAAAAGAAATTATCTCGGTGTATCTAACAATAATTATAACGAATTATGATGCAGCTCTTGCATGCCCAAATTTAGAAACTTTAAACAAGAATAAGTAAATGATCAAGCGGTTGGTATTTAGTTTCTAAGAAAGGTATAATGCACAACAATATTAAGTCACTTTAGTAGGGTTTAGAGAAAGAAAAAAATGCTAACCTAATGTAAAATTATATGAGCACGATAAAATGAGAAAAACATAACAGTAAAATACGTAACGATTTTACCTTATAGCTCAATACTTCCAGCAATTAAAAATAGAAAAATGGGGGCTTTTCAGATAATTCTGCAAACACCCTCCCAACAGAACCATTCCCAATTCTGAAAAACATGAACATACAAGACAATATAAAAATGAAAGAAAGAAAGACACTTCACCTTAGGTAGGGTTTTGAAAAACGATAGAAACCCTTGGGCTTGCTTCGTATCTGGCAACAATCAAACCAACAAAAAATAAATTAGCAATCAGCAATTAAAATGAAAATAACAAGAGAAATTTTCATTTTTCTTAGAAGTAAACGAAAAGAAGTAAAAATAAATTTAAAAAAAAAGGGTGTACGATACCTAATTTGAGCTCAGGGAGCTTATTATTGTGATCGTCGAAGGTTTCAACCATTGGTGGAATTCGGGTTCCACGGCGAAAATGAAAGGAGCCAAGTTTTTGTTGTGTACTGTGTAGTGAAAGTGCTGCGTCTCCACTCTCAATTTGAGAACTGAGAAGTGTATATAAAATGAAAGTGTGTCTGTGACTGGTGGCGGGAAATAGTCGCGGGCTTTCGCGGGATCCGCGTGAAATGCACGCGCCGACACCTAGACCAAAACAAAAAAACAAAAATCCTGTAACTTTTTTTTTAAAAGTGGGTTGGGCCAAGCCTCACACGAACATGTCTGAAAGCCCACCACTATAGCTCCAATATGGTTCAAGCCCGATTGGAAATAAATTTTATGTAACTTCAACTTTTATTAATTCGATGACCAAGAAAAAAAAACCAACAAGGATAGTCCGACCAAAAATATACTTCAAATTTTAGGATTTCATTTGATGTGTAAATTAAAATTCTTTGTACACCATCTAGTAATATAAGCTCTGATGTAGTATATCAAGAATAATCTCTTCCCAACACATGGCATCCCTGAAAAGCAGGTTGTTTGGGTGATTTTATTCTTTAAATTGGATGTAGAGAGAAGCTAGCTTGCAAGTCAAATGGAAGAACCCAAATCATTATAAGGACTCTTCTTTGCAGCACTTCACTCGAAGACGCTTTACTCAATCACAGGCAAACCTTCCGTCGGACAGAACCATTTGCAGGTAGCCATCTCTAGTTGGCCAAAAACTAGCTATTGAAGTAAGACACTCCAATTCTTTAGAAGGCCTCATCTTCAAAGCAACCTCCCCAACATGGGACTCATTACATAACGTTAGGTTATTTTATAGTTAACGCCCAATTTGGTCCCTATAAATATCTTCGGTGCTCAGGTTGGTCCCTAAAAATGTTTTAGTGTCACATTAGTCCCTATAAAATTTGGACATTGTCCATGTTAGTCCCTCCATCCAAAATAGCAGTGACAGAGTGACAAAACTCAAAACGACGTCGTTTTAAGCACAACCAACTTGGACATTTTCAGTGACCTAAAATCTACAAATTTTAGAATCTAGTGTTTCGTCTTATCTATCTAACTGATTGTGCACTATTTGCTTGATGTTATGTTCTTATTTTTATGAAGGATATTGTACTATATCCTATTATTAATGAAATGAATTTTATGACAAAAAAAATTATCTCTTTCAAAAATTTAAATAATTAGGATGAGGCAATTGAATGACGTATGCTCTTTGATTTTGATGGAACCTAAAAAGTTTGTGTTGTTGTTTGACTTTGATGCAAACCTAAGAAGTAAAAAAGATATGCATAAAGGTTAATAAAAATATATATACTCATATAATATGCTTTCTAATTACACATACATAAAAGCAACTAGATCTTACTAATGATTACTATTTTTCTATCTAATCATGGGACAGGGCCACCTCTCCCATTAAACTAATGCAAGCAGTGGCAACTGGCACGTTAGAATTAAGATTCTAAACTTTACGAAATATTCTCTCCTTTTCTCGCAGAGGAGTCATCCATAAAACATTACAACCTTTAAATGTGCTTGGATTTTAATTAATTATGTAGGTCCACCAAACATTTAAGTGGATAGAAAAATTCCTCTCAGCTTTGTTTTCAACAATCTTTGTTTATTATTTTTTTCTTCCCTCTATCTTTAAGGATGTACATTTGCCTTTGCGAAATTAATCATCTTAGACTCATTCAAATAACTTAAAAATCTCAATAGACATAATAGTGAGATTGAGATAAAAATAAATGATTATTTGTTAATTTTTAGTTTTTTGCTCCTTTGCAAGAATCAAACACATGATTCCTTAATTTAGTGCTACTAAAAATGTCAATTGAATTACTAATTATTGACGACTTTGTTTATTTAAAAGACTTAAGTTTGATATACGATATAAAAATTATTTACTCAAACACATAATTAAATATTTTATTACATCAATAAAAATATTTTACAATTACTAACTATAACTTCAAAACTTATACGTATATATGATTGATTTTTAGTGTGTCAAAATTAAGTAATATATTTAAAATCGATAATGAACACTTTAATGTTAAATTTTTATATGATTAAAATTATGTGATTTTTTTATTATTAATGCTAAAAGTGAGATTCATTCCAGACTGACATAAAAGATAATCAACGATGAAAAAGATCACACATAACTAATTAACCCACGTAAATATTTAAGAGAGGATCTATTTCTAAAATCATATGCAGATGTTGTAAATAAACCATTTTATGCACATGTGAGGAGGGGAATTTATATTTGTCGTCCCCACCTCTACCCTATTCTCTTTGTCTACGCTAGACACATGAAATGTATGCTTGCATTCATTTCATTGTGTATAATCATTTTCCGTTAATTCTTCGCATAACTTTGTTGTGTATTATTTTTTACCATTTATTTTCGTATGTCATGTGTTAGGTATGAACCACACATTCTAGATCAAAATAAAATAAGTTGCACATTGACGAATCATATAAAAATTTAGTATGGGAGGATTTGTTCCCAATTTTATACAGTAGTAGATATAGGCACTAGTCTTGAAATCCCCCTCCCCCACCCTCTCATGTGACCATTTTGATGGTTTCTGTTTGTGAGCATGCTCAATGATGCTAACACACTAAATCAACACTATTATAGCTTGATGGTTCCCATATCTTTTGTTCCCCTGTTCATAAAGAAACTCAATTCTCTGTCGTTAATTATTGATTAGATCATAGAATTAATGGCAGTCATAATGCACCATGTCATATGCTTGGTAGAAATTTAATGGATGTAGCATCCACTTTATGATGTCATGTGCAATTTATATGGAATTTGGTGGATGTAAAGCTTGAATGCATCATAATCTTTTTGGTGATAAATGCTTCATCTCTTATGATGGTAGTATTTGACATATATGGTCCCTTAAAGTATTTTCCTGCTTTGGATAACCGCATTAAACCAAAAAAGAAGAGTTGCATACTACTTCACATAGATAAGAAGGATGAGACAAATTATGAGATTGAAAGAATAGCTTTGACTTTGATATGGAATATTTTGATTGACTTTAGTATAAAGATATAACCAAAATTCATTAATTATCGGCCTATCAAAATTATAATATCTTTTTAATACCTACTTCTTTAAATAGTGAATTATGCTTTTGATAAAATTAAACAATGAGAAATGTTGATTACATTAATAATATTTTATGTCCAAATAAAGCACATCTAATTTGCATTTAACTACATTCAACTTCAATTTTTTACTTTCTTCTTCCCACTCTCTTTCGCACACGTCTTTTTTATTTTTCATTTTTTTTCTCCCTCTTCTTTCCCACTAGAACCCTTCATTTTCTCTCATGTTTTGATCCACAACCTCCATTTCCATTTTTCGTTTTTTCCTTTTCCCATCTCTAACCTCCTTATTCTTCCTTTTACGTACTCACTGACAGAAACTTTTGAACAAGTATAATCAAACTTTTGGTACTCACATATTACAAACATGGGCTTGGGCCTTCTTCTTTCTTTCATGCTCACATACACAAACTTTAGAACAAACATAAACAAAATTTTAGTACTCACAGACACAAACTTTTGAACAAGCAAAAACAAAATTTCATACTCACACACACAAACTTTTGAAAGAGCAAAAATAAACTTTTGATATTTACTGATACAAACAGGATAGAGAGTGTGACAATTACCTTTTGCTATTTAATTGGGTGTTGGTCTGTTTTATTTTGTTTATATATTTGATAATGTTTGTGTTTGTTTTGAAAAGTTTGTATATATGTTTTAAAATATTTATGTCAAATAGAGAGTGAGTGCATGCGTTTTAGAGTGTAATGGGAAGAGTAGGGAGCATGAGAGAGAGTATAACAATTACTTTTTGCTATTTAATTAGGTGTGAGTCCTGTTCTATTTTGTTTTCATAGTTGATAATGTTTTTGTCTTTATTTTATAAAGTTTGTGTATCTATTATAAAATGTTTGCATCCATGTTTGTCGTTGTATATGTCATATCAAGATATATATTAGTCATACATTTGACGTATTTCAGTTATACACCTCATATTAGTGTAATTAGGTACCTTTTCCTAACCGTGTTCTTAATTAGTAATAAAGCAATGAATCCTTATATCATGTTTTGATTTAGATTCATGTTGTATCTAAACTTGAGTTGCTGTTCTATCTTGATCTTATTGCTCTGTATATGATTCATAGTTGAGTTTAACTAGTATTTATATATTTTAGAAGTCTTCAATAATTACAACACTTATTAGCATAAGTTTTAAGAGTTAATCATCACACATATGTAGTAAAGTTAGGGCACATTGAAAAAGTGCCAATATATTAAGGTTGATACTGGTTAAGACATAAGAGAATGTCTATTAATAATTGTAACAAAATTATATATTTTTTTATTTGTTGTTATTTATTTATTTGAAATAAACATTGAAAAATTTGATGGTCCAAGCAGGGTTATGACTTATATATATATATACATACATATATATATATATATATACATATATATATATATATATATATCATCAATTAACAATCAATGAGTGATTTTCCTGTGTTGATCAATCAATTAATGATTTGGGCTGCGCCATGAATGAATCCCATTATTCTCCGGACATGGTGGTCAACAATCTACAGAGTGTGACTGTGAGATCATGGAACGGAAGGAGTGGAAAGATGCAAGATCAGCTTAATTCGTCTGATTAGGACCCACAGGAGGCACATGCTATACTAGAATTTTCTTGTGTGGTGGTAGACGGCCATGTTGAAAATGGTCTAGGGTGGAGATATAATAAATGGCATTTTAATTATAAATATAAATATGTTACATGAATATCTAATTTTATACACTCATACATACATTATTAATAATACATAAATTTTATTTTTATTAGTGCATAAACATTACAAATTTATAGGTGATATTCTTAATTATACTTAATTAAATGCACAAACATTACAAACATTAAAACACAAACTTTATGTATATAAGTATAGAGTGTATGTATGATGTATATTTTTTTTTGTACGTGTAACAAAACTCTTATAAATAATAGGTTCTTTTAAGGTGAAAGTTAAAATATTATTTATTGTGTGATACGCATGATATCTCATATTTAATATGGCAATTTAGGAACACGAAAGAGTTAATCTCTCCTAATAGGAGTTTAATACGTGCATCTAAGTTTTAGACAGAAACTACTATGGATATGAATTGTCATGGAGTACTAAATGTTGGTTTTGATGTCTTTTATTTTCTGTTTGTATTTGGGGCTTTGTTTTGTTTTGAGACTAGAATAGCTACTTGAGCGTTTAGGACTGGTTGTTGTTGCCAAGACCTGATGAATGTTACAATCGAAGATGATAATAATAATAATGATGATAATTTGTCTGCTCACAGTGTAGCACTATACAGAAGCATAGCTGTTATGTCTCAACATGTGAAATTCATAAATGTTCAAAAGGCATTTTTTTTCTCATTTTTTTTTTGTCATTTGGTAGATTTCTATTCGGAACAATATAGGCATATCGCTTCTAAATCTTTTTAAAGATACATAGTTAGCTCAAAATCGGGGCCAATGCATATTTCTTGCATCTCTCAATTTTTTTTAAGTAAAGAAATTAATTTTAAAATTATCTCAAAACATGAACAATTTTAAACCTTTTGTCACTTTTTTTTTTATTTCAAACAATGTTTTGTTTCTGATGTATCTATAGAAAAAGAACCAAATGCTAATAGTGGCGCCATTTTGGTTCCCGAATAGTAATTGTTAAGCAACATACTGTTTCTTAAAGTGATGCTCGGGAATTTAATTTGAACTTTGGACATTAGTAGTAGTTAGTATGGTATTGTAATTCACTTCCATTGAGGCTGACAATTTTTTTTTTTTGGTTTAAAGTTGAAAAGGTTTTATTAATCTTGAGATTGATCAGAGTGATTAATTGAATATTTCATATCTTACTGCCTCTCTGAAATGAAATATGTTAACTTGTGCTGTAATTTGTATGCGTATCAGGCCAAGAAGAAAAGAAAAAGGGGGAAAGACAATACCGTTTAGTATGAGACTTGAAAAGACAGATTTCTTTTACTCCATCTCTGATTGCAATATCATTTATTAACGCGACAGTGCTCTTGATAGGAAAGGCAGTAAGAAAAATTAGATAATTTTTTGAAAAAACCTAAAATTTATCCCTATAAATTTTTCCTTTAATCGATTTTGCACTTAACAAAAATTATTTGGACAAAATTGTCTATTCTAACAAAAATTGTTTCTATAAAATACAAAAGTCAATCAAATTAGTCCCTTCATAAAACATAATTATGTAAAATTTTCAGTCAAAATTATTCCGATAAAACACAAAAAACAGTCACTTTAATCTATTCTTTATCTGTCATGTTAACAATAATTACTGTTAGAAAATTGACGAAAGAGTTAATTTGACTGACTTTTATATTTTATAGGAATAATTTTGACCGAAACAAAAATTTACAGAGATAAAATTAAAGGATTTTTCCCCCTAAATTTTTATATACTCTTCTCTCTTGCTCTTATTCATTTATTACTTAACACATTAGTAAATGTTGGCTACTTTTATCTCTAACGGTACTAACTTTCATTCTTACCCCAAATGTATAGTTGTATGGGTAGTTTTGGCCTAAAATAAAAAAAATAGACGTTTTTACTGTTTTGCTCTTGCCAGATGAACAAATTACCAAAACAGTACATTTGTTCATTCTAGTAATTAATAATAATAATAATAATAATTAACAGTAACGTACCAAAATGAACAAATGTACTGAATGATAGAATATTAATAATAATAATAATAAATTCTTATTTTGTCAATTTTTATCCTATATCAACCTAATTGACAAGATAAGAGTTTATTATTATTATTAATATTCTATGATTTCTTATACGTCACATTTTTATTAAGTCTAACCCACTATCTTATGTTTGATTAACTTATCCATTAAAATGATTGATAAAAATGTGTTAATGAATTAACTTATTCAATCTCGTGTGTATGTCAAACTCTATAAATTAAGTAATAGTGAACTTAATAAGTTTATTCAATCAAACCTAATCTAAAGTGCTAAACGGACCCTTACTGAAATATCAATAAGTGATGAGCGTATTGCTTAGTGGGAGAAAGAAGGCTAAATCGTATTTATTAAATTTAATTGGTTCAGATTTGATTAAAACAAAAATTCTGAAGCCAAACTAACCAAGCCAATTTGAATACTTTCTCTACTTAAACCCGAACCAAACCCTCCTACAAAGAAAATAATTGATGAATTTTTGGTGGAACAAGAAACGATATGAAAGCATCACACATAGCCAAGATATACATTAGTAGAAAGCAGAGAGATGATTTTTTGTCTCTTTCGAGGAGAAAGGAAGCAGGAGTGATAAACATTGGGCATGCGCAGCAGATAATTTACCTTTTTTTCTTTTCTTTTTATACTGAAACAATTATAATCACAAGGTGGAAAGACGATGGAAAGTCAACATTTGCTGCTCATAAAGATATATACAATTAGTTGTCAAATGAGATTAATTTTCATATGTTCACTATCAAATTCTCGCTGATTCTTTACGTGCCCTCATGGATAAATACATTTTTTAAAATTAAATGTTATTATTTTTTATAATTGTTTTAAATAAATTTATCGAACTTTGTCATCCTTTCATATTTTATATAATTATGATAAACTTTTTATTGAAAAAATTAATTTATAAGAGGTTTAGAGATTTACGAACTATTTAAATTTATAATACACTTCCTTATAAATATTATATTGAAGAATATTAATTTATCAAATTAGATCATATGACATGTCAACGTGTCATATTATACCACAAAATGATGAAATTTTTTGATAAATTTAGTTCTAAAAATTGTCAAAATAAAGAAATTTAGCCAGAGGAAGAATTTATCACATGGGACATGTGACAAACTATCAAAATTCTTTTAAACCGCCATCCATGTGGTGCCACACAAGTAAAAGTGATTGAATTTACCTTTACTACTTTAAAAATCTCTTGTGTAATAATATATTATTGGATAATAGTATAAAATTCTTTTACATTTGTCGATATATAAAAATTATTTTATTGTCAAATATATAGTATGATATATACAAGGTTATAAAAAGCGAGAGTTCACTCAAAAGCATTTGAGATCTTGTAAAAACAAAGTGTAAAAATGTAAATTTTACTTATTGTAAAGGAAATAATTTTAAAATAATATATGAACTTACTTGTATTAATATATAAATATTTGAGTAATTTTTTAGATCTAAAACCACACAAATTTCACTACACAATATCTTCACACAATTCATAAGTAATAAAAAAGAACCATTTTTATAGTTAGCGTGATAATCAAAATACTAGGTTGCATGTATTACTTGGTTGAAGGTTAAAGAAGCGGTTCAGTTTCTTGTGTGATGTGTTGTTCCAATCTAGCATGATGTGGCTCAGGTGAGTGGTGGCAACTTGAGTGGATGAAAGAGGGTTAGAGTGCAGAAGTCAAGTAGAGATAGTTTTCAAAATACTCAAAATATATTATAACATTAAGGTAACAAAAGTTTCAATTTTTTTAAGAGGTCTACGGAAAGTCTATTTCAATTGGGCTCTTATTGAAAAGTTGTCCCAATTTATGAGTCTACAAAAAATGTTGAGGAATGCCCATTTTATAGTTCATATAGGATATAAACAAAAAAAAATGCTTTATGATCAACAAAAGCAAACTTTTAAGGCTTTTATTTTTTTAATGTGTAAAATGCTTGGAAGCACGGACACCTTATGAGACTTTTGTGTCCGCATGTCCGACACATGAAAACATTTGTTTGACACACATGTCTCATATGTCCAAATTTAAAGCTCATGATTGACGTGTCCAGGTGTGTTTGGGTTGTATCTGGCAATTTTTTTAGGTTGTGTTGAGAAAAAAATATTTTAAACACTAAATACTTTATAATAATATGGACTCTAAGAATATTAGAAATTACTGATACATAAAACTATATAGAATTTACTATATATTTTGAAAGAGGTTTTGAGAATATTGAAAATTAATAACTTGACATAAATGAAAATAATAAGATATTATTGTAAATTTTGAATTTTATACACACATACATGCATGCATATTGTGTCCATGTTTGGCATATTTTTGAAGTTAGTGTGTCCCAGTGTATCATGTCGTTTCACTTGTGTAGGTGTCCGTGCTTCGTCGATAAATTATATCAATTGTTTTTTTACTTTACTTTACTTTTGAAAAACATTTAAAGCCTTTTTTAAGTATCTCAAACGTCAAAACAACTGCTTTAAACATTTGAAGCGAGTTTTTAATTACATTAATAATGAGAATATATATATTTTTTTTCAGTTAGACAATTTAGATTCGAGATGATTTAAATAAGATTTCTGCTGCTAATAAGAATTGGGAGAAGACTTGTACAGGGAGACTTGTGTTAGGGGCAATTTGAATCTGAGACACAGAAAAAATAAAGAATGGTTTAGATTATACTTAAAAAACAATTATACAATAATTTATATTTATATTTTAATAATATGTTATTTGATTAATTAATTTTAACCTTTATGACTTTTATAATTTCCACATTAATGTCGATACTGATTGTTCTCTCATGGTATTGTTCCCCTCCCTCAGGTCCGTCGCACTCGCACCAATCAAATCCAAATTCAACAACATCAAAAACCAAACAACACCATGGACCAAACAACGTTAAACTTCAAAATATATATATATATATATATATATCTAACACAAAGACAAACAAAACCAAGAAGGTGGAGCTGATATATATGGGTTGGTTGTGAATCTGCAATCTTAAAGAGAGATCGTTGATGAGGCGAAGGTCCTAGGAGAGGCTGTAGCCGGAGAAGGGTGACAGCGGTGGTTGCCATGGAGATGAATTGCAGTGGGCAAAAATGTGGTCAAGGGTGCAGGGGTGGCTGACGGTGGTTCGTTGGCGGAGGTGCTAGGAGTGCCAGTAGGAGAAGGGAGGAAGGGAAGAGAGATGAGAAGAGAAAACAAAATGAGGGCAAAAAAATAATTTTGTTATTTTTCTTTATTATAAAATTACAAAGACCATTTTGGCCCATAACACAACTTGCATAAGGGAAAAAGGTTCCTAAGAATTGAGTTTAATGATTTAAGTGAGTTTTATTTTTTCAAAGAGAAGATCAATGTGATTCATGGGAATGGAAAATTATTTTTTAGTCAACAGTTTATCATTTCGTTTGAGCTCAGTTATTGTGAAGGAATTATAATCGTTGTGAACAGAAAAAAAAAATTCAATGTTTACTCTAATGAAAAGTTGAAAATCGCAAAATATTATACGTACTTCTATTCATTAATTAGGTTTTGATTTTTATAGTTCTAATGTATATTATAAGTACTTATCCAAATATTATTCCATTGAATATCAAGATTCTAATAAATAAAATTTAAATGAATTAATCTTTTATTAAACGGGACAACTAACATCTTAATGGGTATAAATAAAAAATTAGATTGTAATCTAAATAAAACAAATAAAAAATGTATGGATACATGATGATGATGATGATGATGATGATAGTTATAAAACAAATAAATAAAAACACAAGGAGTGATATTAAGAATAAAAAAATTAAAACTTATAAAATTAAAAAAAAAAACAGATTAAAATATATATGTGTGTGTGTAAGAGAGAGATGAAAATGTGCATGCCCATGAAAAAAAAATATATATGTGGATCAGTGTAGAGGAGTACAAATTAGTCATATAAGTAGTTAAAGAATGTTGGTAAGCAGAAGTTGATGAACGAAGGCTGACACAAGCTTAGGGATCCAATGCAGCTAACAAACATTCTTAAGTCCTCTGATTCAATGTATTTGAAACACAACTCCCTATAATACAATCTTATATATTTAATCTTTTGAGTCTCCTTAAAATCATCATGATATACAAGACAGCATAAAAGTTAAGACCAACAAGATGTCATGTCAAAAAAGCATATGGGTTCTTTATCGATTTACACTATGTTGTCTTTACCTTATTGCCGTGGCCAAACGAAGGATATCCCTTTGTTAAGTGTATATACTTTTTTATATTATTATTATTAATTTTTTTTCTTTGACAATTCATATATAGTTTTATAGTAATATGCTCAATTTATTTACAGATAGATATATTTTTTTATGCAGACTGATAGATATATGCTAGTACTATTCTTTGTATCATTTTTTTCTGCCATTTTTGGAGAACTCATTATTGAGAATTTGAGTTATATTACTGGTTTCCTACAGAGAATTACTGAAATCGTGCATGTATTGTACTATCTGAAGATCTCATTTATCTAATAAGTGAATTTCATGAAAAAATTTCACATCACCAAGAGTTATCTAAACACCTTCACTGTATTTATGTTATGTAACTAGAACCTTCAGTTATTGATACATAGGTACCCAAATAAAAAGAAAATTTAGAATGAAAATGTGGTGTTAATTTTGTAATGAAAAAAAAATAACATTTCTATTTGCCAAAAAAAACTCTTAAAAGGCAATTTGTAACTTTAACCGGGTAAGCATTTATTGCCACTCTTATTTTAATGACAACCAGAAAATAAAATATATAAAAATTAAAATTTTAACAAATTAAATTAAAAGCAAAAGTTAATTAAAATCATAATCAATGGTATAAAATAATTAATAGTAAATTATTGTGTTAATTATCAAATAACGTTGAGAGTATTTTGGTGATATAATTAGAAATCTATTATCTATTATATATATAAAACATAAGATTGAGCATTAAAGAAAAGTTTCCCTTGTTTAACCATAAACTTTCAACTATAAATGAATTTTATTCAAAAAATATTTAATAATAATATTAAATTAAAAAATTACATAATAAAATAAATACGAATTCAAGTATATCATTTATTCACAATTGATGTTCAGATTTTATAACTTATTTTTTAATTTTTAATTTCAATTTAAACATCATTTATATTTAAATGTTATTCTCAATTTTTCATAAATGTCTCCACTGATACCATTTCACTCGAACCCCAAAGTGTTGGTCGCAACATTCGTAGCATAAAAAATTGGCCTTTTGAGAAATAAATGATAATTACTCTATCTACAGATTTTATAATTAAAGACTCTAATTTTATCCACATCAAAATATCTAAACTCTTACCCTATCCTACCTTACACTACTCGCTACTTTCTAAAAATTATGTTTATATTTACATAAAAATATAAGTGTCAACTACAAAAATAATAATTATTATTATTTTAGTGCATGAGAACAACATAATTTAAAATAAGAACAACACAATTCATTAACATTTAAATCACATATAGTCATGGTAACACAATAAAATCAAGAATATTAAAGTGAAAATAACAAACTTCTTTAGACAAATAAAATCAATAAAAGTAGTTTTCACCTTCTATTCATATTTATTTTATAATTAATAAATGAAAATAGAATAACTACATATATACATTAGTCCTCAAGAAATAGTTTTACATAAAGGAAACCTTTACATCACAAGTTATGTACAAGGAAAATTTGGATATAATTGTAGAAAAATGACCTCAAAAATCAAAGAGTTTAAACCTCATAGAAGATGATGATGTGTGAAAATATAAGTATGGTCCAAATAAAATTAAGGAGATCGAAGAACAAATAAAATTTGAATATAGTAGTAAAATAAAAAAATATGATAAAAAAACATAATATATATAGTGTGGGTAGGGTCAGAGTGGGTACATTAAAACCTTAACCCTACCATAACTCGTGAGGGTAATTTTGGGTAATTATCTATGCGAGTAATTATCCATTGAAGAACGAGTTTTTACCCTACCCATCATGTTGGGTTAGGGCAAGTACCCGTGAGTAGGGCAAAAATTGCCATCCCCAATACTGACTTCCTTAGAGGTTCAATAAAATTACACTAATATCTCCACTATTTTCATAAATTAACTCACTTTTCATGATGCCCACGAACATTTTCTAATGATAACACAATTAGACGACATTTTTTTTTCCATTATGCCTTTCACATTTTCACGCTTAATTAGTAGGGGATGTCATTTTTCATTTGGGGGGGTCGTTCTAATTTATGCAAATAGAAGGAGTGTCAGTGCAATTTTTTGCTACAATTTGTAAGTAATCTAATTAGGGTTAGAGTTACCTAAACCAGAATGTAGATGATGATGTCATACACGAAATGACCTTGAAGGCTTTAGACTATGGGAAAAGAAAAGAGCAAGGGTTGTAACTGCATAGCACTCTAATGCTCAAGTAAACATGGATAAAGGCACTAAAGAGTAATGCGGTAGAATGTGTGTACTTGGTTTAGGATATTAACACAATATAGACGAGATATAGGAGACATAGCAGTTATTCCCTGTTACCTCAAAGTAACCATGTACCTCCTAATCCTTCCTTCTAATTGGTCATAACTGCTTCCTTGATAAAATGGCCAACTTATCTCTTGTTAATTTGAATTCAAAAAAGTAGACGTTGGTGATCAATCTTTTAGCAACATCGATTGGACTTGATGTAGGTTATGATCCAATTTCGACCTTGGATGGCCTCATGACCCAATCCCAAACTCATTGGACTAGACTCTTAAGAATATAACAGCTAGAAATCTTCTTTTTCAATGATTCAAATAAGGGCTTAAACCCAAAATTAGGCAAACAAATGCAATTTTAGAGCCACCAACCGAGACTCAACCATACTCGACTCATATAGGTCATGACTCTTTAAAACCTCTTAAGGGAAAACCTAGTGTGACAAAATCTAAGAGAGGAAAAAAAGGGTACACAACCTACATAAATTAAGGAAAAGAAAACTATAAACAAACAACAAATAGAACTGCAAACACAACCCTAAACGTTATCCAAAAGCAATCCCAAACATTATCTCAAATGCAACCAAAAAAATGCAATGCAAAAAGCATCCAAACACAACTGAATTACAGCCAAAACCTAGCTCCACCAAATGGTCCATAACAACAGAAAATGATCCAATCTCAAGTTTGAAAGATAAAAGGCATGGGGTCCTCTAGATGTAGGGTTGGGGATGAAGAAGATTGGCTCTTCTATAGAAAACGACGAGTTTGAGGAAGAAACTGGATGCGTCACCACTCCATAGAAAACTGCCGCCACCCCACCCAACCTTGAACCATCTTTGCCAACCTTTACCATAGACATGAGTTCAAGGAACGGGGAGATAGATTCTACGAGATAGAAGGTAAGCCACCAGTGCACATGAGTCGTTGCAATCTCTGATCTGGCTAGACAACACCAAAAATGAATCAAGTAAAGTTGCATGAGCGCGAATGTTGATTTGTCAAGCAGTACATGCAACAACCCTTCAACGTCGTGCAACGACAAAAACAAGTTTGGCTCGACAAAATATACTAGATCTGCTATACTCCTAAACTCAATCACCCAGGAATGCCTTGTTCACTGACCATCGATGGTGCTAAAGCCATATCAACAAAAACATGGTAAAGAGAAAGGATAAAAGGGGAGGAAGGAGATTAGGGAAGGGCTCACCGCTGCCTGAAGATGGTGGCAGCAACAACCCCTAGGGTTAGGTTAGAAAGAGGGAAAGTTAGAACAGAAAAAAGAGAATCTCATTTAAGTGTAGATATTAGAATGTAAAAAATTATAAAAGGGGAACAAAATAAACATAATCAAGAAGAAAACTAAATTAACACCTAAAAAAATTATTTGGAACTTCATGTATAATATTTGTGACACTAAAAGGATTTACAAATCAAATTAAGTATTGCCTTGCTGTTACATGCCCTTGAGAGTATTCTATGTATATTAAAAAAATCTTATTTGGAGTTTAATTATTTCTCAATTGCTGCAAAAGGGTTTAGGGGAGGGAATGCTGCTGTATTTCAAATCAAGATTAGGAAAATTAACAAGAATTGTACCAAGATTAGGAATATTATTTTTTGTCCATATTGCTTACTTTATCTTATCAATTGATGGAGCAACCCCCCTATAGGTTGAAGTGTACTAGATTTAATCCTCAAATCATTGGGGCCTATCAATTAATATTGATTCGAGAAGGTTGTCTAAGGGTGTGAAAGAAGCTTTGGGGACATCTAATCAAATAATAGCTGTAAAAAGATAACCTAATGCATATGGAGATCATGCTCTTAATTAATTAAACTCCAAGTAAGCAGACAAATTCATCTCATAATGGACCAATCGGTTATGCTTTTCTGCCAAAAGCTACTTCAATAATAGCTACAGCTTCAGCCAAAAAAATCCAAAAGACGAACCAAACAATCCCACACCTTGTTACCTAGCTACTTCACAGAACATGAACAACATAGTCAATTCCTCTGTTGTGTTGAGGGAAAAGCCAAAGGAATACTCCAATGGATAAAAATTGTATTGTTACCTCAGGTGTATTTGTATGTATTGTGTGCTGAATAGCTTTTTCTGTGTGTAAAATAAATTATTTATATTTATTAAATATGAGATATTGTATCAATTTATTACTTTTTAATTATTAAATAGAATCTCAATAATATATAGGTCTTATTATAATTTTTATTTCATTTAATAGTGAATGAAAAATAATTTAACACAAAAAGTTTAACGAGAACAAGTAATTATTCTAATTGTCAATGAAATGCCCTAATGACTAGCTGTGTCTTTTTCTTATGGCCCACATATACCATAGGACGGTCCTCGGCAGATATATACATCATGCATGCCTGGTTGGACATCAATTAACCATATAGATATTTTGAACCTGATGAGTAAAACCATTGTATGGGCTTGACTAGACTATCAATTTAATCCTTTGAGCATACACGTGACAACAATTTAGACACTTCAAAATTTATGATATATATATATATATATATGTATTTTTTTAAATTAAGTGATATCAAATTTAGTCTTATGTTAGAGGTGAAAATAATGTCATAAATATGATATATGAAATTATTTAATTTTTTTTGGTAAATATGGAACAATTTAATTTGATGTCACCTAAAGTTTTTGAAATACTTATTTAATATCACAATTACGTCTTTAAAAAACTAAATTGAGGTGAGGTTAGGTATATCTTTGAATGACCAAGTTAAAAATCTTACGGGTTTGTTACCCATAATTAAGACTCTGCAATGAATCCTGAAAAGTTAACACAACTAGTTTCTGCAACAAAAGAAACAAATATTTGTTTTAAAAAATAAAAGATAACAAAAATTCCAGCACGCATCAACCTCAACATTAGTTTATTTGGTCCTTAAACCATTTGTATTCATATTCTACACATCTTAACACTAATGGTTTACATTAAAAGAAAAAGATTTTGAATCTAAAATTTTACGTAAAAAGACGTGCCAAATGAGCAACATTTTGTACACATTTAATTAGTTAGAAAGAAAAAAAAAGCCTAAAGAGCATATATTACTAACAAGGTGTTGGTTTGAGGGAAAAGAAATTGAGCCTAAAGTATGTAGTCTTAGATTTGCTTTCATGGTTCAAGCGTATGGAAAAAAACACAGTTGAGAAGGATCCCCGATCAAGTGCCTCATTGTATTTTAGGATACTAGATAATCAGTTACCGTAATAGGGGATAGTAAACTTAAAAAGTTAATGCAGATTTTAGTTTTTTAAAATGTATGTGTGACTCACTTTAATTTATGAAAATAAAATAAACTAACATTTGGATCTCTGAAACTGTATGATGTAAGTTATGTTAGTTCTTCATTTAATTATTACTATTCATATTTTTATTAATTTATCACATTAAATGAGGTTGTATTAAGAATTGAGGTTACAAATGAAATTGCAGTACAATTTAGGGTTTAAAATAGAAGCGTTAATGATCGTAAGTTTCAATTGCTGCCACAATTTTATTTGAAACTAATTGTTTCTATAGTCTCATTTAATATAACAAATTAACAAAAGCATAACAACATAACAAATGATAATGAATTGAAGCACTAACTTGACCTATAATTTATAATTTTAAGAATTAAAAAGTCAATTTTTGAATTTCAATATTAAAATAACTCACGCCTATATTTTCATAAGCCAAAATGAGCGTTAACTCAAAAGAGAAAGTTCACACACACGCGATTATTAAACTCTCGAGTTAACTCGTAAACTCTTCTCGAGTTAACTCGTAAACTCTTACGAGTTTATAATTCTACTACACAAAATGAGTTAACACTCATGTAAACTCTGTTTTGGTAAACTCGTATGATTTTAACTAAAATCTTGATTTTATTAGCTACAAGTTAAAATATACTTACGAGTTTACCTTAAGTGTCATGTATTAAGGTATCTTTTATGATATTTCTTTCATTTATTTTATTTTAAAGTTAGCATTATTCAATGTTAATTAAAAATATAACATTTAATCATGTTTACGTAAACTTTTACGAGTTTATGATTCGAGTTTATTACAGCTTCACGAGTTTACTTAAACTCTCAAATTTGACAAGCTTGCACACACATTACATTGTTGAAAAAATAATTGTATAGGCACAACTTTAATAGCTTATTCTCAAGCACACACCAATCTATCACCACTTTAAATGCACATTTTCTCTCTCCTCTCCCCACTCTCTCATGCTCCTCTTCTTTTTCTTCTTCTCCTATTCTTTGTTCTCTCTCTTCTCCTCTCATTCTTTCTTCATTTTTTTTTTCATTTTATCATAAACATTTTTTTCTCATTTGTTCAATTCTTCTAGTTCATTTTTCTTCATTTATCGCATATATTATTTTAATATAATTTTTTCTTCTTAGTAAGACATTATGATTTCAGAGTTTTCATTTTTGTATTCGTTTGTGAAACTTTTTAGTTTTTCTGGTTGTTAAAAAGTTTGTGTATGTGTTTAGAAAAATTTCTGCATTATTGTTCAAAAGTTTATACATATGAATACCAAAGTTTTCTTCTTCATGTTTATTTTCATTTTTGTTTCTGTCAAATTTTTTGTTTTTGGTTGTTCAAAAGTTTGTGTACGTGAGTACCAAAATTTTCTTATTCTTTGTTTTTGTTTCATTTTTGCCTTATTATTTATTTTTCTTGTTAAAAAGTTTTGAACATCCTTTAAAATGTTTGTGCATAGTAAAGAGTGAGTCCACATGTTTAGAGTGTGAGTGAAGAGCAAGAAAGAAAGCGCGACGGTTACTTTTTGCTATTTGATGCACATGTTAAAAATGTTTAAACATGTGTGTAAAAAAAAATTGTGTTCAGTACAACTGTGTATACTATACATACGTCATACGGGAGTTATAATCGGTGTACACTATAAAGATATCCTAAATGAAGTTGGTGGACCACACATTTTTCGCGAGTTGCTTTAAAAGAAGAAAAAAAAAAAGAAGAAAAGAATGCGGTTCATCCCCTCAGAACCAACAAACCCTGCTGTGAAAAAAACGAAAAGGAAAAAACAGTTAACTCCTAAAAGTAAAATGAGTTGAAAGCTTGCAAGTTGCAATTTCAATTTTAACCACAAATGTTTTCTTTCCCCTTTCTCATTTTCGGCACAGACAGCGAATAAAAAAAAATCCCCCCATCCACAGAGAGATTAAAATTGAAAGCTCTTAAAAAGAATCAACCATGACTTTTGTAGAAAGAATTTATTGCCCACCTCTCACAATCAATCAAGCAAGCACTACATTCTATCATCTCACATCACAACATATATAGCATACATTTGTATAAATATAATGTCCTATATGTCAGTTATATATGTATGTATATATTCAGCAATATAGGTAGGTAGCTGCTTTTGGTTGTGTCATAGTTATCTATCTATGTAGGAGTGGTTGAAAGCAACCCGAGAACAACCACTCTTAGCTTTGCCATATTTATGCATTGTGTGGTCCTTGTAATTATGCCCCCTCCATATTAAGTGGTCTCGATGGAGACTACTGCTATACCCTATAGACAAAAGTGGGGAGGACGGCATGTATAAATGGAAAAAAATGGGCAAAGAAAAATTGTGAAGCAAAAAATAATTTGTGTGCGTACTATTAGGAGAGAAGAGACTAGGGAGTGCTTTCAAGTGTGGATTGGACTATTGCCATTTTGACAAACAAGCATACATTTGAGATGATGGGAGGGTTTTTTTTTGGGAAGTAATTGGCAAGTTGCAATTGGCTATGGAGCTAGGGTTTGGAAAGAGGGTCACATTCCTTTTTTTTTTGGATTCTTGTTAAGGATATTTATCGTTGAAAACAATAACTAATTAATATCTCTTTTGAGAGTTCGAGTTTCTTAAAAATGAATATATCTTTGATTATAAGTCATGTTTGAATTTTTAACTAAATGCTTAAAAAACTTAGTTATCTCAAGCAAGGCTTTGGGAAGAGGGTCATATTGCTAGCAACAAGTAACATAACATATCCCAGTGGCAAGTACAATTTGCAAAGCACAACTAGTGCTGCACTCCCCCAAAATTTCTCCTATCTTTGCTTTTTGATTGATAGATAATCATAATTGACAGAGAAAGAAAGAAAGAAAGAAAGAGAAGGGGGGGCTACTAGCTATAAAGATTCAATGTAAGCATAAGCGATAAGCACGCATGGGAAGACCCGATCCAACAAAAAACATTCTCAAAATTCTGATTGATACATACATAGACATCTATTACTACCTCTTGGGGGAGATGGGGGGATAGGGAGGGTTGGGTTAGTGATGGCGCATCTCTTTTTTTGTGAAAGTGACGTCCTTTGAAACCCCCCCTCCCAGTCAAAGGGATCAGGGAGCATTGCCTACCACCATTTTGCTTTGTTTCAAGCCCCTCCTCCCACCTTTGCCTTTGGGGAGTGGCAAATTATTGTCCTTTTTTTCTCTTCACACCACCTCCACCATTCTCAGCTTTTTGTAGGGTTACACCAACAGACACGTGGAGGTTCAGGAACAACAGTGCCGGAAAATTATAACATTATTATAACTCCAAACTTCATTTTCATTCTAGTCTATTCTATACATCTAAAAGTAATCCCTTGTGTAAAATGAGATATCATGCTGCTTTTTTTTTTTATTTATATATGAATAACTCATATCTTATCCATTATATATCAACTGAAATTTTAATAATAGAATGTAGCTTAATTGAATTTTTTTTAATGATAATGAGACGTGAACTGATACTATTTTTTAGATAAATAAAGCAACTTCTTGCATTAAAAATAAGCTGAAGCAAAAAAATAAAATAAAAATAATAATACAACTAACGTATACCGTGTTTTGTACCAGATGAGGACAATTAACATTTTTTGTTATTTTCTTCCTTTATCTATCAATATATATTTAATCTTTTACCCACCATGTCAACTAACTCAAAAAAACTCTTAAGACGCATTTAAGGGAACGATTTCTCTCACCACATGATATTTTACTTTCAACGCTCGAGTTCAATACTTCTAATTAAGACATTAGAGCTCTTTTCCATTCTGTTAAATATATGCGTTTGTGCTTTTAGTATTTAAATATATTTGTAATAAAATTGATATTATATATTCAGAAGCAAAAATATTATGAACAAAGTAATTAAGATCAGGCCTTATTATTTTCTTTTCCATAAAGTTTGAACTTATAACCCCCTGTGATCTATAATCAAATTTCTCACTAAGCGATCTTAGTTATGAGTATGCGTAACTGCAAACTATTGAATTTGTACAAATGAAAGAATCTCTTCTTGTGTGAGTAAAGAAGGCAAAGGGAATGATAATATAATAAAGGAACTAGATTGTTTGAGTTATGTGAATCTTCCCATAAAAAGTCATGGCATGTGACATCCCACTCCTACTAAGCACCACTGATATGTGTGGGGCAAGGGGGAATAGATAGATAGATGAACATGAAACTTAGTCCATGCAAGGTCAATGGGAAGTCTGGTAGACTAGCAAATTAAAGTTTTCCTTGGAGAGAGATGGAAATATTAATATTTTATGTTTAGGCACAAGAAGTAATTCTTTTTGTATCGACTCAAATCTCATTTACTATTAAACAAAATTTTAATATTGTATAACTAACTTATTAAAATTTTATTTAATAATAAATGAGACGTGAGTTAGAACGGTATCACACATAAAATAAGTAATTTAAAATATTTCTATTAAGCACACTTGTAATAAAGTTAATTAAACTCAAAATAAGCTAATGAGACTTACTTTTATTATAAAATGTGCTAAAGTTTGAGATATTAAAATTATATTCATACATAGTAATTTATCAGTATAGGGACATAAAAAATGATAAAGAATCTTATTTTTGTTATATTTTAACTTAACTTATCATCTTACTTATTTTATATGTAAACTTATCAAAATTTAAAATTAGATTAATTAAAGAAATAAATTTAGATTTGGCTAAATACACGTATAACATAAGGAAAGAACAAGTTACGCTAAAAGATAAGAATCTTAGGCACTTCTCGTTAGAACATAGGACGAAGTGGTGGGGGATAGAGGAGGAAGGTGATAAGGGAAGTGTTGGTATTTTAGTTCACTGTCAACTCGCACACTCTCACACAGACACACACACACACACAAACACACATGACACAAGACACACGCACCTGTGCGCACCACGTGAAGTGGCACAACAACAAGCCTCAAAAGCCTTTTTTCTATCCACTCACTCATCAACTACAAACACATTATGTCATTCATTGTAAAGAAAACTTTTTGGTAAAAGAAAACGATTAAGAAAAGGGATGGATGCCCCTTGTCTCCTACAATAAATAAATTGCCCCTTGATGCCTGTCTTTATCTCTTTTACACACACATTATCTCTCTCTCTCTCTCTCTCTCTCACTATCTATCTCTCATTATCTATCTATCTCAAGGAGGAGCAGCAGCAGCAGCTCCCTCATAATTCAACCCTCATGCCTATAAGGGTATCATTGTCTCTGTGCTGTCATTCTCATAAACTGTATAGTACTTGCTCGAAGAAGGGAAGCCAAATTGTACAATACACGATCCCTCCCTCTCACACAGACACACACACACGAGAGCTATAGCTAGCACAAGAAACGTACATACGGTTGTGTCCCTCTCACTCGTTCACCTTCCTCTTTAGGGTAAAAGGAAAGGGAAAAAGAGAAGGAGTAAAGAGTGAGTGTGTTCCTTTACAAATTAAGGCCACCATAAAAACTAGTTAAAATGAGCTGAAAAGGATGGAATAGGTGAGAGTGAAGAAGATGTCGTTCTCATTCCAGCTTTGGTAGTCCCCAACCAAGCACCATCACGAGCACCAAGGCTAGTTAGGGTTAATTTCTCTGTTTCCTTTTTGGTGGAGAGGGTGCAATTTCCTTGGGGGCCGGTCAGAGATACACACACATAAACATATATGATGTATCCCTCCTCCAACAACGGGAATGACCTAATCTCTAATTACCCTATCCAACCATTTAGGCCTTTTCCCACCGAAAGCAACCCCTGTAATTCCTCCTCGAAGCAAGAGCTTGAATTACAATTGCCCAATTATGCCCTCAGCAACAACAATCTCCCTCCTTTCTCCTTTTTCCAATTCCCTTACTCTCCCTTCGAAGACAACAGCGATATTAATTTCCAACCCCATCGTGACGACCTCCTCGTCCACCACCAATCTCCACCACTTCCGGAACCCGCTCTAAGAACCGTGGATTCCAACAAGGCGCCGGGAACAAGCGGCGATCAGATCCCGGCGGTGAAGAGCAGGAGATCAAGCAAGAGGGATCGGCACAGCAAGATCAAGACCGCCCGCGGGCTGAGGGACCGCAGAATGAGGCTGTCCCTGGAAGTGGCGAAGCGATTCTTCGGGCTGCAGGACATGCTTGGGTTCGACAAGGCCAGCAAGACAGTGGAATGGCTTCTCAACCAAGCCAAAGGAGAGATCAAGCAGCTCGCGAGGGACACCACCTTGTGCGCAAAGAGCTCATCTTCCACATCAGAATGCGAAGGGGTGTCCAGCTTGGAAGAAGGGGAGCCAGCAGCAGCGGCGGCCCCCAGATCAGTGAAGAGGAGTAGAGCCACCACCAGCAGCAAGGCTGCTTGCAGAAGGAGCCCGCTCAATCCCATCGACAAGGAGTCGAGGGAGAGGGCCAGGGAGAGGGCCAGGGAGAGGACTCGGGAGAAGAAGAAAATGGTTGTTATCAATCAGGATGATTCCAAGGCGGTTGCAACAACCCTCAGCAATTTGGGCAGTTCAATATGGAACCCGTTCGAGCCCGAAGCTGAGCATGACGATTCCTTTGTGGTCATGCCCACCAAATGGAGCCCCAGCATCACCTTCAACTCCGCACTCCTTCAAGAAGTAAGTGTAATAAGATAGATATCAAAATTACTCTTCAAATTAATTAATGCATATATATAACGTCATTGCTCCAGTTAATTAATTAGTTACTTAACTTACAATTACCGTGTTCTCATGTGTATGTGCCAAGTGCACGTATATTGCTAACATATTAATTTCTGATCATTCTTTGCAGCATCAATTTGGAGAATTTCAGTCCATTGGAAAACCCTGGGAGCCCTACACCAATCGCATCTAAAATCTTGCATCCAATTAAATTTTTTCTTCTTCTTCTTCTTCTTCTTCTTCTTTAGTGTGCACGTGTCAGCAGAATAAAAATACAAGCATGTATTTCATTTACTTTCTTTTGGCATGTAATGAGGTAAGGTATCTCAATTTCATCTACCGGATAGAATTGTGAGGTAACAATATTTTTCATAAATGGTTGTATCTGTCATCTCTCTGAAAATTTACCATTTTTTTCTTGTGTTTCTGCTCTGACCCTACACATTTGTGCTCAGTGGCATGGTACAGATATATTATGAAATTCATCATTATCTCATTATCATATATAGTTTCAGCCATGTTTTAAATCAAGAAAAATGGCTAAATTGCATACTTATCATGTTGAATTATTCAGGGTTAAAATTTTAGCTTTGGCATGGAGTGGTTTTCAATTTGTGCTGCTATTGCCATCATATCCATCTACACTATATACTCTTGATGATGATATATACTTGACATATTCCATGTGTTGTGGTTGCATTTCTTTTTTTTTTCAAAGTTTCGATCATTTCTTGAAAAAGGGCTAGGGTTACTTCTCAGATGTATGCATGTTTCTTGTGTGTGAGTAGCTTAATTATTCCTAAGTGGATTCCAATGTTGAATTCTGCTCATCTTTATAGATGTGACTCACTGAATTGACACTTGGGTAATCCACTATATATGCATCTATATCTATCCACTCTCAATAATACTAGTAACTTGTATAAATTGTTTAGTCATATACTATTACTGCACATAGATTTATACACTCTAACTAACTAACAACACGCTGTGATATTTGTAGGTAAAATAAGTGTAAATTTTAGACAAGTGTCAAATTCACATATTAGGTTATTGGTAAGGTTGATCCATCACAATGATTCGAAATTCAGTTAAGAAATTTGCTTACATTAATTAAGTGTCTCACTCTCGAGAGCTATAAGAAACCAAAAAGAAATTCACATATTGGCTTCACTAAGAGTTTTAGAATCATTGTTAAAATTGAAGCATTCAACACTGATATGACTAGAATTGTTTGTACTTAGTTAAAATGCAATCATCATTTATTGACTTTGCGTACACTATAAAATAAAACTTTTCTAAATTATTTACGCTAATTATAACACAGATTGAAGGAGGTCAAAGAAGAAGTTAGACAGGTTGAAAGTTAACTAAGACTAAAATATTAAATTAAATATTGATACATAAAAAATATCAAGTTTCAACAATGACATGGACAGTAAAATCAGAAGGCTTGGATGAATAGAATAATTCCAACAGCTAAAAATACATGCATCTATATATAGCAATTTTATAATTATGCAATAGATTAGGGTTATTAGCTTGATATGTCAACTTACAGTGCAACTAGCTATCCTCTTCTCCTCCAATTTACTTACACTAAGATGTGTATTATATGGGCTCAAGCTTGGTTGCCTTGTTTTTTTGCAAGACAACCTTTAGAATTAATGGGTCATTAATTTTCTCCCCTTAAATTTTCATAGACAGTGTTTAATTCATGTTCCATAATTTGGTCTCTCAAAATTTTAATGAAGCTAAGTTACACACAATCCTATGATTTAAAAATTGTAAAAAGAGGTTTAAGATTCAGAGTAATAGAAAATAATAGCATAAAATTTAGTTTAGAGGGTGAAAATTATTGTCTAAATTAAACAATTTTAAAGAGATTTGGCGTTAATTGATTGACCTAGATTCTTATGCTAAAAATTGCTTCATGTTAAGTATTAAACCTATCTTACTAGGGCAGAATGTATAGTATTTAATTAGTAATTGTAAGTTCATGTCTTGACTCCAATAATGTATTAAGCTAAGGGCAAAAGAATTTCAGATTTACTGCTTGTAAGAGACAATTCTTTAAGCTTGTATATGTTGTGCAGTTTCTTTACGTGTCTTCCGAGTCTTTTAACATAAATAGGTCGAATGAGAAAACATTTCCAAGTCAAATTCAAATAAAAACTGTTCAACAATATTGTGTAAAGTATTTGGTAACTGTATGAATAGTTTTCACAAATATGTTTTCATATTTTAATTTTATTTTCCAATTGTCCAAAGCTTGAAATACTTTTTGGATTTAATTTGTAAACCGTGTAAAACTTATTCACACTGACTCAATCAGATCCTAATATATAATGTTATGATATATAATTAGATTACTATGTAAAAAAAAATACACTAAAATATTAAAATTAAACTATTTTTTTCATTTTAATTTTGTATAAAAGCTATCGGTGTCCGATAACAACTACATCCGAACTAATGTATTTTTTTTACTACAAAAATTACGTTACATTGATTGCAATGAGAGGTTTAAACCTAGGACCCATGCCTTCTATCCAAACCCCTCAGTTAGCCGGACCAATCCAAGTGGCTTTTATCCTAACAACTCCCTCCTTCCACTTTTTGTTATTTTTCTAACAAAAATTTGTCCAAAATTATGTCATTTGTAAATATATTTTTTTACAAATTTACCATAATACTAACAACTCAAGGTTAATTTTGTTTACCCACTATATATATTTTTTATTTTAGTGTCAATTAAATAATTTTTTTTAAACTATGTGTTTTTATAAAAAATGACAACAAAAAGTAAATGGATGGAGTAATGTATAAAAAACTCTCTTATTGCTAACCTTTTATTTTAACTCAAAAAAATTATGAAATTTGACTACTTAGATTAAAAAGATACAAGTAGTGAGGGAACCACTTTAATGGGAACCACCTATGGCCATTCTACTTCGGAAAGGGGAGGCGAGAAAGTTAACTTGTCTCTTTTTAGTGAGTGAGAAAGAAGTGCATCTGAGCAATTTGAAAATGATGAGAAGAAGAAAAATAATACAGCTGTTTAATGTTTTTTCTTGAAAATAACCAAGTTGGTAAAGCATAAAAATTTCTTCTAGCTCACATATTTTCCTTGAGAAGCATGGGTAAAATGTGCAGAAACTAAAATTCTATCACAACGAAAGAAAGGAAGAAACCAAATTTGATGCTACAGATAATATAGATTCTTCAATATTATTACGTGTGGAACATCATATATATATATATATATATATATATATATATATATATATTATATCTTTNGACCAAACACCCATTGTTAGTGTTAGTGCGTAACGTAATCTTTTTTATCATTGTTTTTGAAGCTATGTTTTCTTGATTTAAAACTTTAAAAACGAATTTAATATTTATTATAATTTGAGGGAAAATTTGATGTTTTGATATTAGCTTTTGTCCTCATTCAAACATTTTTGGGATTTTTTTTTCCTTATATTAAGTCATAATGTTTTTTAATATTTATAATGTAATGAGTGGTTGGTGGAGTTATAAGAAGTCATGAAGTATGGTTTAGTAGTGGGAACATCATTAATAAATCATTCTGTTAGTTCAAAGGTCAATATCCTATTTGTTTTTCTTTTATTTCTCTCACACTACTAATTAAAAAAAAAGGCAATGTTCTTTTATTTTTTTTATTAATTGTTAACTTATATTCTATGTAACAATATATATATATATATATATATATATATATATATATATATATTCTTAACTTCAAACTTGATTGAATTAAATTTTGAAAGTACCAAAAAATTCACACAACTAATTAAAAAATCATTTCAGGATAATGTTATGAAAAGTTAAAAATTTCACCTCACTTTGCACCCACCTTTTAACTTAACTCTTTGCACAAGTTCAATGCATATGGAGTTTTGATGTCAGACGTAATGGCTGAAGAAAGTGGTCTATAGTCATTTCATTATCAGATTCAGACAATGCACCCCACTCCCATCCATATTTTTGTACTTGTGGAGCTTAATTAATGAAAAGTTTTGGTTTAATTTGCTTTAATGTTGCTCCCACTTTGGACAGGGAAATGATAGCGATAATAATAATTGAATTTAGAATATAAATCAACATCTCTAACCAATCTACAGGACAGTAGTACCAATTATAGAACCCTTAAATCCTTCCACAAGTTTTGGAGCCACAATAATAGTGGGGTGTTATATATACTATGTAATATCAGAAATGCAGAATTGTCCCAATTGCTGTTTCTCTAAATATTTATATTCCATTTTATTTTTCAAGAGGTCAAAAGTCAAACAGTCAACAAAGGGACAATTTCAAGAGAATCAAAATGCATAATACTAGGAGTCCTTTTTGCCGAATAATATACCAACATACAAGATAGAAGGGGGAAGGGGAGATTACTGTATAGGCTCAGAAATGCAGCGTCACTCAGCTGGCTTCTTTTAACCAGAAAGTAGGAATCCATAAAGTTTCAATTATTAGCTCAGTTTGATAACGGAATATTTTGGATAAACTTTATAATTTAATTGGCAAAAAAAAAATCAACCTTTACTTCATATTAGTGTCAAATAAAATTTTATTTTTGATTCAATATCATGATCTAGCATACACACTTGTATTTTGGGTTTAAAATTATAGATGATTTTCTCATTTGGTTAAAAGTTGCAAAGTAAAATTTTAAGAAGAGAAGCAAAAAAAAAAAAACCCTTTCTTTTTGGTTCATAAACTTCAATATCTTTATATTTAACTTCTTTTCTTTTTTCCATAAAAAAACTACTAGGCACAACTTGTATAATAATTGAAGAAGAAAATTTTAGTAACTTTGTGGCATTTTTCTTTCGATATTTCATTGAAATGAAATGATCAAGCACGTTAAAAAAAAAAAGGCATAATGAAGAGAAAACATGAAATGAATATATGTAACCTAAAATTAACAATGTTCGACGCAATGCAACAAAACAGTAACTGTGTGACATAAAAATGGGTAGGACAAAAATTCTACAATTATTACCAACGATTCGACAATTTCTTTCTTTAAGTAAGATCTTGATTTTGATAATAGAAAAAATTAATATGAAAAGAACTTTAATTTCACAGTACCCCACTCGAGTCAAACTTAGTGAACTTTGTGAGTTTTAAAGACCGGTGATTTCAATTAAAAAAAAGTTCTTTAAATATCAAGAAAGAAGGTATAAATAATATTTCGATGGGCTAAATTGGAATTATGCCCAATTCCTTTCATTCTCTCCGCTCTTACGATTCCTTGCTGCAGAGAACTCAGGCTTTAGACAGCAAGTTTAAAAGAGTAAAATTCCTATTCCAGCCCTAATCCAATCTATCTCCCTTCAGAGTCAAATATAATTTTCATGTAATTTCCAGTCCTTAGCCCCCATTTCAACTAAGTTGTATTTGATACGAGAGACAAGTTAAAATGATAGAGACAAAACTGAATTTTTTTTTATATTATTTTGTATCTTATTGAAATTATAGAGGTAGGGCTATCAAAATGAGTCCGACATGCGAACTCGGTTAAATGAACGGACTTTACATGCAAAAAATAGGCTTGTGAAATTTTTTTAAAAAAATGACCCAGAAACAGCCCAGCCCGGCGAGTTCACGGGCTAGCACGTGAGCCCGTGTATTTTTTTTTTAATAAAAAATACCAAAGTTTTAAAAGTTTCATTTTAAACCCTAAATTTTATTTTGGAGTTTAAGAGTTTAGATTTTAACTATTTAGATTTATAATTGAGCATGTTTAACTATTTGTTATGCTTAACTACTTAATTATATTAATTATATTTATATTGCTATACAGCTACAAATATATTACTTAATTATATTAACTATATTTATATTACTTAATTTTGCATTCTATTCATTCAATAAGTGCCAACGCACTACAAATTAATATATACTTTTCAACCTTGTTTATTATTGATTAGTATACGAGAAAGAGTTCCAATTGTGTCTTTAATTAATAACATAACAGTACTCACATCAATGTTATAGGCCGTCATTTGATTAATGAAAATTGTATTAATTCAAGAATCGATTTCAAATAGCATTTGATATCTTTCAAGCAAGATAGTTGTCAGAACAAAAAAGATAATATAATCTCGCAATCAATCATTTAAACTATATTTTTTCGATTAATCAATAGTTAGACGAAAAAAATAGCTAAAAATGACCGCACATATTTATTCACAACTTTGTATTTAAATCATAAAAAATTGACAAAAAATTTAATTTTTTTTTATAAAAGAAATGGATTAATGGGCTGACCCTTCTAGGCTCGCAAACTGACCATAAGCGAGTCAAATCCTAAAAATAAACATAATTTTGGCTCGACCCGTTTAGGCTCGCGGGCCAAAACAAGCCGCACTGGCCCGTTGGACCCCCTACACAGAGGACACAGTTTTACCCAAGAAAACACAAAATTAGGGTAAATTTGACATGAGAACACACAGAACTAGAGTTTAAAGACAAGAATCATCTGTCTCAGCAGCCTCATGGATCCATGGGACAAAATTAATTAGTGAACAGGTACAAAGAAGAGAAGCGCCTCTGAAAATGAAAAGAGAACCATGTATGTGCTGTAAACCCAGGATCAAATCCAGAAACCCACCCAAAAAGATTATGCAAACCAAAACCTGACCAGGTAATTGAAGACATCTACGCCGCCAAGTCCATAAATTATCATGTGGTTAAATTCACAAACAAAAAAATAAAACAATTTTTTATTCATATTTTTTAGGGGGGAAAAAATTGGCAAGAGGAACTAGCTAGAAGAAGAGAAAGGGGAACCCTTGGAGAATGCCCTAACTAGCACATAGTTTTACTGCAGCTGGTTCCACAAACAAGTAGCTAGATCCATAGCCTTTCCGCCAGGAACAGTGACCACAGATACTCGGTTCCAATTTTTTAGGAGCAACAAATAAAAATATTTGGTTATAGCCTTTAGTTATTTTCTATATATAGAAAAATAGAAGAAAGAGTATAGACAAACAGATATGAATCACAGAACGTTCAAAAAGGTAATATTCTCTGTACAATTTCTTAAGCTGCGAAGATACACCAATTTCAGTAAATTGAAAATTGAAAACACTTTCGGGGGCATTTTTCTCTAAATTGGTAACAATTAAAGTACAGATCAATAACAAGCTGAAAAGAGGGAGGAGGAGGGGGGAATAATACCCGGATCCAGAAATCAGATGATACAATAGCAAATCCTGAGATGGATGGTTTAGAGATGTAATTGAATTGTGATCCCTCCTAACAACTGAAGCCCTAGGGGGGGGGGTG